>JAKOOJ010000057.1:2492543-2852543 GCA_022577455.1 Arizona elegans
TTGGCTTATCAAAAGAGTCCCATTAAGAGATAGAAAGTGATTGAGAGGCACATATTATACTCTTACAAACAGAAACGGTCTATGGGTTCTCCAGTTTCCCTCAGCGTAGAATAGAAAAAGGGAAGCCTGAGGGAATTAAACATTAGGAGTTGTTTTTTTTCCAGTCTATCTGAAATACAGATGCATGCCTGTTTTTGACTAACAAGGATGTGTTCAATAACCTGTCCGATTTGATTCGTGGAAATTTAGCAAGAGCGCCATTCTATTTCAGACCCCCGTACATTGAACTGAAACCATAACCTCCAGTCATTACTGTTTACATCATGCAGTCAATTTAGTTTCCAGAACTGAAACAATAGATTCAGATGCCTTTCTTTTCTCAAAGTCAGTTTTGACCTAAACCAACGTAGTTGCAGATACCCTGCAGTCATCAGCTTCTCCTTCTCCTTCTCTTTTTCCTTCTCCTTTTCCTTCTCTTTCCCCTTCCCCTTCTCCTCCTCCTCCTCTTCCTCCTCTTCCTCCTTCCCCTTCTCCTTCCTTTTCCTCCTCCTCTTTCTCTTTCTCATCCTCCTTCTCATCCTCACCCTTATCCTCAAGAAATTTGAAATCACAATGCATATAATGATTTTCATTTCATTAGATTTTCAACCATATGGCTCATGCTGTTGTATTCACACTCTGTAGCTATAAGACATTCTTCTTTAATTGAACAATATGATAGGCATCATCATTCTTAATGCAAGATGGATAGCTCAGTTAAGTACAGGCATAAAATTTAGTAAAGGTACGCCAAATTTCTGCTGGTTCAAATCTCGCCAAGGCTCAAGGTTGACTCAGCCTTCCATCCTTTCTAAGGTAGGTAAATTGAGGACCCAGTTTGTGGGGGCAATAAGCTGACTTTGTATAAAATATACAAAAGAATGAAGGCTATTGCTTAACGCATTGTAAGCTGCCCTGAGTCTCCGGAGAAGGGCGGCATATAAATCAAATTTTTTAAAAAAAATTCCACTCCCTAAGTATAGGGAGACCATTTCTTTTCCGTGAAAGGGACATCTTGCATATTTCATAGGAAATACAAGAACCTCAGGGAAAAAAGTCAGAAGAGGGGCTGTCTTTATTTGAGGTAGCTGGAAGAGTTTTTGTTTTAACCTCGCTACCTTCTTTCCTTTTATTTTCTTGAAATGCAGCACATTTTCACTTGCTTGCAGTTGCACAGAGACTCAGCTTCTTTCTCTGTCTATTTAGAACATTATCATCTTACACACAAGATTTCACTCCCAGAAGTATTACTGAACACACTTGGATTGTGATGTTTGACGGAGCATAGAATTTTCTGGAAAATGTCATCTTTTAATTGATTAAAAAATGGGGGTTTCACTCTCAAATATGGATACATATAGAGGTTCATGATTCAGTTCATAAGGTGTATTTGGGAAGAGTTTACCAATTAATAGGTAAAGGTAAAGGTTCTCCTCACATATATGTGCTAGTCGTTCCCAACTCTAGGAGGCGGTGCTCATCTCCGTTTCAAAGCCGAAGAGCCAGCACTGTCCAAAGACTTCTTCGTGGTCATATGGCCAGCATGACTAAATGCCAAAAGCGCACGGAACTCTGTTACCTTCCCACCAAAGGTGGTCCCTATTTTTCTATTTGCATTTTTTACATGCTTTCGAACTGCTAGGTTGGCAGAAGCTGGGACAAGTAACAGGAGCTCACCCCGTTACGCAGCGCTAGGGATTTGAACTGCTGAACTGCCGACCTTTCGATCAACAAGCTCAGCTTCTTAGCCATTGAGCCACTGTGTCCCTTCTACCAATTAATAGGGATAGGCAATTTTCTTTCTTTCTTTATTAATTTTATTAAATATACAATTTAAAAACATTAGACTTGGTGCAACTTGCCTGGTACATACTTTTCTAGCACTTTTTCTTTCATGTATATTACAATATAATATCATGCATATTCCATATATACTTTTTGTACATTCAATCACACTTCAGTTACAGGAAGTAACTTCATACCTATTCAAATCCAATTTATTCCTATCTAATATTTCTTAATTTAATTTTATTTATTTTTCTCCCCTTTCCTTCACTGTTTCTAATTCTCTATCCCTACATTCCTCCTTTTCTCTAGCCATTTATAAAATGTATTCCAGGTTACATAGAATTCCGATTCATCTTTATCTTTGAGCTCCATTGTTAACCTGTCCATTTCTGCACAGGTCAATATTTTGTTAATTATTTCTACCTCCTGTGGGTTCTCTCTGCATTTCCAATTTTGGGTCAATATCAACCTCGCTGCCATTAGTATGTGTACCATAAGATATATTTTTTCTTTTTTATAATTATCCCTTACTATACCCAGAAGGAAGAGTTCTGGTGTCATATCTATTGTCTTGTTTAACATCTCTTCTAGCCACTGTTTTATTTGGCACCAAAAGTCCTTGGCTTTCGGGCACCACCACCACATATGATAATAGGTGCTTAATGTTGCTTTACATTTCCAACATTTCGTTGAGCAATTTTTGCACATCTTGGCCAGTCTTGTGGGTGTCTTTCGATTGACAAGCTCAGCATTTTAGCCACTGAGCCACCACGTCCCTTCTACCAATTAATACGGATAGGCAATTTTCAATGCTGGGGATGTGATGGCTCAGCAGTTAAAGATGTTGAGCTTTTAAGCTGAAAAGTTTGAGACCCAATTGCCGCATGATGGGGTGAGCTCCTGTTACTTGTTCCAACTCTTGCCCCCTCGTAGTTCAAAAGCATGTAAATACAAGTAGATAAATAGATACCACTTTCATGGGAAGGTAACAGCATTCCATGTGACTTAGTACATAGTCATTCATTAAACATGACCACAGAAATAATAAGTTTCCATCTGTTACTTTGGAAGGAACCTTATAAGTCATCTAGTCCAACCCCCCACCCAACCAGCAGACCCTACGCCATTCCTGACAGATGGCAGTCCAGTTTCTTCTTGAAAGCTTCCAGTGATGAAGCTCTCACAACTTCTGAAGGCAAGCTGTTCCCACTGGTTGATTGCTCTCATGGTCAGAATTTTTTTCCTTATTTCCAGGTCGAATCTCTCCTTGTTCAGTTCCCATCCATTATTCCTTGTCTGGCCTTCAGGTGCTTTGGAAAATAGCTTGACCCCTTCCTCTCTGTGGCAGCCCTTCAAATATTGGAAGACGGCTATCATGTCTCCCCTGGTCCTTCTCTTCACGCCACGCCCAGTTCCTGCAACCATTCATCATATGCTTTAGCATCCAGTCTTGAGATAATGCTGGCTCTCTTGGCTAAGAAACAGAGATGAGGGAAAAGACAGGGAAAACCTTTACCTTAATTTACAAAGTGTGCTATTCTATCCCACAGGTGGCTACTGTTTACAATCATCTGTTCTTTTCCTTTTCTTCCAGATTTGCAACTTTACAACTTCCCCCTTTTTATCATTAAAATAATTTAAAAACAAAGTCATCAGTGTATAATAGCAATAGCACTTAGACTTATATACTGTTTCACAGTGCTTTTGCAGCCCTCTTTAAGCAGTTTACAGAATCAGCCTATTGCCCCCAACAATCTGGGTCCTCATTTTACCCACCTCGGAAGGATGGAAGGCTGAGTCAACCTTGAGCCGGTGAGATTCGAACTGCCAAACTGCAGGCAGCGGGCAGGCAGCAGAAGTAGCCTACAGTGCTGCACTCTAACCCCTGTGCCACCTCAGCTCCATAAAGAAGTACTCAGACAAAGACAGAACAGTCTGATTTGGAAATCTGATAAAGCTTTCTACATTCATAGACTTGAACATTATGCTCCAATTACCTACCTGCTATTCTTTAGGATTCTGCTTTTTTTTTTTATCCAAGAGAAAGCTTTTTTTTTTTTTGTCCTGCACTGCCCTTTGGTGTGAGAGACTTTGAAAATATGCTTAATGTCAGGTTATTATGTCACTGAATTGCTGACAGGACATTTTACTAGAAAAGATTGCGAGCATCATTGCATAGGCTAGTTTATATGCAGATGCGGAATGTCATTTACTTGGAAAATGCAAAGGGGTAACGGAGCGGTGAAGGTGAATAAGATGTCCCATCTGGTGGTAGTGGAAAAAGAAGGTGATTTTATTTTATTTTGCAAACCAGAAGAGGAGATATGGAAAGTACTCAGCACTAAGGGCAATGAGAGCTTTGAACATCTTTTTTTTAATATAAGTTTTTTATTTATTTTATTTTTTATAAACATATCAAATCAATGTATGAACAGTGTGGCACCTGGATGTTAAACATTCTAATACAAATAAAACTAGTAAAATTAATCATAATTATTCGATTCAATCAATTTATATATTTCTAGTAATGATGCACAATTATAATAAGTCGCAATCTGTCATTATTCAATTATTCCATGTTTTCTCTTATTGTTACTTTTGTTTTATTGTATAAAAGTGTATACACTTACATTCTCCCTTCTCTTATTTCTATCACTTATTCTAACTTTTAATCATATCACCTTTGACTAAAAAAGCATTTTCTTTCTATCCTACCTAACTTCTAGTCATGTCACCTACCTAAAAAAAAAAGGAAAATAAAGAGAGAGAAAAGGAAAAGCAAATCAAAACAACAACAGAGAAGAAAAATCATCTATCCATCATCTCTTGCCCGCTTAGAGCTTTGAACAACATCTGTGAAGTCTAAATGTAAGGTTTATAAATGCCTATTGAAATGTTTCCCACAATTAGCTCAATTGGTAGATTTTGAAAGTCTGTTCCGAGGAATCCTCAGAGTTCTCCAAAATGTATCAATGGTTCTTTTCAGATAGATCTTTCTGTTACAATTGGTCATCTTCCCTGTTTCCCAAAATCGGGCTGAGTGTGCTTGTAGAGCCCATGTTGTGTTTTTTTTTAATTGTCATGGCTATTTTTTAATCCCGATCTGTAGGAGATGACCAGGCTGAGCTTGAGGGAGGGGTCAAACATGTCATTAGTCACGAGTCTCTTTGTGCCCAAAAGATCTTAAGTCCAGTCCACCTTGAATTCCTTCTATTCTTAATTCCCACTAATTTCCCTTGACTGCTTATAGTTCAGATTCTTGTAGAGAACTAAAGCTTACAATAAATCATTATACACAGTTGAACTGCCTGGACCTCCTGATTTTCCTGGTGCTTGACAAGATCATTCTGTTTTGCTGTCTGTTTTTTAATTGTTTTAACTGCATATTTATTATTTATTACATGTATTTATATGCTGCCATTCTCCCGAAGGACTCAGGGCGGCGAACACAAGTTAAGAAACAAGTACAATAAAATCATAATTTAATCCAAATAATTAATTAATAGTAAATAATAAAACCCGGAATCAGTCTTAGCCTATTTGTTTAAAAAGCCAAGTCTTCAAGTCCCGACGGAAGGACAATATTTGGCACAAATTATTCTGTAATCCTACTTCATGCACAATTATGTTAATATTCAACTCCTTAGTTCTAGGTTGCTTCTCTCCTTGATTAGTTTCCACCCGTTTTTCTTGTCTTGCCCTCAGGTGCTTTGGAGAATAGCTTGACTCCCTCTTCTTTGGGACAGCCCCTGAGACATTGGAAGACTGCTATCATGTCTCCCCTAGTCCTTCTTTTCATTAAAGTAGATAACCCAATTCCTGCAACCATTCTTCATATGTTTAAGCTGCCAGTTCCCTAATCATCTTTGTTGCTCTTCTCTGCACTCTTTCCAGAGTCTCAACATCTTTTTTATATTGTGGTGACCAAAACTGGATGCAGTATTCTAAGTGTGGTCCTACTAAGGCTTTATAAAGGGTTACTAATACTTCAAGTGATCTTGATTCTATCCCTCTCTTAATGCAGCCTGTACCAATCTTGAGTGGCACCTGCCATTTATTTCCCATATTACATGTTTGAAATGTTTTCATCCTGTTTTGTCTCTTTCCTTTAGAACCAACAATGCTGTTTGCCTTTCTGCTTCTTCCAATAATCAAACAGGTGAGATTAATCTCCCAGTAATCAACAGTTCAGATTAATCTTTCAGTAACTAATTTAGAATTAGACATGTGCCCCATAGTAGGCAGGAGCAATCATAAGCTAATGAGCTGGCTTCAAAAAGTACCAGTTCAAAGTGAAACTAAACAAATCTGAATTCTGGGCTAATTAGATATTGCAAAGAAAGATGGAGATACACTTCCATTATTAACTACAGAGAACAAATTCTTCTTTTTAGGCAGACGGACATCATGTGGCTGAATATCTTCATTATGGGTCAGGAAAGATGGAAATGGCAACCCAACACTTCTGAAAAACACCAAAGTTGGAGAAGGTTAATTTAATAGTACTTAACACCGGATATATTTACTTCTGCCATTGAAATCAATCAACTGGAAATATTGATCTTTGAGCAGATTATTTGCTATGATTATTCAAAGGGATGTCTTTGTTTATTGGATTCCTATTTCAGCTGAAATGTCTAATCAATGTATTGGTGGCCCAATTAATCAAATGCATTAGAATAAGTCAGGAATGAAGTCAAGGTTAAGCATTTAGGTGCTCATCTCCAATTCCCTTCCCATTTCTCCTCCCTTCCTCCTTACCTTCTTTCTTGCTTTTTCTATGGTCTTTGGAGTAAGGATAATCACAGAACTATGAAATTAGATGGGCAATAGACAATAACACCAGGAAAAGAGGATTTGACTCACCCTTACAGCATCCTCAACTGCTGAAAAGCTTTTCATTAAGTGCCTACATCAAAGGAGCATTGATTGCCACCTAACATAGTTCTCACTTAAAGACCACAATTGGGACTGGCAAACCCATCACTAAGCTATATGGTCATTAGATGAGAGACCAAGAACCATGTGGCCCAGTGGTTAGAGTTCAGTGTTGCAGGTTGACTCTGCTCATTGCCAGCAATTCGATTCTCACCATCTCAAGGTTGACTCAGCCTTCCATCCTTCTGAGGTCCGTAAAATGAAGACCCAAATTGTTGGGAGCAATATGCTAACTTTGTAAATCGGTCAGAGAGAAGTATATAAGTCTAAGTGTTATTACGTTTGCGATTGTTATACGGTCATTAGAGGAAAGACCAT
Source organism: Arizona elegans (assembly GCA_022577455.1). NCBI lineage: Eukaryota > Metazoa > Chordata > Lepidosauria > Squamata > Colubridae > Arizona > Arizona elegans. Next base: position 2,499,627 of record JAKOOJ010000057.1, read on the forward strand.
TTGACCATAGCAGACCTATGGTGTCAATTCCATTATGGTTATTAAGAAAATCACCTGTGGTCATTAAGTGTGAGATCATGTGACCATTTCCCCATGGATTTTGCTTATCCTGGAAGGTGGCTTGAAGATTGCAAATGGCGTTCATATGACCATAGGACACAGTGACAGTCATAGGTTCGAGGACGCACGCTTTCGGCACATAATGAGAAGAAGGTTAGCCATCACTGGTCTAGGAGTTAAACTAACTCAATCCAGATCGTGAATCCTGTATACTAGGGAGTTAACTATCTCTTTTAACATCTAAAAACTGAGGTAAAAGTCCAAGGCGTCTAATTGTTATGGCTCTTTCAGTTTCTGTCCTCTGTGTCGTCGTGGGAAATGAATGAGTGACAGGAATGGGGGTGAGGGGTCTCTTTGAAAGCTGACTGATGCCAACCCTGATCATGTCATGACTTTGAAAGAAAAAAAAAAGAACTTTCTCAGGGAAGCAATGCCTCAGGAAACACGGAAAGAAGCTTTTTAAAGCTTTCTTTCCGTTTCTTTCAGTTGACAGGGATAGAAAAGATGGCTGCTGGTTAAACGGATCATATCACCTCAAGCCACATATTGCTGACCTGCAGCGGTAAGTCAGAGGAACAAAGGATGTGGGGGGGGGGAGACTGGACCTGGTTGTGCCAACAGGGACAAAGAATAGCTCCTAATCATCTTTTTTCCTTTCCAAAGGCAACTGGCGTATTTTTTTTTATTATTATTTGAGGCAGAAGAGGAGCACATTTTGCTTCTTATCCCAGAAGCTTCATCAGTTTATAATTGATGAATTAATGATGAATTATAACTGATTAGCTGATAACCGGGTGTTGCCCGGGTATTTATTTATCCCAATCCTGTATTAGACAGGAAGAACAACTTCACCCTGAGCCAGGAGTGAAATCCAGCAGGTTCTGGAGACCCGGTAGTGGAAATTTTGAGTAGTTCGGAGAACCGGCAAATACCACCTCTGACTGGCCCCAGAGTGGGATGGGAATGCAGATTTTGCAATATCCTTCCCCTGCCATGCCCACCAAGCCATATCCTACTCACCAAGTCACGCCCACAGAACCGGTAGTAAAAAAAATTTGGATTTCACCACTGCCCTGAGCCCTGATTTCAGCGAGAATTAAATTAGTTAAAAATGTTTTCCCTGTACCCCCAGAAGCATCAAGTAAAATGATACCACCTTGTTTTGCAAGCTGATCCATGATCATTTGGTATGCTTTTTTCTGATCTTGATTTAGAAGTGGCTTCTTGTCCGCGATATATGCGCTAAACTGTTTGATGCTGTAGTTCTTTTCTCGTATGTAATCTGCATGAAGGGCATTGTGTCAGTCTCGTAGTGGTGCAGGCAAGCTGAGTTGCAGTAATGTTTATTGATCATGGCCATAAATTTGTCCTCAAGAATAATCAAAACCTTGTTGAAAATGTCCGGACCAAATGTAATTTCTAATGTTGGATTTTTTTCCTTTACCAGAGGGAGACCCCTTGTGAAGTACTGTGAAGCCATTACCATGGCAACTCCACTGTGCTGCATAGTAGAAGCCATTTTAAGGCAGTACAGTAGAAGCCATTTTAAGGCACAACAGGCTGTATCTTAACAGAACACACACACCCCTGAGGGATGTTAGGGGTGTCTTACCCCCTCTGATGGTCAGAGCTGAAGAAGCTTCTTGGATGAGAAGAGAAACGTCTTCAAAAGAAAAAAAACAAGAAAGTCCAGTTGCCTCCTGAAAAAGCATCTTTGGGATTAAAAAGCCATCTCTTCTATTTCCATTCTTTTTAGTTATTGCAAGGATTAAAACTGAACACAGTTCAATTCTAAGAGCTGTTTTCTTCTTCCCTCCCCACCAGCCTTTCTTTTTATGACATGTCTTTTACGTTGATGTAACAACTGTTTGTTTTAATTGATCTTATACAGAGAACCAGAGCAGGCTAAACTTAAAAATATTGCACTACAATCAGTGAACCAAGGTTTAAAAATCTACCCTCAGCCTCTGAACCTCTCTGGATAAATTTGGGCTAATTGTTCTTTCTAAGCTTAACCAGTTGAATGTGGGGTGATGGAAAAATTGAAGGAGACGGTTTCTGAAAGAAAGGGGGGAAAAAGGTATAAATCTGGAACATAAGCAAATATTCAAGGCCGTCTGACATAGAATTAAACATGTTTTTAATACATTTGTGATAGATAAAGCATATCCAGTTCTTGTAACTTCTCTATCAGATCTTACACTAACTTATAATTCGGTATATTTTTCTAATGTAATGTAATGCAGACATCATGCAGGTTTTTACAAGCAGGGTTCAATTTCTTTTTAGAGGCCCTCGGCTGCTGTAGCATTGTGCCTTCTTGCTTACACAGAGGTCACCCAAAGTCAATGAGATTTCCAGATGTGGCAGGATCTTACAAACTACGGTGGCATACAATATCCAGCACCCTTCTGCAAACATGCTGGGGGAGTAATGGCGCACTCCGTTTAGCTGTGAAATTGTACATTTTGATATATTCCTGTCATCAAACAGGAACCGTTAACGACAAACATGATGAAAGACACCCATGCATGACATCTGGAAACAATTTCCCATTGTCAGGGAGAAGTGACTGAACCGAAATGACATAACGTGAACATTGCAACACTGAATGGCCATGAAGTAGATGTGTTTGAAAGGGAATATGGTAAGAGATAACCAGGTAGTAACCTAATAAGATGTAACTTTATAAATCTCCAGATTACATACAGACCTCCTGTAAGAAGGACCTTTTCCCCTGCACGTAGAATTCCTTCCAACATTCAGTCATTGTTATTATTATTATCAACTATATGTACATATCAGTGGTGAAATCCAATTTTTTTAACTACCGGTTCTGTGGGCGTGGCTTGGTGGGCATGGTGTTGCTTAGTGGGTGTTGCTGCTTGATGGGCGTGGCAGGGGAAAGGATACTGCAAAATCTCCATTCCCACCCCACTCCAGGGGAAGGATACTGCAAAATCCCCATTCCCTCCCCACTTCTGGGGAAAGGATATTGCAAAATCTCCATTCCCACCCCACTCTGGGGCCAGCCAGAAGTGGTATTTGCCAGTTGTCTGAACTACTCAAAATTTCCGCTGGTGGTTCTCCGAACTGCTCAAAATGGCTATACAGACAGACAGACAGATAGATAACAGACAACAGACAAAGAGAGAACAGATGCACTTCCACATCATCAGTGATTTTTGCTCTTTGAATTCTAGTACGTGCAAGGCCAAATAGCCAAATACAGTGTTGTCCATTCTCTGGATTCATATAAGAAGAGAATTATGATCTCCCACAGAACTTTAGCAATTCCCAAATCCAAGAGGCCCTCTTTCAGTTTCTCTTTATTGCCATAAAACTGTTAAATTCCAAACAAAGAGGCCTCCAGTGCCTGAATTAGAGCAAATTATGGAAGTCTTAAAACACGTTTTGATTCATTGTCCTTGGGTCCCCTCACCCGGGAACCTGGACCCCAATTATTTTCTCATTTCTGGAACAAAAAGCTCAGAAAGGAGTGATTTAAAAAAAAAAAAAAACCTCTGATTTCCTCAAGGAGTTCATTCTCACAGTATCCCGCCATTTCTTTAAAGATATAATGAAGGGACTTGGATCAAGGCCCAATATACAGGATGTAGGCAGCAAGGGATTCAGTGAGGTCTCTAGAAAGCCTAGAGAAAGAACTTTATGGTTAATTTGGATCTTGAAAGCAAAGGGGCGCTCAGAGCTACGATTAGAAAAACAACTAAACAAGTCTTCACTTTCTTTATCTGCAGGTACATTTTACAATAACTGAGCTTTTGCACTGACTTTCATTGGAGCTGCATTCGAGTCAGCATAAGCATTCCATAATCTGAGATGAACAACAGGAGGGCATTATATTAGAGCCATGATGACACAGTGGTTAGAGTGCAGTACTGCAGGCTACCTCTGCTGACTGCCGGCTGCCTGCAATTTGGCAGTTCAAATCTCACCAGGCTCAAGGTTGACTCAGCCTTCCCTCCTTCCGAGTGGGTAAAATGAGGACCCAGATTGTTAGGCGCAATAAGCTGATGCTGTAAACCGCTTAGAGAGGGCTGTAAAGCACTGTGAAACAGTGTATAAGTCTAAGTGCTATTGCTATCTTCCTCCCTACTCTGCCACTGCCCGCCCCGCCCATCCCTTATGAAAGACATTTAAATTATCTATTGGATCTTCTCAGTTGGGGGCAGAAAAACATGCATGCCACCCCTAAAACATTTCATGATTTTTTTTTACCCACCAGCTCTCATTCATTTCAGTGAATTTATTATTTTGTTTTGGTTTGTTTTTAGATATATAATTGTATTCAGAACAAAATATTTTTACTCATTGATTATGATAGTAAATCTAATCCAGGGTAAACTTAGAGAAAGAGAAGACAAAAAAATAAAAAGATGCAAGGAAAGAGAGAGAAAGAATAGCACAGCACAGCACAGCACAGCACAGCACAGCACAGAACAGAACAGAACAGAACAGAACAGAACAGAATAGAATAGAATAGAATAGAATAGAATAGAATAGGTTTCTTTATTGGCCAAGTGTGATTGGACACACAAGGAATTTGTCTTTGGTGCATAAGCTCTCAGTGTACATGGGGAGAATAAAATACATTCATGGGATGGGATGGGATGGAATGGAACGAATGGAACGGAACGGAACGGACAGGACAGGACAGGACAGGACAGGACAGGACAGGACAGGACAGGACAGAAGGCATGAAGCCAACTGTGTGGCCTTGCCAGTCATATACTCTCAGCCCTAAAAGCAGGCAATGGCAAATCACATATTTCTTTCTTACTTACTTACTTACTTACTTACTTACTTACTTACTTACTTACTCAAATTTATTTGCTACCCATTTTGTGGTTTAAGAGCTCTCACAGAATAGAATAGAATAGAATAGAATAGAATAGAATAGAATAGAATAGAATAGAATAGAATAGAATAGAATAGAATAGAATAGAATGAACACTAATCGGCATACATTAAACTGAAATTTTGCTGCATATAGCTCTTAAAGGGACACCACCTCCAATATACACTACATAGTCATGACAGAATACATACATACATACATACATACATACATACATACATACATACATACAAACAAACAAAAGTATGCATATACATACATATATGACACAGAGAAACAACACAGTCTAGTTTGGATGTATACCTGTATATGATGAGAAAAATGAATCTTGTGAGTTTACTAGACAGATGGCATAGGGAACAAAGCTTTTGCAGAATCTGGTAGTCCTGCTAGAAATATTTCGAAATCTCTTCTCAGAAGACATTAAAAACAAAACAAAACCCAAAGACTATAATAAAGAGAAAAGAAATATATAAAGAAGTGACTTCCAATTTTCATTACAAAAATATAATTTAGTGACTCCCTCCAGGGTTACAAGTAATTATTTTTTCTTTCCATACCCCATCTTTGATTTACAGACAAATCCATAAAGCATCTTTTTTCGCAGTCTTCGCATCAGCAGAAAGTCCATAAAAGGTTTGCCAGAAGTAACAACATATCTTGTTTTTGTTGTTGTTGTTTAGTCGCTAAGTCATGTCTGACTCTTTGTGTCCCCATGGATCATATCACACCAGCCTTCTCCATCCCCCACTATTTCCCAAAGATTGTCCAAATTCATGTTCATGGTATCAATGACACCAACCCTCTCATCCTCTCCTGTCCTTGTTTCCTTTTGCCTCCTATCTTTCCCAATATCAGGGTCTTCTTCAAGGAGTCCTTTCTTCTCTTTTCCTGGCCAAAGTATTTGAGCCTCAGCTGCAGTATCTATCCTTCCAAAGGACAGTCAGGATTTATTTCCTTTCAGATTGAATGATTGGATATCCTTGCAGGCTAAGGCAGGGGTCTCCAACCTTGGCAACTTTAAGACTTGTGGACTTCAATTCCCAGAATTGAGAGTTGGGAGTTGGAAGTCCACAAGTCTTAAAGTTGCCAAGGTTTGGAGACCCCTGGTCTAAGGGACTCTCAAGAATCCTCTCCAACACCACAATTTGAAAGCATCAATTTTTCAGCACTCAGCCTTCCTATGATCCAACTCTCACAGCCATACATTTGTAGAAAGTCAGCACCCACCCCTCTCCTAGAATAATGAAATATTTTGAGAAATATTAGGAAGGCAGAATATTATATTTCCCTAGATGAGAAATGGAGAAACATGCCCTTGGAAAGCAGCCCCCACCTTTCTTAATAGCCCTCAGCAGGTGTCAGCACTTAAGAGATAAAGAGATAGCTAAGGTAAAGGTAAAGGTTCCCCTCGCACATATGTGCTAGTCGTTCCTGACTCTAGGGGGTGGTGCTCATCTCTGTTTCAAAACTGAAGAGCCAGCGCTGTCTGAAGATGTCTCAATGGTCATGTGGCCGGCATGACTAAATGCCCAAGGCACACAGAATGCTGTTACCTTCCCACCAAAGGTGGTCCCTATTTTTCTACTTGCGTTTTTTATGTGCTTTCAAACTGCTAGGTTGGCAGAAGCTGGGACAAGTAACGGGAGCTCACCCCGTTATGTAGCACTAGGGATTCAAACCGCCGAACTGCCGACCTTTTGACCGACAAGCTCAACTTCTTAGCCGCTGAGCCACTGTGTCCCTTAAGAGATAGCTAGCTCTGTTCATAGGCAAAAATTCCCCTGCAGCAAGGTTTGAACAAAGGTAGGATTGGCCCTCAGTAGTAATAGGAATTGCCCAACACCCTTTCAGAATAAAAACTCCTTCATTGCATCATCTTGGTTGCACCACCCCTGGCAAACTTCAACCAAACCTGGGAGACAACCTACAGAGCCAGCTATGACCCCTACAACAGCCAATAGAATACATGTTCTTGTACAGGAACAGGAAGCTCAAGTTCAAAGCCCAAGAGAAGGTATAAATACCCCTCACTCTCAACTCCATGTGGTCCAGCTACCCAGAATCACATGTAGTTCTGCTTCATCACTAAACCATCTTTCCAATCATCCTCCATGTTTCCAGTGTCTTTTCTCCTAGCTCGGAACTGAACCAGATGGATATTTCTTCCAACATATTACTAGTGGGGAAAACTATAGCTCAGACTCCAGATGCTACCAGATTCCCTCTGATTTTTGAAAGAGGAGAAGAAATTCTGAGCCTCACAGATCAACTCGGCCTAGCCTAAATGGTTTTTAATTGGGATTTTAAATTTTATGGATTTGGGGTTTTAAATTGGGTAGCCAATGATTTAATTCTTTTAATTATCTTAACTTTTGTATTCGTATGTTTTTTAATTTTGGCTGTTCACCGCCCTGAGTCCCTCTGGGAGAAGGGCGGTATACAAATTAAATAAATAAATAAATAAATAAATAAATAAATAAATAACTCCACCACACCAACTCTTAAATGGGTATCATTTAAGAGATCACAATCACAACGGTTGCCTCTTTGAATCTGTTATCTGAGATACTTGCTTTGTTTTGCCTAATTGACAGAGCAGTTGTGAGCTTCCCATGAGTATTCAGCACTTACCTGTAGATACTCTAGCTTTAGATATCATAAAGACACGGGCGGACGGTATGAAGCTTTCTTTCACAAGAAAGCCAAAGCTTGCTCAATAGTGGCCATTTGAATTTCCACTGTTGCTCTTCGCAGAGCTGTGAGGCTTCCCTACTATCCCCACATCCATTTTATCACAATAAGCTTTTAAGCTGTTTTAATACTTTCCATTCAATTGCAATTTTCAAGCATGGTTTGCAAGTCAGAGAGCCTCTCCCGGATGCTTCGAACATGAAGCATGGAAAGGAGCCCTGACAACTGATTGATGTCAGTCAACCTGGGAGGAAACTTTTTCTGATGCTGAATGAGCTCCAAGGGAGCTTTTATTTGAAAAGTGGGGGGAGGGGGGATCCATATGTGAAACTCCGTGTCTCAACATTTTAAATTATTTTTCCTATTTCATGGAATCCCATTGATCCTTGACATTTTTTTTTATCTTAAGTTATCTTTTAAAAGTCTATTGCTATTTAAGGTTGATATACATTTTGGGACTGGTTTTTAAAACAGAGTTTTTTCCTTTTGCTTTTATGTTTTACTATTCTTGTGTTTATAGAACCATAAATCACAGAACTGGAAATGCCCACTGAGGTAAATTCAAATTCAACTTTTTCCTCAGTGATAGAATTCATATTTATTTATTGATTGCCTGACTTTATTATTATTTTTCTTTATTAACAATTCAAGGTGGCAAACATATCCAACATACCTTCCTCCTCCTATTTTCCCCACAGCCACCCTGTGAGGTGAGAGGCACTGGCTCTGGGGTGAAATCCAGCAGGTTCTGACAGGTTCTGGAGAACCGGTAGCGGAAATTTTGAATAGTTCAGAGAACCAGCAAATATCACTTCTGAATGGCCCCAGAGTGGGGTGGAAATGGAGATTTTGCAATATCCTTCCCCCAGGAGTGGGGACGGAATGGGGATTTTGCAGTAGCCTTCCCCTGGAGTGGGGTGGGAATGGAGATTTTGCAGTATCCTACCATGCCCACCAAGCCACACCACGCCCACCAAGCCACGCCCACAGAACCAGTAGTAAAAAAAATTGGATTTCACCACTGCACTGGCTGGCTCAAAGTCACTCAGAGGCTTTCATAGCTAAGACAGAACTAGAACTCACAGACTCCTGGTGATTGGACCAAGGTCACCCAGTGGCTTTCATGGCTAAGGTGGGAGTAGAACTCACAATCTCTAGCCTGGTGCCTCAACCACTAGACCAAACTGGCTGTCCATCTTCAAGCGTTCTTGAGAGGTGGATGTGTCTCAGCTTTAAAAATATCTAAGGAAAGGTACCCATTTCAAAGTTACAGTGGCCCTGAAAAAAAGTGTCTTAAGACCATTTTTCACACTTATGACCGTTGCAGCATCCCCATGATCACGTGATCAAAATTTGGACACTTGGCAACTGACTCATACTTATGATGGTTGCAGTGTCCTTGAGGTCATGTGATCAACTTTTGTGAGCTTCTGACGAGCAAAGTCAACGCGGAAGCCAGATTCGCTTAACGACTGTGTTACTAACTTAACAACTGCAAATGATTCATTTAACCATTGTGGCAAAAGAGGATGTAAAATGGGGCAAAACTCACTTAACAAATATCTCCCATAGCGACAGGAATGTTGGGTTCCATTGTGGTCGTAAGTCAAGGACTATTTGTACAAACTCCCTGCCACCACTAGGCAGGAAAAGAGTAAAAACCTGTATAATAACCAGCAGCTCCAATATTTTTAAATGAAATGCACGATGATGGGGTGAACAACATTTTTTTTTTTTAATTTGATTTATATGCCAACCTTCTCCGGAGACTCAGGGCGGCTTACAATGCGTTAAGCAATAGCCTTCATCCTTTTGTATATTTTATACAAAGTCAGCTTATTTCCCCCACAAACTGGGTCCTCATTTCACCTACCTTAGAAAGGATGGAAGGCTGAGTCAACCTTGAGCCTTGGAGAGATTCGAACCAGCAGAAATTGCAGGCAGCTGTGTTAATAGCAGGGTGCGTATACCACTGTACTATCAAGGCTCAGCAACTCCTGTTTAAAAGAAGGTGAGTTACAGTCGGGGTGGGTTCTAAAATTTTTTACTACCGGTTCTGTGGGTGTGGCTTATGTTGTGGGCGTGGCTTGATGGTCATGTGACAATTCTTTAGGATTTAGCAGAGATACTGGTCTACCAGGCTTTTAATTGCTTGCAGAGCTGTACCGGTCTACCCATTTGTTCTTGGAGTGTCTTGGTCTACCCATTTATTTTTGGAGGCCCCTGTCTACTCATTTGTTTTTGGAGGCACTGGTCTACTCATTCGTTTTTGGAGGCATCGGTCTACCAGTCTACCACCACACTGCCTTTTAACACTGATCAGCTGTAGGGCGGCCTTTTGAAGCCCCGCGGCAATAATTTAAACAGTTTTTTTTTCCTTCTAGCCGATCAGCTGGGATTCAGGAGGCAGCAATAGTTGGGGGTGGGGCCAAATAAAAGGTAAGAATAACACGGGGGGTGGGGGGCAGGAGGGCCTAGCTCCCGAACAAAGAGAACCGGTTTGGTGATGTCATATCGTCACTGCTACCGGCTCGGCTGAACCGGGCCGAACCAGGAGGAACCCACCAATGGTTACAGTTGAATAAAACAGATCTGTGCCCTTTATACGCTCGCTTTGGAGACAGATTTTTTTCAGCCTACGCTATTATTCTCCAAATATACAATTTAAAACACAAGGATAAATTTTCTCTGGATAATTTCGGGGCAAAGAAGCATTAGGCTTAGTTCATGAGATGAGCAAGGGATCACATCATCATTCCAGAGAATCCTCGGAGAAAAAAAAAATACCTTGGAAATGGTGCACAAGGGACACTTTTACAATACAGAAAAGGAGTTAATAATTATGATTTATTTTGGAAAGAGGAAGATTCCTGCTAATATGTGGCCTGCTGTAGTCCCTCTGGCTTCTAGCACGGTTTGAGACAAATCCTCCCTAAGCATCAATCACTTCATCAATGGCCACTGAGAGAGGTATTGGTGTTCCAAAGGAATAACTTTTTGAAAGATATATTCAGACAATCAATCAAGGAGAGAAGCAGCCTAGAAGTAAGGAGGAATTTCTTGACAGAACAATTAATGAGTGGAACGACTTGCCTCCAGAAGTTGTGGGTGCACCATCACTGGAGGCTTTTAAAAAGAATCTGGAGAGCCATGTGTCTGGAATGATATAGGCAGTGGTGGGATTCAGCAGGTTCGGGCCGGTTTGGGTGAACCGGTAGTTAAGTTGCTGGCTGGCCCTGCCCCGCCCCTTCCAGGAGTCCCCACACACCCCATTTTGGCTCCCAGGTAAGTACAGGGAGGCCTACTATGCCCAAAATGGGGTGGGATGGGGGGGGACATGGTGCGTCCCCACCCACGGCCCAATTTCACTCCTAGGAGGCTTCAAATAGGCCTACTAGGCCCAAAATGGGGCATGGGGGGTGCGGCGCAGCCCCCCTGCAGTCTATTTTCCCTCCCAGGAGGCTGCAGGGAGGCCTACTAGGCCAAAAACAGGGCATGGAGGGCTGGAGTATCCCCCCCACAGCCCGTTTTTGCTCCCAGGGGGGTGCAGGAGGCCGAGTGCTGTCTGTCACACCCCCGGGCCACGCGCACCATGACCACACCCACCCAGCTGGTCATTAGGGCAGAGAACTGGTTGTTAAATTATTTGAAACCCATCACTGGGTATAGGAACTGTTCCTTGAACAAGGAACTAGACTAGAAGACCTCCAAGGTCCCTTCCAAATCTGTCATTCTGTTATTCGGACATTATTGTATGAAAAACAACGACAACAAGAGCCATTATCTTTCTATTCAGCAGAAACTCTAGTGTTTGATACTTTGATAAGAACCAAGTTTCTCAGTCTGTTGTTTTACAGACGCATTTACAGAGTTCTGTCCGAAAAATGCTTTGTCTTTTTTTTCTTTAGAATTTTTTTTTATTTTTATTTTTTCCTCATAAATGTATCTTAAATGTACAGTTTCTTATCTAACATACATATTTTCTTTTAATTTTCATACTAATATAATCTTCATCCTAAACAATTTGAGGAGCCTTGGTGGAACAGCGGACTAAAGCGCTGTTAAATAGCACTTAGCTGCCAGCTGCCTGCAATTACTGCAAGTTCATATCTCACCAGGCTCAAGGTTGACTCAGCCTTCCATCCTTCCGAGGTAGGTAAAATGAGGACCCGGATTGTGGGGGCAATAAGTTGACTTTGTATAAAAAAGAACACTGCTTGGGGGGTGGGGGCGAAAGCCCTACTAAGCAGGTATATACAAAAGTATGAAGGCTATTGCTTAACACATTGTAAACCGCCCTAAGTCTCCGGAGAAGGGTGGCATATAAATCGAACCAATAAATAATAAATAAATAAGTATATTCGGGGTTGCTCTTCTACCATTTCATCTCCCTTGTTTTATAACAATCCTTCTTCTCCCTCTCCTCTCTTTCCTTTCCCTCCCTTTGTCTTTCAATGCTTGCCCGTAATCTGCTGAAGTCAAACTAGATCTGCGATTGTCTTAAATCAGATATTCTGCTTGCCACAGCAATGCAAAGCTGTGACTTGAAATGAGTTTCCGGGTAGCCCTTTGTGGTGCTTTTATTTTTAATAATAAATTGCTCGTACTGTTCGACACAAAAAAATCAAAGCAAAACCCACTTTGCACTGAAATGTTAATCTAGCACAACTAATTATATATTACTTATTCAAGCCGTGCATTGTTAAGCAGAATTTCACCAACAGACCTTTGCATGTATTGAAGCTGACACTGGAAATTCTTAAATATAGTGATAAATGGTTTCCCTTCACAAAACTGACATTGTTTTCTTTCTTATCCACCTATCTGCTTCTTTGTGCCACACCATTTCTCTTTAATGTTTTAGACGCATGACAGTTCATACACATGTTTGAAAATCACTCTTCCATTTGGTTAATTTCAGTATGCCATTTGTTTCTATCAACAGTTTCAGAGATTATTGGAAGATAAAAAGGGTGTCTTTCCTAGCCTGCTGTTGACCATCAAAATGTTCTCAACATCTTTGTACATCCAAAGAAATTTCCATAAATCTTAAGAGAATAAAAGACTAATGGAGCTGGAAGGGACCTTGAAGGTCTTCTAGTCCAACCCCCTCCCTAGATAGGAAACCCTACACCACTTCAGACAAATGGTTATCCAATATCTTCTTTAAAACTTCCAGTGTTGGAGCATTTACAGCTTCTGGAGGCAAACTGTTCCACTGATTAATTGTTCTGTCAGGAAGTTTCTCCTTCTTTCTAGGTTGCTTCTCTCCTTGATTAGTTTCCATCCATTGCTTTTTGTTCTGCCTTCAGGTGCTTTGGAGAATAGATTGATAGAGTAACCTCTCTACAATTTCTTTTCCTTGCAGGAAGTCCTTTTCAATTAAGGGGGTCCACCTGTCAACCCTGAAGCTGACCTGACCGAGGCCATTTTGAGGCTTCAGTGTTGACATGCTGAAGCTGAGGGATAGGGAGGGGGAAATAGCGATAGCTGGGGTTTTGTAGCCAAAACAAAACCCCAAGGAAATTCCCACAGGTAGATGGAGAGAGGAGGAGTGAAGTTACCAGACAACCGGATGGTACCTTGATTGGACTATGTGACTGATTGTTTGGGGAAGGGAATAAACCGTGGGAACATCAGAGTCAGTTTTCACCAGTCTGTGCCAATATGATATACCAAATAAAACTATTCTTTGAGGAATCATCCTGCCTCAGAGTTCCATTTGCTAAGGGTGTATTACTTGGAACCCTGACATTAAGATGCAGCAGTGAGAGAATGCAGAAAAATTATGAATAACTCACTCCTAGTGGTGCATGCCCACCTTCCTCATTTATCAGCTGGAAGACTCAAATCCGGGAAGTCCCCACTGGCACTGGCCCAACAACTGCCCAACAACTTTAACATCAATTCCCAATGGAAAGCCAAATGGGTCGCTGAACTCCCAGTTGTAGGAAGACATATAAATGACCCCACAAAAAACATTCCAGACTTTGAACTATTACATCGTCAATGGACAACCCTGAATAGGATTCACACCTCACATGAAGTCTGCCAAGACTCTGTATAAATGGGGCATAGTATCCTCCCCCCAGTGTAAGTATGGGGTCCCAGGTCAAACTGAAGGTCATATTGTGATCAGATGTAAGCTGAGAGCATATAGGGATCCAGTATCTGATTTTTTTTTCATATAAACGATGCTGCACTTCAATGGTTAGGTGGCCTGGACATAGATAATTGGGTTCTACTAATCTAGTAGAAATGTTCATTTATAATGCTAATCCATGTATGATATGCCATTTGCTAAATAAATCTGGGTGTTTTTTTTTAACCCATTATTACTATTTATTTGTTTATTTTGCTGTGGCTATTAATCCAAACCAATATTTCTCTACCTCCCTTCCTGCTTCCCCAAAATAATGATCTGTTTTAGGATTCAGTTGTTATATACGTAATTTTTTTCTGGTTTTATTTTCCATTGTCCTACTCAATGTATTTATAAAGAAGGCCAACAAAGACAACTTTTCTTCTTTTGAAAATAGAAACAAAGAAACCCACAAGGGCAGGAGATTTTGGTTAGAAGAAAGAGGAGGAGGAGGAGGAGGAGGAGGAGGAGGAGGAGGAGGAGGAGGAGGAGGAAATTGGACGGTAGTCTATTCCAAATGACAGATTTTGCCAAATCCCCCACAAAATTCCATGTGTACAGATGCATAGTTAATCACTGTCCTTCTTCATTCTGCAAAATAAATTTGAGAAATGTGTCAAATCTGGAGCCCAGTTTCTGTTTCGTGTTTAAATAGCCTTGTTTCCTGAAATATGTTTGTATGGAAAAACAAAAACCCTTGTCTTCCGGGCAAAACCGGAGTTTCATTCTATAAACTCCTGTCTCGTGCAAACCGATATACAAAGCTCAGTAAGAGAACTGCAGAATTCTTTCTGATGTAAATAAGATATGAAACGAGCCATCCGCTAACCTCAGAAACAGCTTAAGTGTTGAGAATCATTAAGATCATCTGCTTAGGAGCAACTTCTGGGGGAATTAAAAAAAGAAGTCTCTACTGCTTATCAAAACTGCTACATCTGTTAACAAAGTAAATATCTTCACTTAAAAGTTAAAAGTTGTGCTTACTTCAGGAGTACATATATTAGCTGAAAGCCACTTTCCAAGGCATGAAATCTCATTCAGGATTAGGAGATAAGCATATGATGGTTGATCTCTCAAATTTTGGTGATTATTATTATTATTATTATTTTTGACAAACAAACATTTAGTACATCATTCATTTCTTCCATGTGACATCTCGTTGTTATCTCCAAAACCTTCTTCTTTTCTATTATCTCTTCTATCTTTTCTATTATCTCTTCTATCTTCGTTCTCGCCAAATCCATTACAAAAATTTCCCACTAATCTAATGTTCTAGTTGTAACATTTTTTATCTATCTCTATGAAAGCTTATTTATATTTTTTTTCCTAACCAATAGTAAAATTGATTCCATATCTGAAAATAATCTGAGTCTTCTCTTTCTGATCTCTCAAATTTACAGATAGCCCTCAACTTACAATTGTGCACAAAATAGCAATAGCACTTAGATTTATATATCACTTTATAGTCCTTTACGGCACTCTCTAAGCAGTTAACAGAGTCAGCATATTGCCCCCAACAAACTGGGTCCTCATTTTATTGCCCTCAGAAGGATGGAAGGCTGAGTCAACTATGAGCCGGTGAGGATCAAACTGCTGGCAATGAGCAGAGTCAGCCTGCAATACTGCATTCTAAACACTGCACCACCAAGGCTTCAAAAAAGATACCGTATTTTTCGGACTAGAAGATGCACCTGACTATAAGACACACCTAAACTTAGAAGAGGAAAACAAGAAAAAATGTTTTTGGCCTCTGCGCGCCCCATTTTCTGCCCTTTTTGCTGCCCTTTTCCAGCCTTTTTTCTGCCTGTATTTGAGGCTTTTTTTTGGCTTGTTTTTGAGGCTTTTTTCAGCCTGTTTTTGAGGATTTTTCGGCCTGTTTTCAAGGCTTTTTTGGCCCATTTTTTTCTGGAAAAACAGGCCAAAAAAAGCCTCAAAAATGGGCCAAAAAAGCCTTGAAAACAGTCCAGAAAAAGCCTCAAAATGGGCTGAAAAAAGGCCTGAAAAAAAGCCTGAAAAGGCCAAAAAAGGTGAAAAAAGGCCCAAAAACAGGCCATGTGGAGGCCAAAGAACGCCGGTGGATGGGTGGGGCTTTGGCAATATTCAGTCTATAAGACACACAGACATTTTTATCCCCTCTTCAGAGACAAAAAAGTGTACCTGTTCAGGTGTACCTGTTGCTGCTAGTCATCCTCTTCTTCCCTTTCTCTGATTTTCTCTCTCTATCCTGACTGTGAGAACAATTAATGTGGAAGAGCCTTGATAGTACAGTGGTTTAGTGCACCCTGTTATTAACACAGCTGCCTGCAATTTCTGCTGGTTCGAATCTCTCCAAGGCTCAAGGTCGACTCAGCCTTCCATCCTTTCTAAGGTAGGTGAAATGAGGACCCAGTTTGTGGGGGCAATAAGCTGACTTTGTATAAAATATACAAACGAATGAAGGCTATTGCTTAACGCATTGTAAGCCGCCCTGAGTCTCCGGAGAAGGGCGGCATATAAATCAAATTAAAAAAAAAAAAAAACGACTTGCCTCCAGAAGTTGTGGGTGCTCCAACACTGGAGGATTTTAATAAGAAGACTGGAACTTGTTTGGAATGAAGGTCAAGGCATCCTCTCTCTCCTTATATGGGTTATGAGAACTGAACATAGCAATAGCACTTAGACTAATATATCGCTTCACAGTGCTTTACACCATTTAGCCCTCTCTAAGCGGTTTACAATGTCAGCATATTGCTCCCAACAATCTGGATCTTCATTTTACCCACCTCGGAAGGATGGAAGGCTGATTCAACCTTGAGCCGATCAGGATCGAACTGCTGGCAGTCAGCAAAATTTGCCTGCAATATTGCATTCTTACCACCGCGCCACCATGGCTACTTCCATTTCTAAGCAAGATGGTTGTTAAGTGAGCTTTGCTGCATTTTATCATCTTTCTTGCCACTGTTGTTAAATAAATTTTTGCAGTTCTTAAGTGCGGTCATTAAGCAAATCTGGCTTCCCCCACTGATTTTGCTTCTCATAAGGTGCCTGGGAAGGTTACAAATGGTGATCCCATGACCCCGGGACAGTGCAACTGTCATAAATACATGTCAGTTGCCAAGTGCCTAAATTTTGATCACATGACATCGCAGGATGCTGCAACATGCAGTGTGAGAAACAATCCCGTTTTTCAGTGCTGTTCTAACTTTGAGCAGTCACTAAAAGGATGGTTGTAATTCGAGGACTTCTAGTCATATCTTGACCAGCTATGGCAGGACTGTCAAACTCAAGGTCTCAAGGAATGCTTAGATGTGGCCCGTGGGGCCGCGCTGGAAACAGCAGTGCCTCTGCCAGCGAAAACGGAGCTCCGATTTTGGCTGTGATGGCCTCTTGCAGCCTTTTGCTGGCAAAAATGGAGTCGGGGAGGCCATGCACAGCCTGCCCAGGCTCACTTTTTGGCCACGACGGCCTCCTGCAGCACTCTGCCAGTAAAAGCAGAGCCCAGGGAAGTCCGCCTGAGTTCTGTTTTTGCTGGCAAAGGGTTGCAGGAGGCCGCTGCTGCAGAAAGCAAAGCCTGGGCGGGCCGCCCACGGCCTCCCCAAGCTCTGTTTTCACTGACAGAGGGCCATGTGCGGCCTCTCCAAGTTCTGTTTTCACTGGTAGAGGGCTGCAGGAGGCCGTCACAGTCAAAAACAGAGCCCGGGCGGGCCATGTGTGGCCTCCCCGAGCTCCATTTTTGCTGCAGGAGGCCATTGCAGCCAAAAATGGAGCCTTGATGACCCTGGCCACGCCTACCCCAGCCATGCCCACCCCCCCAAGGTTAAACACAACTGTGAGGTGCCCCTCAATGAAATCGAGTTTGACACCCCTGAGCTGTGGTGACAGTGACCGGACAGACATTTGCTAAAGATCTTTAAATTTCTGTGACATGCTTTGTTTAATAGGAAAAGAAACCAGACATTGAACTTAAGACTTTGGCATACAAAGCATAAACTGCACCATCAGGATTGGTTAAATTTGCCAAATATTCTAATTTCTTTGAATGTCTCAAATTTTAGGTTGTTGAATCCAAAGAATTTTTTTAAAAGGATATTCTTAATTAGTAGACATCTTTCTTTTTTTGATGCACATTTCTCCAAGTCTGTATTTATTTCTTTGTCATTTTGTTTAGTTCATACCGTTTTTGCAAATACTTTTCCTAACATGGTGTATTTTGGACATCATGTTAATGAATGCGTGCATTTTTTGGACAATCTTTTCCTAAGTATACATTTTTAATTGTTGGCACACATACAGCAAAATTTAGAGAGCTGTGAATTTCAAAGGTAATTAAACTGCAATTAGATATTAGTTGCAAAAAAAATTGTGATTGAGTAAGTTCATGCTCAGGTTCATATTATTCATATGTCTAAGTTTTAGTCCTTCACACAGAATACTGGGTTTTCGGTAATTTTTATACAAATGTTCTATTTTGAAAGAAAATAAACATACTAAGTACGTTTTAATTAGGACAAGCAATCTAAGTTAGCGTTGTGGCCATTCGAATGAAAATAAGAAAATAATATTTCTTAAAGGGAAATGTGCAAAGTACAGAAAATAGTTTGCTGCATTTACTGAGGTCAGCAGTTTTACTTTACTTTTACTTTATAATTAATTTATGCACCCTGCACACCCTGCACACTATTTTTTTTTATTTTATTTTTTTAAATTTGATTTATATGCTGCCCTTCTCCGGAGACTCAGGGCGGCTTACAATGCATTAAGCAATAGCCTTCATACTTTTGTATATTTTTACAAAGTCAGCTTATTGCCCCCGCAAACTGGGTCCTCAATTTACCTACCTTAGAAAGGATGGAAGGCTGAGTCAACCTTGAGCCTGGCAAGATTCGAACTTACTAATTGCAGACAGCTGAAGTTAAATTACAATGCATTAGTCTGCTGAGCTATCCAGGCTCCTTCCTATTAAAATGTGCAGGTATTTAACTAAATGTGCATGAAAAAATACCAGTAAAATGTGCATATTGAAGAAGCACCCATTCACACACGCACACATACATGCATACCACATTTTATCAGGAAATTGTAAACGAAGGAAAACAATTGTGCAAAAACCTCCCTGCATGCTAACAAAATACACTCTGTACATTCATTCAGGCAGGGGTGGGCTTCAAAAATTTTAGCAAGGGGTCCTCTGCCCGGTTGCGGGGTGAGCATGGCCTTGGTGGGCGTGGCCTAGTTGGCCTCCTGCACCATAGTGTGGGGATGTTTTTGCCCTCCCCAGGCTCTGGAGGCTTTCCTCAAGCCTCCGGGAAGGCGAAAACAGCCTCTCCAAGCTCCGGTGGCCCTCTGGAGGCTGGAAACAGGCCCATTTCTGGCCTTCCTGAACTTCTAGTAGGCCTGTTTTTCACTCTCCCTGAGCCTCTGCACGGCCCTGCATCCAAAATGGGCTGTGTGGAGACTCCTGGGAGGCGAGGGGCAGGGTGGAAGGGGCCAGTCAGGAGTGGGATTTGGGGGTTCTCCGAACTGCACAGAATCTTAGCTAGAGGTTCTCCCGAAACCCTTCGAACCCCCAGCAGCCCACCCCTGCATTCAGGTAAACGTGCACGAAAAACATTAAAGGGAAAATAAATCACCTTGCTTAGTCAAATTTAAACGCTTGATGTTCCCTTTGAAGTTTTATGTACTTTTTCTTGACGGGAATAGGAAAATGGCTTGCCACTGCTTTTTTCTGCAATGTCTTTTTGGCTTTCCAGTTTAGCCTGCAGAACTGCGGTGTCCACTCATCTCCCATCCCAGAACTAACCAGGTCTGACCCAAGGCTGGCTTAGAAAAAAATAGTTACATTACAATTGTCGAGGAAAGAAATTGGATAAATGATTTGCTCCAGGAAGAGAGAAGTTCTCTCAACCAATTCTCAAGGGCAAAATTTCTCCTTCGTTGTGAAAGTGGCAATCCTCCCACAAGGGGTGTCTTCCTTTGTGATTTATTCAAATGGTTGGGAAACCAAGGACTCTTGCAAACTGCTGCAGATATTATCACACAATGAAAGATGGGAAACGCACAGACACAACCCTTGGCCTCCTCCCTGACTAATACGTGTCAGAGGGCTGTATTCCGCCTGCAGGAATATATCTGAAATTCTCTGCTCCTTTGAAGCAATGTCTACTGAAGATTGTCTTTATATCACATTGAAAGCTGGTGGGAAAAATTTGAATTTTTCAACAGCAGTGAAAACATGACACCGATTCACGAAGATAGAATTAGATAGAATAGACAGAAGTCTGTCAAGATTCGGTGTCGTCTCAAATAAACTGCATTTCAAACAAATAGTCCTTGATCAAAATCTTTCATTTATTAGGCACAACAATCGAAACTCCAACTCAGTTGCAGCCAACACTGACTTCCTGGTCCAAACCCACCCTTTCCTTTCCCCACTGCTCTGCTTCTCATTGGTCATCTTCCAAGTCACTCTGCTGTTATCTACTACTTCCAAGTAGTAGATCTCTAGTAGATATGTTCTAGAAAGACATCTTCCAAGTCACTCTGCTGTTATCTACTACTTCAGCTCAAAGGAATTTTCCCCCAACCCATCTCCTAGGGGATAGTATCTCCAGGGAAAATAAGTAGGTGAAAAGTCAAGCATCCTCTTGCCACATGTCCCCACCTCCTTCTTATATCAGCACTGGAGTGAATGCAGCTTGAAGTGCTGGCAAAGTCTTTATTGGCCAAGTGTGATTGGACACACAAGGAATTTGTCTTTGGTGCATATGCTCTCAGTGTACATAAGGAGAATAAAATACATTCATCAAGAAAAAAAAGATACAACACTTAGCGATAGTCAAGGTTAGTAATAAGCTATCAAATCATACTAGGAAACAAGTAAAAACAATATAAATTGAAAGATACAAGCAACATGGTTATAGTAATAAGTGGGAAGAGATAGATACTAGTAAGGAAGAGAAGAATAATAGTAATACACTCTTAGTAAATTATAAAAAATCTTATAAAAAGTGTTCTGTTTGCTTGATTTGATCAAGGTCCGGAACAAAGAAAGATAAGGTTAGAAGGATGACAAAGGGAAGAAATGTGAAATTTATATTTGTAATTATTATTATTAATCGTAGGTGTAACCACCCTGAGACTCATTACGGTTTTGTGTGGGGGTCCCCAACCCCCAGTCTATGGATCGGCACTGGTCTGTAGGATGCCAGAAACTGGGCCCCACAATGAAGTGAAGCCCCATCTGTGGGATGCAGGCAGCATGTGAAACCACATTCCCTCCGGTCCATGGAAAAACTCTCCACAGAATCGGTCCCTGGTACTCAAAAGTTTGGAGGCCACTGGTTTAGTGTTTAAGGCACCAATTGTTGTGACCCAGCTCCCAAACACGACAAGTGGTGGGATTCAACTAATTTCACAACCAGTTCTTCCTAATGATTGGGTGGGCGTGGCTGGGATGGGGTTATCATGTGACTGAGTGGGTGTGGCCAATTTGATGTAACTCATGGCAAGGTGGGGCAGTGCAGGCGGGCCGAAGTGGCGGTAGCGATGGCTGGAGTCTTAGACTTATCCTTGTGCAGCAACAACAATGTTGATTCTCCGACGCATCAGCTCCTGCTGGGTCGCACTGCCCAACAGTCTTTTTTTTTAAGATTTTTTTTTTTTAAAAAGGGGGGGGGGGGGGCTTAAAAAGATTTTTGCAGCAGAAACAGCGGGCGACTACTTCCAGCCTTTGTTGGTGCAGCTGGGCATGACTCCGCCCTGAGACACTAGCCTGCAGCCACTGCCTCTTCACCTCAAGGACTACCTGTAATCGCATCCACCCCATTGTACCCCAACCATTCTACAGGTAGTCCCCCACTTACAACAGCTCATTTAGTGACTATTCAAAGTTACAACGAAATGGATAGACTGTCTATGGAAATGAAGGAGAGAGAAGAAACTGAGTACTACCAAATTTGGAATAGATGGTATACCTGGCTTGAGAATAAGCGTAAAACTTAAGGTATAAGTTGTAAAAAGTATCATATGTAATGTAAAATCTATAAGAAATATATAATATCGATGATAATATGATTATTTGTAAGCAGATATTATTATAATCTAAATGATGGTATAACATAGGATAGTGAGGTATAGAATTACAGTTTATGTAAATATGATTATTACGAAGGATATTGTTACCGATATGGAAAAGCTGTAATGAATGTAAATTTGTGTTTTGTGTTTTAAATGTTGTAAAATTTAATAAATATTAAGAAACAAAACAAAATTACAATGGCAGTAAAAAAGTGACTTACGACCGTTTTTCATACTTACGACCATTGCAGCATCCCCATGGTCATGTGATCAAAATTCAGACACTTGGCAACTGACTCATAGTTATGACCATTGTTGTGTCTCGGGCAGTGGTGGGATTCAAGTAATTTAACAACCGGTTCTCTGCCATAATGATTTCTTCCAACAACCAGTTTGCCAAACTGCTCAGAAAGTTAACAACAAGTTCTCCGAAGTGGTGTGAACTGGCTGAATCCCAACACTGGTCCCGGGGGAGGTCACAGGATCCTCTTTTGCGACCTTCTGACAAGCAAAGTCGACGGGGAAGCCAGATTCACTTAACAACCGTGCGACTAACTTAACAACTGCAGTGATTCACTTAACAATTGTGGCAAGGCAAGTTGTAAAGGGCAGCACAATTCACTTAGCAACAGAAATATTGGGCTCACTTGTGGTCGTAAGTCAAGGATCACCTCTACTCCATTTCTCCTCACAACATGTGGGCTGCATTCAAGAAAGATAATCAGGAAACAAACTAGGATTGTATAATTTGCTAAACTTTGTTCAAATGAGCCTTGGTTTGATTAACAGAGACTAGGAAGATGCGGGCTAAAATCCATTCTCAGTCCTGAAAAAACATGGCAGAGCTTTGGACCAGTCCTCCCCTCTCTCAGCTCATCCTGTGTCACAAAATTGCGGTTGTGGGAATAAAATGAAATCCCAACCATGAACAAAGAGCAAGATAAACCAATAATCCCCCTCAAATGATTTTATTTCATTCTCTATCTGGGTTAATTGCGTTACAGGGATGCCGCCCCTGCAAAATGGATGAATCACAGCCTCTTTTTCCCTACACCCGACCCAAACTGGTGTCAAATGGTTCCTTTTGTTGTTCGGGGCTCGGCTAAATGAGAAAAAGATCTCCTATGGAGCGAGAGACATTCATAAGTAAAACCGCTTTATCAGGAAATAAAAGAAAACCTTACAAATCGATAGTAGCAGTACCTGATGTTTAATACATGGCAGCACTGAGGCGACTGGTCCAGGGAATTTTTTTTTCCACAGACTGAAACTGCCGTCGCTTTTAGATTTCTGAGTGGAATATTATGATTCACAACCGAGCAGGATGGATTTGGGCAGCGTGCGTGTCTATAACTAAGGATCTGTTCTTGTAGCCTTTATATTAAGCAGGGAGAATTACAGGAGACTATCACAATTCATTAATTTCTGGGACAGAAGAGCTGGTAATGGAGGGGGAAAAAGATTATGTGACATTCCCAGGTGTCAAACAGAGACACGTACTGTATATCCCATTCAATGTAGAATAGGGTTTCATATTCCCCGTTCGATTACAACCTCTCATCCAGCAAGATCTCTCACATCTTATTGTACGGGTAGTCCTCGAGTTACAGCCATTTGTTTAGAGACTGTTTGAAGTTATAATGGAATGGAATGGAATGGAATAGAATAGAATAGAATAGAATAGAATAGAATAGAATAGAATAGAATAGAATAGAATAGAATAGAATAGAATAGAATAACAGAGTTGGAGGGACCTTGGAGGTCTTCTAGTCCAACCCCCTGCTTAGGCAGAAAACCCTACACCACTTCAGACAAATGATTATCCAGTCTGTTCTTAAAAACCTACAGTGTTGGAGCATTCATAACTTCTGGAGGCAAGTTGTTCCACTGATTAATCGTTCTCACTGTCAGGAAATTTCTCCTTAGTTCTAAGTTGCTTCTCTCCTTGATTAGTTTCCACCCATTGCTTCTTGTGTTGCCTTCAGGTGCTTTGGAGAATAGCTTGACTCTTTCTTCTTTGTGGCTGCCACAAAGAATGACTGTTCTAATTTTCCCCACATTCAAAACATGTGTGCCAACTCTAGCACTAGCTGAATGTAAGAAGGAATTTTGAGGGAAATATTTGAGGTAATAGATAATACACTGTTTATTTTTAAATCAATAATGAGTGTAAAAAAAGAGAATAGGTAGAGTGACAGGGGGAGAAGTATAGGTATAGAGATACTTCTTATTGCCAAACGGTTGTTTTTACCATTATAATGTGTACGTTGTTGCACAACTAATATATTCCTTCTGCACTTGTATATGCTGTTTGTTCTTCTCCATGATCCTGAAGGGAAACAATAATAAAGATATAATAAATAATACTAGAATATGATATACTGGTATACTAGATTCTGCAACCATTAGGTTCCTGTAATATATATATGCCTTTATATTTGTATCTCCTGTAATGTATCTGGTATTTGTCAAACATATGTCCCTGCCATTTGACCTGAACTCATATCAATCTTCTCCCTGTTTTTTTCTTGTGCCATCTAAGAGCATGATACGTATCTCCAAGGGATAATTTACACCTCAGTCCTAATTTATGTTTGATCTGGATAAACTCCTGCTTTCCAAGGCCAGGGGGCCAAATGGCCAATTGAGTAAACAAAGAAATGCTCAAGATGGCTAATTGGGAAGTTTCTATTCCCCCTTGCAGGGCAACAAGGAATACACAAACCTAAATTAGGAGGCCAGAATTGGGTACTAAGCTGACGTCTCTGAGGGTATAAAAGGACGCCATACCTTCCCCAAGGTGTGGCTATCTCCTCGCACGCATTGTATCTGTATGTTCTGGATATAGTTCCACCCAGTATTTTGTTTTTGGCCATAAATAAAATCTGGTTTTTTGCAAGCCTCGACTTGAGTCTCTCTCTTTGGCGTTCTGGTGACTCAAGTGTATTTTGGGACTTTACAATCCCAACCAATCTATGGGCATGCTGGGGATAGAGGGAGATCAGGGGGGTGGCAGACAGAGGTGGGTGTCACATAATGTAACAATGGTTTGCCCAGCACAGAAAATGTGAGTGTGCGCTTTCCACGCATGCAGGTGGCTTCAAAAACACGGCAATATAGGACAGGATAGTGCCAGGATGGGTGGAGTGGTTGGAACTATCGGTTCACCAGAACTGGTCTGAACTGGCAACAGCCCACCTCTGGTGGCACAGAACAATGACATAGACATCATGATGTCTTAAGCTCCACATATGTGCCAGATATCATGATGCAAAGACACGCTTTTATAATATATGGGGAAATATCATGACCCACGCATTTATTTATTCTATTATAGTTGTATAGTGGCTTTAGGCAGCATACAGTAAACCTATTAAAATACAACCCCCAAATGTCCAATAGAAAAAAAACAACAACAGACAGTCTAACTGGTTAATGGAGGAGAAAAGATTCTACTTCAACTTCCTGAGTACTGTAGGAAGTTAGCACCCAGCCCTCTCCTAGAAAAGTGAAATATTCTAGGAAATATTAAAAAGGCAGAATATTATACATCCCTGGATGAAAAAGAGAGAAACATGTTTTTTAGGCAGGAAGCAGACTCACTCTTAATAGCCCCCATCCTCCTCAATAGCCCACAGCAGATGTCAGCACTTAAGAAATAAGGAGATAGCTAGGTCTATTCATAAGCTAATGCCCTCACCCAAGATCCAACAAAGATAGGATTAGGCCTTAGCCATAATAGGAATCGCACAAAACCCTCTTCATTACATCACCACCCAGCAAGATTCAACCAGGCCTGAGACTCGGACAACCTACAAAGTTACCCTTGCATGGCTTCATGGGACTCTGACAACCAATGAGAATACAAGCCAAACAGAGGATATAAATATCTCTCTCTCTCTCTCTCTCTCTCTCTCTCTCTCTCTCTCTCTCTCTCTCTCTCTCTCTCTCTCTCTCTCTCTCTCTCTCTCTCTCTCTCCCATGTGTTTTTTTGCCCAGGACCTCAAAACCACGTGGTCCTGTCCATCATTAAAACCATCTTTTCAAGCAGTCTCCATGTTTCCAGTGTCTTTCT
This sequence comes from Arizona elegans, assembly GCA_022577455.1. NCBI lineage: Eukaryota > Metazoa > Chordata > Lepidosauria > Squamata > Colubridae > Arizona > Arizona elegans. Next base: position 2,525,532 of record JAKOOJ010000057.1, read on the forward strand.
CTCCATTTGGAATTGAACCCCGATGGACATTTCTTTTAACAGTACCTTGCTACCTTCCTGGCCATCTTTATTCATATTAATGTTATTGCATTATTATTATTGCATTATTATATTATTTATATTATTTATATTATTATTATATAATAATGTTATTATTGTTAATTGCAATTATTTAAATACTTTAATGTTTTATCTGGTTGTTTTTACTTGGTTGTAGGCTGACTAGAGTTGCCTCTAGGCAAGATGGAAATAAAACAATAAAATATACAGAACCTGGCCAAGTGTCAGGCACAAAGGATCAGGATCATACGTTAAGTTGCAAAACTCCATGCAAATGTAAGCTGTCCATAGATTTTATTTTAAAATAACTTTTGGAAAAAGTGACAGACACACAGAGAAAAATTTAAAAAGGTAAGCTACCTTTTTGAGGAAGACTGAAAGATTATGCCGAGTTTAGTGACATTTCTCAGCGGGGCAGAGAAATCTCCCTAAATTATTGTGCAATAACTTGACGGTTATTTCTACCGCTTTTGTCTAGAAGACCTATTTTGCTTTCCCTTCTAACTCACGCATCCTTGAAGTGATCAGTTTTAATTCGTTTAGGTACGCCAAGGCTATGAATATTTGCTACAACTGTTCCCTGAGGCTACATGTAAATTAATGAATTGCATAAGACACATAGCTAACTGTCTGGTTTTTGCTTCCTCTTTGTTTGTAAAGAGATGGCTGGATGGATGGCTAGCAGAGAACACATGATAATTAAAGAGCAATTGAAAGGATAATCCTTGTTCCTCTTTCTAATGCAACTTTTTGACTGTACACTGTATTCTCTCAGCAGTCTCCTGTGTCTATTAAAATACCACTAATCACAAACCGAGTCGGGGCTCAGAAGGATTAACGTAGTAACCAACTAACAGAAATAAATTCCTTCTTCTTTTTTTTAACCTTTGCACAGATGCTCCAATTACAGAATCATTTGCAGGCCACTTCCTTCCTATGGAGTGCTTTTATTCCAATGGAGGGATTTTCATCCAGTTTCTCCAGGTATCCATAACCATCTTGCAGAACCAAACCATTTGGGTGGCACAGCCATTTATACCTTGAAATTATTTATTTCTGCTGGAATTAAAGGGATTTCAAAAGTATTATCGTGGAGCTGAATGGTGAGTAATACCTTTGATGGTTACACCATGTTGGGAGAAATATCCTTCTGGGTTCAGTTCTAAGTGGGGGAAAAGACACTGGATTCATGGAAGTTGCTTGGAAAGAAGGTTTATTTACTTTATTTTTACTTTTACTTTTATTATATTTATATACCACCCTTCTCCCAAAGGACTCAGGGCGGTGAACAGCCATGGTAAAAACAGTATACAAGACAAAAATTTTAAAACTTATTAAAATAATTCAATCAATTGATGAACAGGATCGCATGTCTTGGAGATCTTCGGCGAAAAAAAGGGAAGAGATACTGAGAGTCCTTGAGTTTTATGCCCTCTTTGAACTTCCTGGGACACAGGAAGAGTATCCTGATTGGTTGCTGTCAGAGATCATGGCTAGCTTTGTAAGTTGTCTGTGTGCTAAGCTTGGTTGAATCTTGTTGGGTGATGCAATGAAGGGCAATTAAATGGCTCTGCCTGAAGGAGGTAGATCTTTGTTATGTATAATGGACTGGCTCAGGCCTTAATGGCCCATTAACAAAGGGGTGGGGGGAAGCTGAGTTTCTGTCTCCCTTTTAGAGGAAAATATTCTGCCCTTTTAATATTTCCTAAAATATTTCATTTTCTAGGTGAAGTAGGAGGGGCTTTAACTTCCTACAACCAATAGGAGCCTGGATAGCTCTGTGGACAAGGCACTGTAATTTAACACAAGCTGTCTGCAATTAAATAAGTTCGAATCTTGCCAGGCTCAAGGTTGACTCAGCCTTCCATCCTTTCTAAGGTAGGTAAATTGAGGACCCAGTTTGTGGGGGCAATAAGCTGATTTTGTATAAAATATACAAAAGTATGAAGGCTATTGCTTAATGCACTGTAAGCCGCCCTGAGTCTCCGGAGAAGAGCGGCATATAAATCAAATTAAAAAAAAAAAAAAGGAGGCAAACCTGCTAAGTTACACAAGTTTCTTCCACTTATAAAACAGAATCTGGGGACTGGTAAGTGAAATGATAAAAACTGCAAGAAGTTGATTTATCTTCTCCCTTGATGATAATTTTAGGACTTGATCACTAGTTCCTTTTTCAGCATCAGACGTACTCTTGAATGGTTTGTAGCACAGGTAGTCCTCAGCTACAACAGTTCATTTAGTGACCATTCAGAGTTAACAACGGCACTGAAAAAAGGTGTGTTATTTCCACTTCTCACACTTAATGGCTGTTGCAGCATTCCTACGGTCATGTGGTCAAAAATTTGGATGCTTGGCAACTGGCATGTATTTATGACTGGTGCAGTGACCCAGGTTCATGAGATTTTGTAACCTTCTGACAAACCTTCTGTGAAATGATGCAAAATTCACGTAACGCTTGTCTCCGCAACAGAAAGGTTGGGCTCAATTGCGGTCGTAAATTGAGGGCTACCTATAATCCATATGATGTAAAGGTGGAATATTGACTGGCTCATGGAGACCCAGATTCAGGGGTGGGCTTCAAAATTTTTAGCAAGGGGTTCTCTGCCCGGTTGCTGGGTGGGTGTGGCCATGGTGGGCATGACCTAGTCAGCCTCCTGCACCACAGCGGGGGAGGCGTTTTTGTCCTCCCCAGACTCCGGAGGCTTTCCTTGGGCCATTTCTGGCCTTTCTGAATTTCTAGTAGGCCTGTTTTTCGCCCTCCCTGAGCCTCCACATGTGCCCTGAATTTACTTGAATCCAAAATGGGCCACATGGGTACTTCTGGGAGGGGTGGGGTGTGGTGGGAGGGGCCAGCCAGGAGTGAGATTTGGGGGTTCTCCGAACTGCACAGAATCTTAGCTAGAGGTTCTCCCAAACCCCTGCGAACCCCCAGCAGCCCACCCCTGCGAACCCCCAGCAGCTCACCCCTGCTCAGATTCAAGTCCCAACTCAACAGTGGAGCTCACCTGAAAAGAAAAGCAGGATAGAAATCTAAGAAATAATGGGCTAGCACCAGAACATAATCAGGATGGAAGATTTGGGACAAGACCGATCATTTACAACCCATTTCCCTGTTTTCTTTCTTCCATTCTTCACTTGACACTACAATACTTTCAAGACACTCTGGACAAATTCAAGATCTTAACTCAATCTTTAAAATTTCACAGTGAGGAGACACACTACATTTCTGAACTTGCTCTTGGAGGGCTTTCCAGTCTTTAGGACCCGGAAAGAAATGATCGGGGTCTCATCCTGTTAATTAAAATCAGCAGCCGTACTTTCTAGAACAGGGGTCCCCAACCCCCAGTTTGTAGGCCAGCACCGGTCCGTGACATGCCAGCAACCGGGCCATGCCAACAAACAAAGCCCCATCCATGGGATACAGGCAGCAAGCAAAACCACACCCCTTCTGGTCCATGGAAAAACCTCTCTCCACAGAACTAGTCCCTGGTACCCGAAAGATTGGGGACCACTGTTCTAGAACATTCCTTGGACTGACACTCTATCAGGGGTGGTATTCACTTACCTTCGCTACCAGTTCGCAAAAGTGAGCTTGCTTTGCTCGCATGCGCCACCTCCGTGCATGTGCAGAGCGTCAAAAACGGGATGTAATGATGTCCGGGTGGGTGGGCGGAGCCTCCTGCAGCCGCCGCTACCAGTTCGCCCAAACCGGATAGAACCGGCTGAATATCAACACTGCACTCTGTCCTTTTCTGTCAGAAGAGGATTCTCCCAAGGATACTATGACATCAAGACATTTGAAATGAAGATTTTTACTCTTTTTCTCTGTTTTTATTTAGGAACAAATTTCCGTTTGAGGACAAGGTGACCTCACTGAACTATTCCTTAGTTTCCATTCTCCGGTTTTCTCATCAAAATATCAATCTGCTCTCCTGGATTACTGTATACACACACACACAAAAAAAAAAAAATCAAATATATTTTCCATGTACTTTGGCCGGCATGTCCATCTTTTTTTAGCAATGTCTCCCAGTATTGATGTCTTTTGGCAGACATTTTCCTAACAGAGAATTGCAAACAAGGTTGCAAAACTCTAGCAAGTGCAGATTTCAGCATTTTCGGTCCCTGAAAAATAGCCTAAGAATGTATTTCTAAGCTTCTGCGGGCATATAAATAATACGTAATATTATTGAATGAGTACTACATTAGAAAACATTAAGTAAAGTATTAGCACTATGGAATCCCTCTTGAATACACAAAGATGCACATTTATGGAGACCCACAAAGGGAAACAGAGATATGGGTTTAAGATTCTTGCCATTTCTCTTGGAATATAAAATACAGAGGAAAAGGAAAATAATGGGAAAAGGGGAAGAAGACAAAGTGTAGGGAAAAGCAGGGAAAAAGAAAGAAAAGTATTGATTTCCGACTCTTTTTAGCACACTTTATTTATTTAGCGTATGACATACCATACATGGATTAGCAATATATATTAACATTTCATCTAGATTAGTAAAACACAGTAAAATATATATGTTAAAAAGATCTATGTTCAAATACGAATGTCTAGGCCATCTAATCATTGAAGCGCAGCATCGTTTACATTTTTTTTAAAAAAATCATATATTGGACCAGTATATGACCTCAGCTTACAGCCAGTCACAATGTGATCTACAGTTTGACGTGGGACTTCACAGTCACACTGAGCAGAGGATACTATGCCCCATTTATACAGAGATTCCCAGCAGATGCCATGTGAGGTGTGAATCCTATTCAGGGTTGCCCATTGCTGATAACGCTGAAGATAGCAATAGCACTTAGACTTATATACTGCTTCACAGTGCTTTACGGCCCTCTCTAAGTGGTTTACAGAGTCAGCATATTGCCCCCCAAAATCTGAGTCCTCGTTTAACCGAACTTGGAAGGATGGAAGGCTAAGTCAACCGTGAGCTGGTGAGATTCAAACTGCCGAACATCTGGCAGCCAGCAGTCCGAAGAAGTAGCCTGCAGTACTGTGTTCTAACGACTGCACCACCACGACTTTTACTTTTACACAGTACTATATACTAGCCATTTCAAAAGCAACAAACCTATCTAATCAGCAAAACCCCAAATCAAAATGTCATATATTTTTTCCCATCTCAAGCACAAAACCCAGAAGTGGTTTCCCAGTGGAGACAAAATTAGCTGTGTTCTTTTCTTGACTAAAGCAGACCATTTAACCATCTCTACTTTTTTTCCTTGCTGTGGGAAATAACATATTTCAATTTACACTTATTAGTTTTTTTTTAATAAAATATCCTCATTTATATTAAACAATGCTTTTTCAAATTCTTTAACCTTAAGGGGAACAACTTGTAAAACTCCCATGAATTTGTCAGATGTCACCTTGTGCTTGCTGTGCTCCGCTGTTATGCGGTGACAAACTGCCATGAACTGTGAGGAGGAGTGGGGCTGCTTGGGAAATTGAAAGTAGAGACTGCACCTCCTTGAGACGCTGCTTCAAGGTCATCCAGCTGGAAAAACGAGGGAGCCACATACCAAGTTGCGCCTGGATTGACTGTTATGAGAACATTCTGCATGGACTTGATTGGTTACTGTGGGGTGGGCAATGAGAGATAATGGGGTGAGGGGGAGTCGAACTTAGAGATTTTGGCGCACAATTCTCAGTTCTGGCTATGCAATGCTGCAATACACTTGATCTCTAATAAAATTATGCTTTTCTAAACAAATGGAGCCAAGGGTTGTTTCTATTTAGAGGTTTAAGTTGTGGGTAGTCTGCCAGATTCTTTGTTGAGGTTTTATTTATTTATTTATTTATTTATTTATTTATTTATTTATTTATTTATTTATTTATTTATTTAATTTATTTATTTTGCCAAGCATATATAAGATTACAGGTAAAAGTATAAACATGATTGTGAATACGTGAAATGTATAAACATGATTATGAATACATGAGATGGCTACGAATAAAAGGGGACATTAGGACAGGGACGGTAGGCACATTGGTGCGTTTACGCATGCCCCTTACAGACCTCTTAGGAATGGAGTGAGGTCAACAGTAGAGAGTCTAAGATTAAAGTTTTGGGGGTTTGGGGAGGAAACCACAGAGTCAGGTTGTACATTCCAGGCATTGACCACTCAGTTGCACCCCCACCTCAAGGTGTAGTAACTAGATAACTAATCAAGCTCCAGAACTCTCATGTTATAAGTTAGGGCCATTAATTTGACTCTCCATGATGGATGGTTCTCCTAGCCACTCTCTTTCCTTCTGCTGCATTTGTGATTACCCCAGGGGATGGAAGAATGGGGGAAAAATATCTTATTTGTCCCACAGTTCCCTGAGTATTTCTCTACAGATACTGTACCCTTATCATCTTTAAACCTCATAGAATCCTTAGGTTGCCATAGAGACGTCAGCCATCTTTCTTGTGAGGTTGGACCAATTGTTCAACATCCCAAGAAAGATGGCTGCCCTCTCTAGATTTTTCAGCACCTTATCATATTGTGGACAAAGTCTATTTTGCATCGTTGGCTTATCATTTTCCTTCCTTGGCCCTTTGGGGGGAAAGCATTATTCCAGCAGTCCATTGTGTTCAAAGAACGAAGACTAATATTCAAAGTGAAGGTCTGATTCCCTGCTGGGCTAAGGTCAAGGTATTATGATAATACCCTTTTAATAGTCTGATCTCACACACATGTTTATTAGCTTTCTCCCTTTCCCATTATGTAAAGTAATTAGTTAGGAGATAATGGCAGGACAATAAACATTCAATAAAAGAAAGGAACCGGACTGGATTAAGGCTGCTTTCACTCCCCACCCCCTAGTCTGACTTCCCTCAAAATGATTTCTTTTTGTCCTATTCTGGCAAGCCTTTAATCTTTTTTTTTTTTTTTTAACTAACAAAGAAAAAATAAGACTAAGAAATTATCACAGTTTAGGATAGAACTCTGTAGACTTTATGTTGTCTTTACCTCTATTTGCAGGGAAATATTGTTATCTTTCTAATTACAGGATCTACTGGTCAAATTGCCAAGGTTAAGCTCACAGTAATGTCCACAGCATTACAAAAAAAAAGTCTATATTTACTGTTTATGACCTTTATAATAACTGTCTGAACTTATTTGGCCTGCACAAAGGGCTAAAGTATATCTGTTGTGGAGAACAAGGACATCTGTGCGTAGGTAAAAGTTCTCCAGCTCGACTCTAGGGGGCGGTGCTCATCTCCATTTCTAAGCCGAAGAGCCAGTGCTGTCCAAAGACGTCTCCATGGTCATGTGGCCGGCATGACTGAACACCAAAGGCAAACGGAACGCTGTTACCTTCCCACCAAAGTGATCCCTATTTTCTACTTACATTTTTTACATGCTTTCGAACTGCTAGGTTGGCAGAAGCTGGGACAAATAACAGGAGCTCATTCTGTTATGTGGTGCTAGGGATTCAAACCGCTGAACTGCCGACCTTCTGATCAACAAGCTCAGCGCCTCAGCCACAGAGCCAGCACGTCCCTCAAATCTGGGTGTGTATCTGTGAAATGGGATGCAGTGGCTCAGTGGCTAAGACTCTGAGCTTGTCAATCAAAAGCTCAGCAGTTCAGCGGTTCGAATCCCTAGTGCTGCGTAACTGGGTGTAGGGAAGTAGGGAACGACTAGCACATATGTGCGAGGGGAACCTTTACCTTTACCTTTATCTGTGAAATATGGGTGTGTATCTGTGAATACACACCCATATTTCCATATGTTCAACTCTTCTGAACTGACCTGCACACTGAGAAGTGAAAGCTGCAGAGGATGTATTTTCAAATTATTATTTTTTAGCTATAAAGGTAAAGGTTTTCTCTATCCAGTTGTGTCTGACTCTAAAGGGTAGTGCTCATCTCTGTTTCTTAGCCGAAAGAGCCAGCATTGTCTGAAGACATTTCTGTGGTTATGTGGCCAGCATGACTATATGCCAAGGCATCTATCTACTCGTTTTTTGCATCTAGCTTTTGAACTGCTAGGTTGGCAGGAGCTAGGGCAAATAACAGGAGCTCACCCATCACGCGGCACTTGGGTCTCGAACCCAGGCTGTGGGCTTTCCAGATGACAAGCTCAGTGTCTTAACAGCTGAGCCATCATGCCCCCTTTTTTAGACATACATATACCATGTCAGCCTAGCTCATGTGTGGCTGTAATAAAGTAACCTTGCAAAAGGTAAGCTTATATAGCAGTTTATAGTTGGATTCCATATCTTATCCAGTATTACAGCACTTGCTATTGTTAAAGACCTTGTGAGTTGTGAAAAAAAAAAAACCTCTGAGAAAGTGGAAAACCTTGAATAGGAGAAATGAAGGAGGCTGCATTTGAGATGGGATAAGGAGAAGGATCTCCAACAAGCATAATAGAAATGCATTTCCCAACAAAGAAAATACTAGAAGAAGCCAAGAGATGGCTATAAATAGTCAATATTGATGTCACCAAGGTTGGCCAAGGATCGTGGCTGTAAGTTGCAATGGGATCAGATCATGATGAAGATCATCATTGTGTTTTGTTTCAGTTGGTCTGAGATGGGGAAAAAAGATATATTTAACCACTTGGTTTTACTTACTCCATTGTTTGACCAGAAAGATCTCTAGTCTCCTCTTCTCTTCTCTTCTCTTCTCTTCTCTTCTCTTCTCTTCTCTTCTCTTCTCTTCTCTTCTCTTCTCTTCTCTTCTCTTCTCTTCTCTTCTCTTCTCTTCTCTCCTCTCCTCTCCTCTCCTCTCCCCTCCCCTCCCCTCCCCTCCTCTCCCCTCCCCTCTCCTCTCTCTTCTCTCTCTCACTCTTATCTACCTATCTAAAGAATAATGGAGTCTCTTTGTCTATCATTGTCTGTCTGTCTGTCTGTCATCTGTCTGTCTGTCTGTCTGTCTCTTTATATATATCTCATCTATCTATCATCTATCTATCTACCCATCCCCATCCATCCTCTATCTGTCTGTCTATCTATCTATCTATCTATCTATCTCCTATCTATCTATCTCCTATCTATCTGTCCATCCATCTTCTATCTAACTATTATCCAGATATATCTATCATCTATCTATTATCTCTCTATTATCTCTCTATCCACCCATCTATCTATCTATCTATCTATCTATCTATCTATCTATCTATCCTACTTACTTACTTACTTACCTACCTACCTAATGGAGATGTATTTATTTTTTTAGATTTGCCTGCTTGTAGTGAATGAAATGGCATTTCAGATTGAATAGAAGCTCCACTTACTTTTCAAATAATGATTTGAAAATCATTATTTGCATGGACATTCCCGGAAGTAAAGAGATCATTACGAAAATAGTCTTGACCATGGGATTATGTGAAGTTTTTTTAAGTGGATCTGGCAACCACCTTGATCATTTTTTTAGATGATTCCCTCCCCTCAAACTTACTTTAATTTTTATGTAGGAAATCTGTGTAGCCAGACTGCAGGTATGACAAGCATTCATTACAAAATTTTGGCAGGGAGGAAAATCCTAGCATTTGCTCTCAAAGGATGCCACAAATCTTTTATATCCCTGCTACAGAGAAACGACAGGAAGAAATTTTTGTTAGAAAACCAGGGAAGGTCAAACAAAGATAACAAAGCAAATATGAGGTTGATGAACTCACTTTAAAAAGCAGGATGGACAGATAAACAAGTGGACATAAAGACAAAGGGATTTACTTGGAAAATCTAGGAAAAGTATAGAAGACTAAATGTCTATGGAGATTCTCAGTCATCCAGGTCATGGTTGTCCCAAAGGTGCTTTTTCGAAAGGCAACTGGACTTCCTTTGTTTTTCCTTGAAGACGTTTCGCTTCTCATCCAATAAGCTTCTTCAGTTCTGACAGTCAGTCTTGAGACAGACTTCAGTCCAAACTGAAGAAGCTTCTTGGATGAGAAGCGAAGCGTCTTCAAGGAAAAACAAAGGAAGTCCAGTTGCCTTTTGAAAAGGCATCTTTGGGCGATAGAAGACTAAGATGGCATTAATGGGGTCTTCAAACTACAGAAGTAATTCTAAATGTAAAGGGCTCTTTAACTCCTTCAGTTATTCTAGAAGGGAATGGAGTTTTCCAAATGGAAGAGCAGAATACCGTTTTCCTAAATAAAATTTAAAAAATTAAATAGTATTGTTTTTCAGCTTGCTGCTGAGGGGGCCATGTAAAGCTTCTCCCCTCTTCTATTATATGTTATTCTGATATTTTGGCACCCACCTACCATGCACTAATCTTTGCAGCCAGCACACATTCAAATGTATTTGTTCTTGTTTCTTTTAATTACTCCTGGAGCTGCCAATACTAAGGTTATTTTTCTTGCCAGCTTTCTTTTTCCATACCTCATTTTGAAGGCAGAAACAGAGCGAGTTCTACAAACAAAAGGCAACATGAAAAAGTTAGCTTCTGTAGCCTCAAAGACCCAGACTTTTCCAGCTGGCTTTCCTACATAAACAGGCATACCACCCTGCCACTGCATTTATTTGAGAAGCTAGAGACAATAGAGAAGAACCAAAAAAACCCCCCCAAACCCTCAGAAATTGGAAAGTTCAGATTGACAGTGTCTGTCTTTTGTCTTCATGGTTTGCTTGGCAAATAAACCTGGACACCAGGACATGTGTGAGTTAGTTGCATTCAAATTGGATGGAAAATAATCAAGGAGAGAACTGAGGAGAACATTCCTGATAGTGAGAACAATTAATCAGTGGAATGACTTGCTTCCAGAAGTTGTGGGTGTTCAAACACTGGAGATTTTTAAGAAGAGATTGTGTGAGAGAAAACTTCTCTCACGGTTTGCTGTGCCTATTGATTGGTTTGGATATTTGAACTGGCCAATCAGAGCGCAGCTCCTGACTTTGAATTTCCCGGGCTTTTGTAACTGACACCAACAAGGTATATAAGGAATTGCTCTCCAGTGGGAAACCACACCCTCTCACCTCACTCACTCTACTCCAGTGTTTCCCAAACTTGACCCTTTGAAGATGTATGGACTTCAACTCCCAGAATTCCTCAACCAGGCATACTATTCCTCAACCAGGCATACTGGCTGGGGAATTCTGGGAGTTGAAGTCCATGCATCTTAAAATAGCCAAGTTTGGGAAACACTGCTCTACTCTGCTGCAGCTGCTGCTGCTATTAGCCAGATGTTCCCGGGTCAGAGAAAAGAGCTGAAGTCACTAGCCTCCTTCTGAGGAAGGAAGACCCGGGCTCCAACCGCATGGAACGATTCCAAAAGAGCTGAATGGACATTGCTGAAAGGAAGATGACTACTGATATTCTTTTGTAGATTTTGTTTTGTTTCTTTTATTAAACCAGTTTGTTTTAAATTCTTCTGGCTTGTTTGTTTGGTGCATTTGTAAGCGGATAAGGTTGCGGTCTACAAAAACCTCCACAACAGATTGGAGAGCCATTTGTATGGAATGATATAAGGTTTCCTGCTTGAGCAAGAAAGTTGGACTAGAACAGGGGTCCCCAACCTTTCGGACCTCAGGGACCACTAAATTCATAATTTTAAATCCCATGGACCACTAATATGATCTGCCTAATGACCAGCTAGGTGGTCATGTGGTCATGGGTGAGAATGGCCAACTTGATGTCACTCACATCAAGGGGTGCCTCACTGGCCTCTACTCACCCATCTCCTGCCAGCCACTCTTCACCTCCCCACCTGGGCTCCTTAGAGCCCCACAGTTGTTGGAACTAAGCAGCCACCATGAAAAAGAGTTGGCAAAACAGCTGGCTCAGTTCAAATTGGATCTGATCGAGAAGGAGGCTCAGCAGAAGCACCTCACTGAGGACTATGAGCATAGGCTTTCCAAGCAGAAGGAAGACCTGTGGGAGTGCAAGGCCAGATACTGGCACCTAAAGCTCAGTGGGCTGAGATGGTCAGCCAGTTCCAGGCCATGATGCAGTCCCACTGGAACAAGGCCCTCTGGCTCCTTGCCACCAGCAGCACTTCCTTCCCTCCAGCCTTCTCCCAAAGCCCCACACCAGGAGGCTGAAACAGATCCCAAGTTGGAATTTCTGCCCCCCTCCAACCCACACAAAAAGACCCCAAAGGGGGAGACTCTCTGCAGTAACACAAGCATTCATTGCATGTATCCGGCCTAGGGGCTGTAATTTGAGGACCCCTGATTTAGTGCAATATAAAAAATGCAAATAATTTTTCTGCAGACCACTAGATCACTAGTGACCGCTAGACTTGAAGACCTCCAAGGTCCCTTGGAATTCTTGATATTATGTTCTGTTCTGTTCTGGACTCTTCTTCCAAACTGGTACATCACAAACACAGTATACTTGGGAGACATTCAAAAAGTCTCCAGAAGCTTCCGTTGGTCCAGGATGTAGATTTGTTAGGGCCACTAGATTATTCCAAAGCTCAAGAATGACTCTGTGTTTACACTGGGTTTATAGTTAACTTCAGCATCTCAAATAGGGTTACCATGTCTGATTTGCAAAAATCTGGTCACCCGTTAGATTGCAGCAGAGCGAAACTATAATGGAAACAGATTGTTGTGGTCCACCAGCAGCCTGCGGAGCTGGCAGTGGAGTCGGACAGCGATGAGGCTGAGGAAGAACATGGGCCAGTCCTGGAGGCTGGGGAAAGCCCGGATGAGGGCTCTGCATCAGAGGCAGAGATGGGGCCAGGGCCATCGGGGAGTGAGGTGCAGACTGCAGAGCCTCCAGAGACTGATAGGAGTGAGGCAGAGGAACAGGAGGAGCCTGTTCCTAATGCACGCATGAGAAGAGCTGCCAGAAGGCAAGAGCAACTCAAGCAAAGAGGACAACTCAGGAGTAGGGCCAAGAGAAGATTGGCTCCTCCCATAAGGCTTAAAACAGACCAGCAACAGTGTTTGGGCTTTGCTGGAAAACAACATTGGTAGCTTCATCTTCTTCGTCGTCTACATCTTGTATTTATTTTTGTATCTGTGACTTCTGAACGTTTGCCAAGAAAGGTCTTTGGCAGTTTGCCTAATTGGACCAAGGTTTGCGATAGGACTGAGGAATTTGTGTGGGAGGAATTTGCTTTAATTTAGTTGAACGACACTCGGAATGAAGTAATTCTCAGCTGTTCGAATATTTATTTATTTATTTATTTATTTATTTATTTATTTATTTAATTAATTAATTAAATTTCTATACCGCCCTTCTCCAATAGGACTCAGGGTGGTGCACAGCCAAAGTAAAAACAGAGCATACAAAATTTAAAAACAGTATTAAAATAATTAAATATTTTGGCTGTAAATTAAAACAACCCAATTTAAAATCAATTTAAAATTTAACTCAAGCCAGCCCAGCTAGTTAAAATAAATGGGTTTTCAGGGCCCAACGAAAGATCCGGAGGTCTGTTATTGTACGTAACTCTGGGGGAAGGTTGTTCCAGAGGGTGGGTGCCATCACAGAGAAGGCTCTCCCCCTGGAGGTTGCCAGCCAACATTGTCTGGCAGACGGCAGCCTGAGGAGGCCCACTCTGTGCAAGCGTACTGGCCGGTGGGAGGCTATTGGTGGCAGAAGGTGGTCTCGTAAGTACCCCGGCCCTAAGCCATGGAGCACTTTAAAGGTGGTCACCAACACCTTGAAGCGCACCCGGAAGACCACCGGGAGCCAGTGCAGCTCGCGCAGGAGAGGTGTCACATGGGAGTGCCTCGTCGCCCCCATAATCCCCTGCGCAGCCGCGTTCTGGACCAGCTGGAGCCTCCGGGTGCACCCCAGGGGGAGCCCCATGTAGAGAGCCTTGCAGTAGTCCAGGTGGGAAGTGACTAGTGCCTGAGTGACTGTGCGTAGAGAGTCCCAATCTAGAAAGGGACGCAACTGGCGTATCAGGCGAACCTGATAAAAAGCCCCCCTGGCCACGGCCGTCAAATGGTCTTCTAAAGACAGCCATGCGTCCAGGAGGACGCCCAAGTTACGAGCCCTCTCCATGGGGGCGAGTGATTCGCCCCCAATAGCCAGCGATGGTGTCAGCTGGCTATATCGGGACGCTGGAAGCCACAGCCACTCGGTCTTGGAGGGGTTGAGTCGGAGCCTGTTTCTCCCCATCCAGGCCCGCACGGCCTCCAGGCACTGGGACATCACTTCAAGGGCATCGTTGGGGTGGCCTGGAGTGGAGATGTACAGCTGGGTGTCATCAGCGTACTGATGGAACTCCACCCCGAAGCCACGGATGATCTCACCCAGCGGCTTTACATAAATGTTGAACAGAAGGGGCAAGAGGACCAACCCTTGTGGCACCCCACAAGCAAGAATAAAGTTTGTTTGTTCTTTCACTGGCTGATTTTCCTACTACTTACTTGGGCCTGAGTCACAACACAAATTTGAGCACATCAGGAAAGGTGGAATCTTCTTAATGAGCGTACCTGGATTATAAATATTTGGATTAATTCATGCATCACATTGGTCTGCTTAACAATTGAATATTCTGCAATATTTAAGGGTAAAATATGCTTTACAAATTATAATGTTCTGATTCACACTAATCCAAGCATGGCTTGTAAATCCAGCTTTACAGGTGGAGGTGGAATCTTCTTAATGAGTGTACCTGGATTATGAATATTTGGATTAGTACATGCATCACATTGGTCTGCTTAACAATGTAATCGTCTGAAATATATAACGAGCTTTAGAAACTATGATGGTTTGATACACACTAATCCAAGTGTGGCTTGTAAACCCAGCTTTAGGATTCATAAAAAAGCAGTTGGCTTCTTGGTTTTTTTTTTCCAAAAGCAAAGTTTTGTTGTATATGGCTGACAATGTTTTATACACATGATTTCCCCTTCATTGACCATATGCTATTTTTATTCAGTTGTAATTTGGATGATAGCCTGAATGATGCATTTGCAAATGCATGTAATTTTTAAATAAAGAGATAACAAAAGTAACTCTAAGCTCTGTTTGCAACACACAGTGATGTTGTCTAAACGACAACACGTGAATCAAGGTGCTGTTGTTTAAATGGTATGATTATCATTTATAATAATGTCATGACATCAGATCCAAGCACATATGTTTCATCATGTGTACGATTATGATATTGGCCTGTTTTTTCTCCATTGATCCCTATACATTAATATCTTGATGATGTGACATGTGATTTACAATCTAACAACACACTGACATGAGATTCTTGGGACAAAGAAAGGAATCATATCTGAGCAGAATTTTGAAACTCTGCTCAATTTTTATTCAGGATTCCGAAGTTCCAATTTTAAAGGATGACAGCTTCGCGAGGAACATTCTGTTTCTGCTGGCCATTTCAGAATGCAGGAGTTAAACAAGTCTAACAGAGATCTAAAAAAATGTAATTGAGAAGGGTGCACTTCTTCTAGAATCAACATGGTGAGGCCCTGACTTAAAAGACTTAAAAGAGCAACACAACCAGTAGTGGGTTTCAATGTAGTTTGCTACCGGTTCGCTCATGCACGCGGTGCTCTCACGCGCGTACGCAATGCTTCTGCACATGCACAGTACCCCTGCTACCAGTTCACCAGGTCCGGGGCAAACCTGTAGCAACACAACACTGAATACAACACTATGATCCTTCTTCCTGGGTTGAATAAATAAACCTATAAGGCTTGCACAAATATGACAATGTTGCAGTTAAGTCATTGAGCATCTTTTCTTAGTGTTGTATTTTTTTTATCATTGGTCTTGTAACAAGATTAGATTAGATTAGATTAGATTAGATTAGATTAGATTAGATTGAGAATGAGAATGAGAATGAGAATGAGAATGAGAATGAGAATGAGAATGAGAATGAGAATAGAGTAGAATAGAGTAGAGTAGAGTAGAGTAGAGTAGAGTAGAGTAGAGTAGGGTAGGGTAGGGTAGGGTAGGGTAGGGTAGGGTAGGATAGGATAGGATAGAATAGAATAGAATAGAATAGAATAGAATAGAATAGAATAGAATAGAATAGAATAGAATAGAATAGAATAGAATAGAATTTTATTATGGTCATCGACCAGCAATAGACATACAATAAATTAAAAATAATACTAAGATTAGATTAGATTAGATTAGATTAGATTAGATTAGATTAGTTTAATTAGATTAGCAGAGTTGGAAGGGACCTTGTAGGTCATCTAGTCCAACCCCCTGCCCAAGCAGGAGACCCTGCACCATTTTTGAGAAATGGCAGTCCAATATCTTCTTGAAAGCTTCCATTGATGAAGCTCTCACAAGCTCCGAAGGCAAGCTGCTCCACTGGTTGATTGTTCTCAATGTCAGAAAATTTCTCCTTATTTCTAGATTGAATCTCTCCTTGGTCAGTTTCCATCCATTATTCCTTGTCTGGCCTCCAGGTGCCTTGGAAAACAGCTTGACCCCCTCCTCTCTGTGGCAGCCCCTCAAATATTGGAAGACTACTGTCATGTCTCCCCTGGTCCTTCTCTTCACTAGACTAGCCATGCCCAGTTCCTGCAACCGTTCTTCATATGTTTTACTCTCCAGTCCCTTAATCATCCTGGTTGCTCTCCTCTGCACTCTTTCTAGAGTCTCAACATCTTTTTTATAGTATGCTGACCAAACCTGGATGCTGTACTCTAGATGTGGTCTTACTAAGGCTTTATAGAGCGGTATTACTACCTCACTTGATCCTGATTGTACCCCTCTGTGGATGCAATTTAGGATTGCATTGGCTTTTTTGGCCGCCACCAAAAATGTAGGTGAGTGAAACTATATGGGAATTTTATGTTTATTTGAAGTTACAAAGTGATTGATTCCTGAAGTGTTCATGGAATGTTTTTGAGAAATCACAGAAGTTTTACAGAAGAGAAATGTAATTATTTTTTAAGGTGGGTGGGTGGGTGGGGGGATGCTATGTTTTTCTTTCACCCTGTCCGATAGTTAATTGAAATATGATTCACTCAATTAACCAAATTGGGCTTTGAGCCGCCCACTAGTGACCATAATTCCAAGAATCCAAAGCAAAAGCTAAATGTTGTAAAATCATTCCCTTATGTAATCCTCATTTAGCAACCACAATTGGGACTGGCAACTTGGTCGTTAAGTAAAGTTAAGTGAAACCAGAACTGTGCTTATGATCTAACTCAACTTTCTTTTGCTTCACAGATCTGTAAAGGTGGATGGGATTGGGCATAACATTACTTTTTTCACCACTGTCATAACTGTGAACAAGGCAGTTGCTAAACGAGGACTACCTGTATTCCTCTTTTCTCTTGTATAAAATCTAACACTTCAATCACAAGTTTTGATGGGTTTCTGGGACATCAAAACTTTCCACAGCTCCTTGCGAGGTAGTCCAGCAGGAAACATGCCCAGATGAACTAGTTCTATTTTATCGCAAGTTTATAACAAAGAACAACACATTACAGTCAGGGGTGGTTTCTAAATTTTTTTACTACCGGTTCTGTGGGTGTGGCTTATTTTGTGGGTGTGGCTTGGAGGTCATGTGACTAGGTGGGCGTGGCTATCTGGTCAGAGTCATTTCTGGAAGATCCTCGCACTTACGACCAGTCCTCGCACTTACGACCTGACTCATTTGTTTGCTTTTAACACTGATCAGCTATAGGACGGCCCTTTGAAGCCCCGCGGCAAGAGTTTAAACAGG
This sequence comes from Arizona elegans, assembly GCA_022577455.1. Taxonomy (NCBI): domain Eukaryota; kingdom Metazoa; phylum Chordata; class Lepidosauria; order Squamata; family Colubridae; genus Arizona; species Arizona elegans. The sequence goes on from JAKOOJ010000057.1 coordinate 2,543,160, forward strand.
TTTTTTCCTTCTAGTCATCAGCTGGGACTCAGGAGGCAGCAATAGATTGGGGGTGGGACCAAATAAAAGGTAAGAATAACGTGGGTGGGGGTGGGTGGGTGGGAGGGCGGTGGGGGGGAACCAGTTTGGTGACGTCATATCGTCACCGCTACCGGCTCGGCCGAACCAGACCGAACCGGGAGGAACCCACCACTGATTACAATACATATAACAGAAACTTGCAGGTCTAGTTGGCTAGGGAATTCAGGGAGGTGAAATCCACACCTCTTCAAGTTGCAAAGGTTGAAAAACCCTGCTCTAGTTGCTTCGTTGAAGAAGACAGTGCCAACAGGACAGGGGCGGGGGAGTAGAATGATAGATGACATTATGTGCTCATATCTCCTGGATTGAGTTAGTCTTTTGCAAGGAACTTCTCCTAAGCATTCTGCCAGACAACTCCACGATAAATCAGAAAGCAAAATGCTGCCCAATAAGACATGTGTTAGAATGAATAGAGGGGGAACTAAATCACGAAGCAAGATCTACTGCTGGGGTTGAAACTAGATTCACACCCTCTGCTAATCCTATCACCAGGCAAGCTATCCCTATTCTGAGTGCAGGAAGGGAAGACACCCTCTTCTACTGTGATCCCAAGTAGACCTCTTCCATTGAAGCGATGGGATGGACTAGTCCAGAAGTCTGCAACCTTAAACACTCTAAGAGCCATTTGGACCCGTTTCCCACAGAAAAAAAACAAAAAAAAAAAAAACACCGGGAGACACAAAAACCCTTCCCGTGCCTGACTATTTATTGAGCGGCCCAAAAACTAGCACATGTAGTTGAATTAAATGTTCTGTTTTCTTCTGAAACTTTTCTTTTCTTGGATTTATCCATGGTTGGCCTACCGGGGGTTGAAAAACTCAATAAATCACGTGCCGGCGGGTGTCACACATTGGTGGTTGTGATGCATATTTTGAGTGACAGGGAGCCGCAGCAGAGGGGTGAAAGAGCCTCATGCGGCTCCAGAGCCGCAGGTTGCTGACCCCTGGACTAGTCCCAATGAGACCTCACCTCCAGCAGAAGAATGTTCCAAAGAGTAGGGGCCATGCAGAAAAAGTTCTCCTCCTTGATCCCACCAGCTAAAACCCATTGAACAATGGGGTCTGCATCATGCCCATTGTCCAGATTAAGTTGGACAGGCCAATCCCTTGTTGAAAGTAAAAGCTGGTCTGGTTCCAAGCCAAGAGAAAGACGTTGGAAAAAATGAATCAGAAGCAGGCTACAGGGAAGGAGGTCTCTATTTAGTTGGTAGGCAGAAACAACAGTGACAGCAGCATGTTTCTGGGGTGGCTGACAGCCTGGCATGGTGAGTAGAGTGATTTTTATGCCCTTTTTGGACCTTTGAGATTGAGATGTCTGGTGGGGTTATTTGAATAGATTAATAATGTGCCTTTCCGTATTCTAATTGTCCCTATTTGGTTCCCTGGATGGTGGTCAGGGTCATGGCTTGCCTTGGGGAAAGGTGAGGATTGTAAATTGTAAATTCTATGTGGCTTTGTGTTTACTGACATAAATCCTTAATCCTGTCAATTCAGTCTGTCTCAGTCTTCTAATTGGGGTTACTTGAAGCCATTCTGGCTGGGAGGCAGGGATTGCTTTAGCTTCTGCAGATGGTTTTTCTTTGCCTTCCCTCGGGGCATGGAAATAAAGGGAGGGCCGGGGGTGTGTGTCTTATGATTCTTTCTACACCCTATAGCCGTGTTGGCGAACCTATGGCACGCGTGCCGGAAGTGGCACGCAGAGCCATATTGCCTGGCACGCATCGCGTCGTCCATTCCTCTTCCAGGTTTCCAGGGCACACATGCGCACCAGCCAGCTAGTCTACAGGTTACCGGTGCACATGCGTGCATGACAATCAGCTGGCCGGGTGGAAGGGGGTTGTGGTGGGAAGGATCTGCTGTCTCGGGCTTCCCTGTCTCCGCACCGGAGCAGGCTGTCCAGGGAAAGAGATTAAATCTCTTGGCCATTGCTTCTGGCAGCGCATGAACCGCCGCTGTCAGGTGGAAGGGGGTGCGTGTGGGAAGTATTCGGATCCTTCCCACCCCCTTCCACCCAGCAGCGGCGGTTCTTGCGCTGCCAGAAGCAATGGCCAGGAGATTTAATCTCTTTCCCTGGACAGCCTGCTCCGGTGCGGAGACAGGGAAGCCCGAGACAGCAGATCCTTCCCACCACCCACTTCTACCCAGCGGTGGCGGTTCTTGCGCTGCCAGAAGCAGCAGGCCGGGATTTCAATCCCTTCCCCCGAAAGCCCAGACTTCTCAGGCCCAAAACAGGCCACGGTGAAGTGGGGGACAACGGCACAAAGCGCATGTGGGGGACTGGCATGTGCAATGCAGAACGCATGCATGGGGAAGTGTGCACAATATGGGGCGCATGAGTGGGGTGTCATGTGCGCATGAGCATGGGGGGGGTCGCATTGCATTATGCGTCCTGGCACGTGCACGTGTTATCACACACATACACACACACTTCCGGCACGCAACGGGAAAAAGGTTCGCCATCACTGCCCTATAGCAATAGCATAGGCTCATATACAGTCCCATAGTGTTTTACCGAACTCTCTGGGCAGTTTACTATGAAGAAGCATTAATTGTGTATTTCCTCCAGCAATCTCGGTCCTCATTTTAACCAACCTTGGAAAGATGGAAGGCTGAATCAACCTTGATTCAGACCCAGTGGTGGCGCAGTGGTTAGAATGCAGTACTACAGGCTACTTCTGCTTACTGCTGGCTGCCAGCAATTTGGCAGTTCGAATCTCACCAGGCTCAAGGTGGACTCAGCTTTCCATCCTTCCGAGGTCGGTTAAATGAGGACCCAGATTGTTGGGGGCAATAGGCTGACTTTGTAAACCAGTTAAAGAAGGCTGTAAAGCACTGCGAAGCACGTATATAAGTCTAAGTGCTATTGCTATTGCTAACCACTGCACCACCAGGGCTCCTTGTTGAAGACAGGGATCAAGTGATCCCTGAAACAAATGAGCCTTCATGCCATCCTCATAGTATCACTGATATTGTAATAGCATAATATTATTATAGCCTTAAAAACGAACAAACCAAAGTTTTGTCTCCAAGGAGGTAAACCATCCTCAATCATCTACCCGCAATGTCTTTAGTAACAGTAATAGAGTTGGAAGGGACCTTGGAGGTCATCTAGTCCAACCCAGAGGTGGGATTCAGCAGGTTCTGGCCAGTTCTGGAGACCCCATAGCGGAAATTTTGAGTAGTTCAGAGAACCGGTAGTAAAAATGCTGACTGGCCCCGCCCCCATCTATCCTCTGCCTTCCAAATCCCGGCTGATTTGGAGGGAATGGAGATTTTAGAGTATCCTTCCGCTGGAGTGGGGATTTTGCAGTAACCTTCTCCTGGAATGGGGTGGGAATGGAGATTTTACAGTATCCTTCCCCTGGAATGGGGTGGGAATGGAGATTTTACAGTATCCTTCCCCTGCCATGCCCACGAAGCCACGCCCACCAAGCAATGCCACGCCCACCAAGCCACGCCCACAGAACCGGTAGTAAAAAAAATTTGAAACCCACCCACTGGTCCAACCCCCTGCTCACGCAGGAGACCTGTACTAGGGATTCGAACCGCCGAACTGCCGACCTTTCTGATCGACAAGCTCAGTGTCTTAGCCACTGAGCCACCTAGTCAGGTAGCTGTCTTCCTAAGATGTCTTCCTAGGGCCTGCAAAAAAAAATAATAATAATAATGGATGGATATATTTTCTTTCTCAGGGTCATAAGGCAGTGAAAAATAAAAACCATGTTAAATACTAAGGTTTTCCTTCTGAAGGGGCTCCCCATCTGATTGCTGGATCCTGCTTCTCGTATATTATTCTTGATAGATGGTAGGGAAGGAATGGAAAGGTTAACCTGTGATTAGGAGAAGTATAATAAACTCACGTATCGTTGCCCATTTCTTCCTGTTTGAAAAATGAGCCCCATTTGTCACTGAGGATTCGGTGCTCTGCATGACACTCCCCTTTGACCTTGTGGTCGATAAATAATGCATCCTGACCAGGAGGACTGAACGAGACTTCACTTATGTACTTACAGATTCAGGAGACAGTGAAGGATGGGTTTCTACGGACAGGCGCCTGCCTGGTGGTTCTTCTAACTTAGAAGATGAATGGGCCAAGCAAGCTCTGATCTGACCTCAGAATAGTTATTTCAAGTTCAAGCTCTTCTGTATCAATCCTTTGTCCAAGATGGACATTCATATAGGGGAATCTTTTTGGAGTGCGCTCTGCTGGACATGGAAGAGTTATAGCTGGAGAAACTCAAATTAATGTGAAGGGTTTTTTTTTTTTTTTTGCTCCCTGTTTTAACTCATTGTAATGCTAATTGAAATTAGTTTTGCTATACATTTATTTATTTTGTTTGTATCCACAAATAACTCAAGGCAATGAACCAGAGGTGGGTTTCAGCAGGTTCTGACCAGTTCTGGAGAACCGGTGGCCGAAATTTTGAGTAGTTCAGAGAACTGGTAAATACCACCTCTGACTGGCCCCGCCCCCATCTATTCTCTGCCTCCGGAGTCCCAGCTGATCGGGAGGAAATGGTGATTTTGCAGTATCCTTCCCCTGGATTGGGGAGGGAATAAAGATTTGACAGTATCCTTCCCCTGGATTGGGGAGGGAATAAAGATTTGACAGTATCCTTCCCCTGGAGTGGGGTGGGAATGGAGATTTTACAGTATCCTTCCCCTGCCACGCCCACCAAGCCACGCCCACCAAGCCACATCCACAGAACTGGTCATAAAATTATTTGAAACCCAGCACTGCAGTGAACATACTCAACATGCCTTTTTCCTTCTGTTTTGCCTACAACAACCCTGCGAGATGGATTGAGCTGAGAGAGACTGGCCAAAGTCACCCAGCTGGCTTTCATGCCTAAAGAGGAACTAGAACTCACTTCTCCTGGTGATTGGCCCAAAGTCACTCAGCTGGTTTCCATGTTTAAGGAGGGACTAGAACTCACAGTCTCTTGGTGATTGGCCCAAAGTCACTCAGCTGGTTTCCATGTTTAAGGAGGGACTAGAACTCACAGTCTCCTGGTGATTGGCCCAAAGTCACTCAGCTGGTTTCCATGTTTAAGGAGGGACTAGAACTCACAGTCTCTTGGTGATTGGCCCAAAGTCACTCAGCTGGTTTCCATGTTTAAGGAGGGACTAGAACTCACAGTCTCCTGGTGATTGGCCCAAAGTCACTCAGCTGGTTTCCATGTTTAAGGAGGGACTAGAACTCACAGTCTCCTGGTGATTGGCCCAAAGTCACTCAGCTGGCTTCCACACCTAAGGTGAGACTAGAATTCATAGATTCCTGCTTTCTAGACCAGCATCTTTAACCACACGACCAAACCAGCTGTGGATGTTTTGAATTGCCCCAAACTTTAGACTGATTTTCGACTCCAGATTTGCTGTGTTGTTGTCGTGTTATTTTTTTTTTTATCTTCACAGCAGTGAGAGGTTCCTCATGCCTATTTCTGAGCTACATTTCACTGCCTGTCAACATTTTATCCCCCGTTTTACTGAAGCTGTCATTCACAAGAGAGAGAGAGCAAATGTTTGAGAAATATTTCTGCCTTCAGAGCTCTGTGACTGGATCATATGGACTGAATCAAGAGCTCATCAGCACCTGAGCGGATTTTAAAACATTTTCGACTGTGTCTGCATTTGTTCTACGCTATGCCCCTTTACATCATGGATTACATCATCAGTCTTCTCCTCTCTACCCTCCACCCCTCTGGGACTCTTGAGAAATCATAAGCACATGTTCCAACAAAAAAGGCATATGTGTCCTTTTCTGGATGGCTTCATAAATCCCCTGGTCTCTGTGGAATATCATTTTTAATGTGGTTTTATGATATTTCTCTTTGGGCAGAATAGAATAGAATTCTTTATTTATAGACCAGACTAGACTAGACTGGACTAGACTAGACTAGACTAGACTAGACTAGACTAGAATAGAATAGAATAGAATAGAATAGAACAGAATAGAATTTTATTGGCCAAGTGTGATTGGACACACAAGGAATTTGTCTTGGTGCATACACTTTCAGTGTACATAAAAGATGCATTCGTCAAGAATCATAAGGTACAATACTTAATGATAGTCATAGGGTACAAAGAAGCAATCAAACCATACCAGGAAACAATGTAGCCATACCATATCATATCATTCTGAAAATTAAATATTGGAGCAGCAAGGATTGGCTCGAGCACTTCGGCAGATTTTGGAAATAAATACAGGTTGTTCTCGATGTACGACCATTCGTTTAGTCAGTGACTGTTCAAAGTTACAAAGGCTCTGAGAAAAAGGGGCTTACTGTATGGCCGCTTTTCCCACTTAATGACCGTTACAGCATCCCCATGGTCATGTGATCAAAACTTTGGGCCCTTGGCAGGGGGCTTGCATTTATAACGGTTGCAGTGTCTTAGGGTCACGTGATCCCCTTTTTTGTCCTTTTGACAAGGTTTATGTCAATCAGAATAATGCAAAATACACAAAGGGCTGGCCAAAACTTCCCAATTCTTTCCAATTTCTTTTCCAATTCTAAAAAAAAAATCACAAGATTTAAACATTGGCCACTTTATCTCTTCTTCAAGAGTAGAGGAGTAGATAGGGAAATAGTCGGCAGATGGACACAGAGAAGCCATTTGGTGTAGGGGTTAAGGTGCTGGTCTAGAAATCAGGAGGCTGTGAGTTCTAGTCCCACTTTAGGCATGAAAAACTGACTGGGTGACTTTGGGCCAGTCATCCTCTCTCAGCCCAATCCACCTCACGGGGTTGTTGTTGTTGAGAAAATAGGAGGAGTACGAGGCACGTTTGTCACCTTGAGTTGTAAGGTAGTCCTCAACTTATATCAGTTCATTTAATGACCATTCAAAGTTACAACAGCACATTGAAAAAAGTGACTTATGACCATTTGTCACACTTACGACCATTGCAGCATCTCCAGGATCATGTGATTTATATCCAGAGCAGAGGTGGGTTTCAGCAGGTTCTGACCAGTTCTGGAAAACCGGGTAGCAGAAATTTTGAGTAGTTTGGAGAACCAGTAGTAAAAATTCTGACTGGCCCCACCCCCATCTATTCTCTGCCTCCCAAGTCCCAGCTGATTGGGAGGAAATGGGGATTTTGCAGTAACCTTCCCCTGAACTGGGGAGGGAATGGAGATTTTACAGTATCCTTCCCCTGCCATATCCACCAAGCCACACCCACAGAACCGGTAGTAAGGAAAATTAAAACCCATCACTGATCTGGAGGCTTGACAAGAGGTTCACAATTATGACTTTTTCAATGTCCCAGGGTCATATAATTCCCCTTTTGCAGATTTCATGTAAGATTTGCTTAACAACGGTGCTGTTAATTGAACAACTGCAGTGAGTCACTTAACAAAGGCGGCAAGAAAAGTCTTTGAAATGGGGCAAAACCAGTGGTGGTATTCAGCCAGTTCAGACCGGTTCAGGAGAACCGGTAGCAGCAATCGTGGGTGGGCCTGCTCATCCATCCGGCGCTATGCTGTCCTATTTAGCCATGTTTTCGAGGCCGGGCACATGATCGGAAGGCAAACGCACAAGCAAAGTGCATGCATGGAAGGCCGGCTGCATGCAGTGAACCAGTAGTAAAAATATGTGAAGCCCACCACTGGGCAAAACTCACTTTTAACTATTTTCTCACTCAGCAACATAAATTTGGGGCTCCGTGGCGGTGGAAAGTCAAGGATTACCTGTATACCAGGGGTGAAATCCAGCAGGTTTTGATAGGTTCTGGAGAACTGGTAGCGGAAATTTTGAGTAGTTCGGAGAACCGGCAAATACCACCTCTGGCTGGCCCCCGAGTGGGGTGGGAATGAAGATTTTGCAATATCCTTCCCCCAGGAGTGGGGAAGGAATGGAGATTTTGCAGTATCCTTCCCCCAGGAGTGGGGTGGGAATGGAGATTTTGCAATATCCTTCCCCCAGGAGTGGGGAGGGAATGGAGATTTTGCAGTATCCTTCCCCCAGGAGTGGGGAGGGAATGGAGATTTTGCAGTATCCTTCCCCCAGGAGTGGGGAGGGAATGGAGATTTTGCAGTATCCTTCCCCTGGAGTGGGGTGGGAATGGAGATTTTGCAATATCCTTCCCCCAGGAGTGGGGTTGGAATGGAGATTTTGCAGTATCCTTTCCCCTGCCATGCCCACCAAGCCACAGCCACAGAACCGGTAGTAAAAAAAAAATTGGATTTCATCACTGCTGTATATGAAAAAAAAGCAGGATAAAGATATATTAAAATATATATTAAATCTCTCTCTCTCTCTCTCTGCCTCACTTCAAGTAATTTGATTGCTTAAGCCTCATAGGTGCCTTTCAATTCCCATCCCGTTTTTCTAGAGTCCGTCAAATTAGCATGTAACAAAATTGGAACAATTATCCCCGCCCCGCCCTCTATTGTACTTGTAACCGTGTACTTGGATTTTGGCCTCCAAAGAGATGCACCAATAAGGTAGACCGAACCATTATCCGTCATCTGGTTGAAAAACTCCCCGCTGCTATCTTAATCTTCTTTCAAACGTCTGATCGAACCTTCTCAGCCTCCCCTGGTCTGCCCTATTTACATTGGAAGCAGACTGATAATGCTTCCCAGATGTTCCACTGCTTCTTTGAGAAGGCAATCTATATTTTACCAAAAAAAAAAAAAAAAAAAAAGGGAAAAAAAAAGGAAGAAATGCTCACCCGCTTCCCGCTTTCAATCGCTTACCTCTGCCTTTGCAATTGACAACCTGTTTGCTTCCTTTTTACAACACCTGCGAGCACAAAGCTCATTTGAACTGTGATATGTAAATCTCTTTTCATCTGGGGAGCGGGGAGGATGCTGGCTGAAAATATATATAACCAGTGGTGGGATTCAAGTAATTTAACAACAGGTTCTCTGCCCTAAGGATTTCTTCCAACAACCAGTTTGCCAAACTGCTCAGAAAGTTGACAACCGGTTCTCCCGGCTGAATCCCACCACTGTATATATATCAGGAACGCTCTCTGTGACATGAAGATCAGCAGGAGGACATTGTGCCTGGGTCAAAGACAAAAGGCCCAGGATTCTGAAAGAAAGATTTCCCACGGCTGATTTTAAAATTAGGGCGTTTTATTATTCATAATATCATGCCCACCAACAAGTACTCCTAAAATGGCATCAAGGTTGAACTGCTTTCTAACAGAACTTCTTCTGAAAAGATGTGTTCTGACCCAGCTCCGCAAACACAACAAACCCTCTGACCCGAACTCAAAAGATTCCTTTATTAGTTAAATAAATGGTAAAGGAAGATATACATATGTTTGATATATGAGAAATTAGATAATTAGTAATTTTTGAATATGAGGAAGCACAAAAGACTTGTAACCGATTGACACACTGTTTGCAATTGTAATGGATGATGATTGTAGAGATGCAATGCTCTCTACATGGGGCTCCCCTTGAGGAGCACCCGGAGGCTCCAGCTGGTCCAGAATGCGGCCGCACGGGTGGTTATGGGAGCGATGTGGCGCTCCCATGTGACCCCCCTTCCTGCGCGAGCTGCACTGGCTCCCGGTGGTCTTCCGGGTGCGCTTCAAGGTTCTGGTTACCACCTTTAGAGCGCTCCATGGCTTAGGACCGGGGTACCTACGAGACCACCTTCTGCCACCAGTAGCCTCTCACCGACCAGTACGCTCCATAGAGAGGGGCTCTTCAGGGTGCCGTCAGCCAAACAGTGTCAACTGGCGGCCCCCAGGGGGAGAGCCTTCTCTGTGGGGGCACCTGTCATCTGGAACGAGCTCCCCCCAGAGATATGGAGGATCCCAGACCTACGCGCTTTCCGCCGTGCCATAAAAACATTTCTATTTCAGCAGGCCGGCCTGGCCTAACCTCTCTTTTAAATTATTTTTAAAATGTTTAAAATTTTTAAATTTTAAATTTGTCTTATGAATTTGGGGTGTTTTAAATTTGTTTTCCGGGCCAATTATTTAATTGTATTTTAATGGTTTTTTAACATTTATATTATATGCATTTTATTTGGCTGTTCGCTGCCCTGAGGGAGTAGGGCAGTATACAAATTCAATAAATAATAATAATAATAATAATAATAATAATAATAATAATAATAATAATGTTTTATGTTTTGTTCAAAAATAAAAAAAATTCAAAAAAAAAATTCCTTTATTAGGAATGCCAGCAGCCCCGGCAAAAAATTTACCTCACAGGCTAACAAGTCTGTCGGTCTGGAAGTTGAATAGTTGTCTGACACACCTATTCATTTCCGCCCCCTGCCTTTTATCCCCAGAACTAGGGTGGGGCCTTGTTAGCAGCAGTGGCTCTTCCTTCCCCAGGATCAGCCCATGGATTTCCACTGCTCTCCTCTCCTCTTCCTTCTGCACATCCGCACGTCAGGTGCTGGACCCAGCTGTTCCTCATCAGCCACCTCCAGACCTGGGGACTGTTGACTCTCCATCTGAGGGCTGATGAATAGCCCAGGCCCTGCCCCCCCCTCCCTCTCTCTCTCTCTCTCTCTCTCCCTCCCTCCCTCCCTCCCTCCCTCTCTCCCTCCCTCTCTCTCTCTCTCTCTCTCTCTCTCTCTCTCTCTCTCTCTCTCTCTCTCTCTCTGACAGCTCCATTCCCTCTTCCCCCTCGGAGCTCCCAGGTTGCCCTGATGCTGACCCTAACTCCCACGCCTCTTCCGCCTCCTCTGATTTGGCTGCTGGAGGGGCTGGCGGCCAACAGGCCACAACAAGATGAGAGAACATGGCCAGAAAAGGCATCAAGTTCCCCAGGAAGTCATGTAAGAGGCAAAAATGTACAGAATTCCAGAACCGACACACTGCTCTGCTGATAGAGTACATTTTTCAAACGGTTTCATTCGGTGAAAATATCTTCAATCCCTTGAAGAGGAAACAGATTATCAATCTTCTTCATCTCTATGTAGAGCAGACCGCTATTCTAACTTCTCTTCATTATATTGCAAAGATTGGGATGGGGGAAGAGCACCAACACAAAACTTGTATTTTAGTTTGCTGTTATTTGAAACTTTTAAAAGTGAGCACTGAGCTTCAGAAATGAGTCTGGCAAGGCAAAAATAACACACGTATTATCCACCTACCTCTTGATATATACAGCTGTGCTTGAAACTTGACAGTGCTGAGATGTGCAAAAAAAAAAAAAAACACCCTTGTGAGAGCTTCATTCCAAACACCCCTGTCATGTTAATGCCGCTTCTTCAAATAGCATTCCTAATTTATCCGCCTTCTAAAGTAATTAGCATATATCACTTTTCTTTTTTGCTGACTTCTCGCTAGAAGTGAGATGTAGGTCAATGTGAGGCATTTTTCATTACATTCAAATAAATGGCAGTTGCTTTTGGATTATTCTAATGCAGGGGTGGGCAAATGTGGCCCTTTTACAACCTGTGGACTTCAATTCCCAGAATTCCTGAGACAGCTAAGTTTGGCTGTCTCAGGAATTCTGGGAGTTGAAGTCCACAGGTTGTAAAAGGGCCACATTTGCCCACCCTTGTTTTAGTGTAATCCTTTTAGGATTAAGCTGTAGGCTTTGACTGAGAAATTTAAAACAAGGTCTTGGGAGAAGGGCAAGAGTGAATGACTTTTGTATTGATGCCAAGGAAACCACAGGGATGTAGCCATGAAGCCATTGGAGATTGATGTTCTCCAGATAGGTAGCAAGACTTAGGCAATGTTGGGCAATCTTGAAGACAACCTAGTTAAGGATTATCATCAAGAAGTCACTGGAATTCCCTAGACATTGAAGTTAGTGGGTGTGGCGGGGGGGGGGGAATCCTGGAACGCAAATTCAAATAATAATAATAATAATAATAATAATAATAATAATAATAATAATAATAATAATAATAATAATAATAATAATAATAAATGTTACTTTATTCCAGCCTGATTTTTTTTTTAATTCTTCTGGGATGAATTGCTGAATGGATTAATAGCACATTGCAAAGCTGTTTGCATTTCCGGGTCTCCCTCCATCCGCAGACAGTGGTAACAAACAAACATACCCATGCAGCTTGTAACCTACCACCCGCATAAAGATTCCCCAGGAAAATCCTATATTTGGGGGCAAAGCAGGGGTGGGCTGCTGGGGCTTCGCAGGGGTTCGGGAGTGTTATGTCCATATAAGGACAGCCGCCCGGATTGGCTGCCAGCCATCGGGCGGGAAAGTTTGAATCTCTGTCAGGGGGCGGTGCGCCTGCCGGAGCGAATATAAGGAGAGCTCCGGCAGTGCACGGCCAGTCTTGCTACTGTTTCTTGTTTGAAATAAAGTTACTAATGTAACGAGCTGGTCGCGTCTTCCATTCCTGCGCCGATCTAACACTGGCGATGAAGGACTAGAGAGAAGAGACGAACCTCGTGGCACCAAGCCAACAAGACCAAGACTCCGGCACCTGGAACCACAGTAGGCATTTCCAAAGGCATGGCATCCACTGAAGTCACTTTGCCAGCCCTTGCTCCTTTCCGCCCAGGGAAGGACAAGTGGAAATCCTACGTAGTGAAATTCCGGCAATACCTGAGAGGCAACAACATCAGGGATGCCGATGATGACCGAAAAAAGGGCATTTTCCTGGCCAACTGCAGCTCCGAGGTCCTCGACATGGCAATCGATCTTGTAGCGCCACGAGACATCAAAGAAGTGCCATGGGCAGAGCTGCTGCAGATCCTGGAAGACCACTATGCCCCAACAGGAACACCGGTGGCGAACCGTTTCACCTTCCATCAGAGGGACCAGAAGGAAGGTGAGACCATCAAGGAATTCGTGGCCGCTCTACGCCAGATCGCAGCCAGCTGTGAGTTCGACCACGTGGACAATGCCATCGCTGACTGCGTGGTTTTCGGCATGAGGGACAGAGGCCTGCAAAAGAAATTCCTGAGCAGGAAGAAACTCATGCTCAAGGATGTGGTGGAGGAAGCCACCGCATCTGAAATCTCGGAGAAAGCAGCTGCCGCAGTAAGCAGAGCAAAAGGAATCCACAAGATTCGCTCCACAGCGCAATCATCAACAGAGGATTCCACAGCTGGATCCAAGTCGGAGGGGGAGTCCACCGTACACAAAGTATCCAGACCCCCAAGGCGGGAAACCGCCCAATGGAGCTACAAGGGGGAGCGCTGCGCCAGCTGCAGAGGGGACCATGCCAGGGCAACCTGCAAGTGGAGAGATGCGACCTGCTGACGCTGCAACAGAAGGGGTCACATCGCCGAAGCTTGCAGAGCTGAGGAACCAGCCCCAGAGCCCTCCAGCTACCGTTCCCGCGAGAATCGGAAGGATCACCAGAGATCATCCAAACGGTCCTCTGGCCCCTCCAGACGCAGAGACGACGAGTTTCCCCGGAGCGGAGCGGTCCACCAGACGACCATCGCACACACGACTTCAGACAACGCCACCAAGTTCCACGTGACCATCCACGTGGAAGGAGCACCCTGCAAAATGGAGGTAGACTCTGGCTCGGTCTACTCCATCATGGACTGGCAGCAGCTGAAGCGCCTGCAACCCAGCATCACCAAGCGAGAGCTGAAGCCACTACACTCCAAGCTCGTCGACTTTGGGGGAAACCCCATCGGAGTGTTAGGAAGAGCCAACATCCGAATCACCTACAAAGAGTTCGAAGGCAAGCTCCCCATCACCGTCGTGAAGGACAGCCGACCGAACCTGCTAGGAGTGGAGTGGTTCAAGGCGCTGGGGCTTTCAATCGAAGGCATCAACCAAATTCGCAGGGACGAACTCGACAACCTCATCGAAGAGTTCAAGGAAGTCTTCGATGGTAAGCTGGGGAAATTTGTGGGGAGGCCAATCTCTTTCAATCTGGACAAGGGAATCACCCCAATTAGGCTGAAGCCCCGCCGGGTTCCATTTGCCCTGTGGCCCAAAGTAGATGAGCAGCTGGATAAGCTGATCACCCAGGGCGTCCTGGAACCGATCGATCATGCCTCATGGGAAACCCCCATTGTGACCCCACTGAAACATGATGGGTCTGTGCGCATCTGCGCCGACTACTGTTGTACCATCAACAAGGCGTTGGCACAGAGCGCATACCCGGTCCCAGTAGTGCAGCATCTATTGCATTCCCTGGGATCTGGCACAATTTTTGCAAAACTGGACCTGGCCCAGGCTTACCAGCAACTGCCAGTGGACGAAAAAACGGCGGAGGCCCAAACCATAGTGACACACAGGGGGGCATTCAAATGCAACCACCTCCAGTTTGGAGTCAGCGCTGCCCCCGGCATTTTCCAATCCATGATGGAACGCCTTCTCCAAGGCGTTCCGGGGGTGGTGCCTTACTTCGACGATGTGCTGATCTCCGGTGACTCACGAGCTCAACTCCTTGAAAGGCTCAGGCTTGTCCTGCAGCGGTTCAAGGTCAAGGGCTTGAGGGTCAGGCGGGACAAGTGCATCATAGGAGTACAGGAAGTCGAGTTCCTGGGCTATCTCATTGATAGCATGGGCATCCACCCCACCAAATCAAAAGTGGAAGCAATCCATGAAGCTCCAAGCCCAAAAAACAAAATGGAGCTTCAGGCATTCCTTGGGTTGCTCAACTTCTATGCAATTTTTCTAAAATAGAAAGCCACAGTTGCTGAGCCACTTCACCACCTGCTGGGGAAATCGGCGTCCTGGAAGTGGGGCCAGGAAGAGGAAGCAGCATTCCGAGCCATAAAAGGACTATTGACATCCAAAAGCGTCCTCATCCAATACAGCGAGACGCTCCACATCAAGCTGACCTGTGATGCGTCGCCTTACGGGGTGGGGGCAGTCCTCAGCCACGAACTGCCCAACGGCACGGAAGCCCCGATCGCATATTTCTCGAAGACCATGTCCGGCGCAGAACGGATCTACAGTCAGCTGGACAAAGAAGCCCTGGCCATCGTGGCAGGAGTGAAGCGCTTCCACGAATATCTCTACGGTAGGCGTTTCACCATAGTCACCGATCACAAGCCACTCCTGGGGCTCATCGCAGGCGACCAACCCACCCCGACCTTCAAGTCCCCGCGGATGATGAGATGGGCCATCTTCCTAGCCGGCTACTTTTATAGGCTCATGCACCAGCCAGGCACAGCCATAGGAAACGCCGACGCACTCAGCAGATGCCCATCGAAGAATCCAGTGGAAGACCCAGCCCCCACGCTCCACCTATTCCACATTGATGACGACGCTAGCTGTCCAGTCTCCTCCGCAGATGTGGCCGTACACACCCAAAAGGATCCCACACTCCGCCAAGTGAGGTCCTGGATTCTCAGGGAGTGGCCATCGGAACAGACGGAAGAGAGGTTCAGCCCGTTCACCAGGAAGCAGAAGGAGCTGTCCACCATAAAGGGCTGTCTGCTATGGGGAGACAGGGTGCTGATTCCAAGCACTCTGCAACGGCGGACATTAGAGACATTGCACAAAGGGCACCCGGGCATCGTCCGCATGAAGGCCTGGCACGGAGTTACGTCTGGTGGCCCTCACTGGACAAAGACATTGAACAATGGGTCTCCAGGTGTGACCCGTTCCAAGAAGTCCGCCCAGTGCCGCCACAATCCGAAGTCGCGAAGTGGGAGACCCCCAGCAACCCCTGGTCGAGGATACACATTGACTTTGCGGGCCCGATGCAAGGGCGACACCTCCTCATCGTGGTAGATGCCTTCTCCAAGTGGCTCGAGGTGGTGCCCATGGCATCTACCACAACAGAAGCGACGATCCGAGTCCTGCGCCGCCTGTTCGCCACACATGGACTACCGGACGTGCTGGTCTCCGACAACGGCCCCCAGCTCACATCCCTGGCCATGGAGTCCTTCCTGGCAGGACTGGGCATCCGCCATGCCCTCTCCGCCCCGTAAAGGCCGGCCGGAAACGGACAAGCGGAACGCATGGTGAGGCTCACCAAAGAAGCACTCACCAAGATGGGCCCGGGAGACTGGCAGGAACGGATAGACAACTTCCTCCTCACCCAGCACATCACGCCGCATGCCACCACCCACAAGAGCCCGGCCGAACTGCTGATGGGCAGAAGGTTGAGGTCACCCTTGGACCGGCTGCACCCCCAATACAGCCCAGAAGTGACCGCAACCGCCAGCCGCCCACTTCGCGCTTTCAGCAAGGGGGATTCAGTTTTCGCGCTGAATTTCAGCGGCTCTCCCAAGTGGCTGAAGGGTAAGATTGACAGCACAACCAGCCCCAAATCCTACACCGTGGAGCTGGAAGATGGACAGGTCTGCCGACGTCACATCGACCAGCTCCGGAAAAGGTGGGGGGGAGCGCAAGAGAACCAGCCTGACGAGGGAGGCCTACAACACCCCTGCGAGGTAGGCCTACCACACCCCGACGAGGTAGGCCTACCACACCCCGGCGAGGCAGACCACCGCCACCCCGACGGAGCCGGCCCAGCCCACGACCAGGCACTGACACAGCGGCAGTCCAGGCGAGTAGACCGGGGACCATCGGAGATGGGCACACCACAGCACATGGGTGAGGGTGGCACACGACTCCCCGGCGAGAGGGACCCCCGCCCAACGCAAGAAACAACCTGGCAACAACAACCCAGCCCAGATGACCCCAGCCACCAACCTGCGGTAGACCAGGGACTAGGGGGAAGGGAAAGCCGACAACAACCCGGCCAGGGAGGCCTGCGCCACCCCGGCAGGGGAGACCCCCACCGACCCGAGGAGGTATCCCCACAACGACACCCCGACCAGGTCGACCACCACCAACCCGACGGGGAAGGCCAATGCCAGCCCGGCCAAGGAGACCTGCGCCACCCCTGCGTGGTCGGACACCGCAACCCGAGCCAACACCACCCACAGCTGGCAGACCGGACCCGAGGGCACCGATCCGAACCACCCACCAGACAGCAGCGAGCCGAACCACAACAGAACCACAGCAACCGGGAGACCGAGGAAGAGCAAGTGACAGCCGGGGTCTTACTGAGACTCAGACGCTCTTCCCGGGTCGGAACCGAACAGCACCGCCGAGGCGAAAGATCCACAGGCCAGGAGGAAGACCACCAGAACCAGCCATCCAAGGTCTGCGGTCCGGCCGGAGGCGCTGAGGGTGACCCCGCACACTCGCCAGCCGAACCGAGCCCGGTTCCGGGGAGGGAACCAGGAGACACAGGAGCCCCGTCCATCCAGGTCGGGGACGCGGAAGCAATGAGACTGCGCAGGTCAAGTAGGGTGCCGAGGCGTCCTACGTACCTGCGAGACTACGTCACGTTTATTGACGAACGTTGAACTTTTTTTTGGACTAGGGGGGAGGAGTGTTATGTCCATATAAGGACAGCCGCCCGGATTGGCTGCCAGCCATCGGGCGGAAAAGTTTGAATCTCTGTCAGGGGGCAGTGCGCCTGCCGGAGCGAATATAAGGAGAGCTCCGGCAGCGCACGGCCAGTCTTGCTACTGTTTCTTGTTTGAAATAAAGTTACTAATGTAACGAGCTGGTCGCGTCTTCCATTCCTGCGCCGATCTAACAGGGAGAACCTCTAGCTAAGATTCTGCGCAGTTCAGAGAACCCACAAATCCCACTCCTGGCTGGCCCCTCCCACCCCGCCCCACTCCTCCCAGGAGTCCCCATGTGGCCCATTTCGGATGCAGGTAAGTGCAGGGTGCATGCGGAGGTTCGGGGAGGCCGAAAAACAGGCCTACCGGAAGTTCAGGAAGGCCGGAAATGGGCCCATTTCCAGCTCCAGAGGGCCTCCAGAGCCTGGGGAGGCCATTTTCGCCTTCCAGAGGCTCGAGGAAAGCCTCTGGAGCCTGGGGAGGGCAAACCCCCACACACACACTGTGGTGCAGGAGGCCGACTAGGCCACGCCCACCATGGCCACACTCTCCCAGCAACTGGGCAGAGAACCTCTTGCTAAAATTTTTGAAGTCCACCCCTGGGGGCAAAGTAAGTAGTTCTCTCAGGCTGCAAACACAGGCGGTGGCAGCTATAGATTCTAGCAGCAGAGTAGCATATTTCCCATGAACCTACTAAGAGGCCTACTGAGAGGCCCCAGGAACAAAGAGAGACATGGAATTACTTCTGAGGAGTTCCCTTTATTGTTCTTCACCTATAAACAGAAATCTTGCCAAACTAAAGCCAAACAGAAATCTTGCCAAACTAAGTTGCCCTTAGTGATAAGGGCATCACTATAGATGTACTTTGGAAATTGCTAGGGAGGAATATTCTTAAGTCTCTTTCATCATCATCTTTTAATGACCCCATAATCCCTTGCAAAGTGGACTCTGGGCAACTGAATGGGGCTGAGTTTTTACTGGCCGGATGCCTTTATTTATTTATTTATTTATTTATTTATTTATTTATTTATTTATTTAATTTCTATGCCGCCCTTCTCCAATAGGACTCAGGGCGGTGCACAGCCAAAGTAAAAACAGAGCATACAAATTTTTTTAAAAAAATTTAATTGTCGCCAATGCAGAGTTATATTCAGCAGATAAACTCTCATCGTGCCCAGAGAGAGAAATATCTGCCTCTACTTAGAATCGAACTCACAGCCTCCTGATTGTGAGGCGAGAGTGCCACCTCTAGGCCACCACACCACTCGAATCTTCTTAACTCTCTTTCTCCCGACCAAACTATCTAAGCTTCGCTTTGCCCTCTGGAATGCAGCCCCTTCCTCCTGGGAATCCAGACTACATTCCACCACACTCAAATGGGAGGAAGGATATGAGAGCGACTTAGAGCATCATCACACAACCTTGAAGAGTTACATCAATTCCAAAGAACTATCATTGTATCATTGTTTTAGATCAATTCATTAGAGGACCTCAAACAGTTCGGGAAAGATTCCAAACCAATTTGGATATCTGACAGACTTTTCAATGTCATCTGCTTTTGCAGCATCTCAAACTTTGTTGTAGTCTTTCTTTTGCATTTGGGTGAGGTTAGAGATGAGTTGAACTCTCTGATACTGACACAAACAGGCAGCCTATAAGTATTTATTACCTCTATGTATTACAGCTCTGCTGTTTGTTAGAATGCCTTTAGGTTGGTTATACCTAGGGAGGATGATAGATGATACTAAGATAGATAGATAGATAGATAGATAGATAGATAGATAGATAGATAGATAGATAGATAGATATAAAGATACAGATAGAGATGAGATAGAGATAGAGATAGAGATAGATAGATATAGATATAGATATACGATGGATGGATGGATGCATACAAGCCTCCAGTAATCTGTTCCATATTTTTTTTAAAAAATCTAACTTGCTCTTTTTGTGCAATTTCCTACTTTCCCCTGATTTACTGATTAAAGGTAAAGATAAAGGTTCCCCTTGCGCATATGTGCTAGTCATTCCAGACTCTAGGGGGCGGTGCTCATCTCCGTTTCAAAGCCGAAGAGCCAGCGCTGTCCGAAGACATCTCCATGGTCATGTAGCTGATATCACTAAATGCCAAAGGTGCACAGAACTCTGTTACCTTCCCACCAAAGGTGGTCCCTGTTTTCTTTGCATTTTTTTATGTGCTTTTGAGCTGCTAGGATTGGCAGAAGCTGGGACAAGTAACGGGAGCTCACCCCCCTTACGTGGCACTAGGGATTCGAACCGCTGAACTGCTGACCTTTTGATCGACAAGCTCAGCGTCTTAGCCACTGAGCCATCGCAATTTACTGGTTACCCTTCCCTAATTCTCAGGTTCTTTGTTTTATCTGTAGTATAGTTTCTCTTAGTCTTGACCTTAGCCGTCTTCCAATCCAATTCCTTGTCTATTTTCCCATCCAGGCTGTCCAACTTTTTATTTGAAAACTTCCAGCATCCAGGAGTCTAGCAATTTGAAATCCTGGTCTGCAATTCTTCAGCATTGAAACCCATTGTGGGCTGGTTTGAGTTTAGTTGACAGGCAGTTTGGAGACTGCTTTGCTGTCATTTCCTCAATCTCTTCCTGGACAGTAATACAGAGGGAATATTTCAGAAGGAGTATTGAGGCTATCTGATTGACATGTTGAGGTTAATGCACTCTAAAGGGATCATCACTCTTGCTACTTTCATCCCATTCTACCCCAAAATGAACCGGTTGCATTTCTCTCTGGCAGCCCATGCTTGAATCTTTTGACTGAATCTATTTAATTTGAAGGGGATCTTGTTGCTTTTAAATCTCAATACAGAATCTTTCCATCCTTGACCCCCCAGGTTTCAAATTAAAGTAGGACTGTGGTTAACTATTCACCAGTACTAACCCTCCACCCACCCCATCTTAGAAAGCAACTTGTTTTGAACCTACAAAGTGTTTGATCTCTCCTGTGTCTTTTTATCAGGAAGTAGAAAGATAATCACACTCAGTTGTCAATCCCAGGCCAGTACAGAAAAGTACAGTCTGCATTTATTTATTCCCTATGTCTTAAGATGCCACTCCAGTTGAAAGAAGCTCCGAGCTGCAACCTACAACGAGATTAAAGCAGTAACTCATAAGAACAAAAAAACAAATTATGGAAAGTAAGCCGCAATAAAAAAAAAAATAATAATCCTTCTTGACAAAGAGATAAAACACATTCCAGAAGATGGGGAACACCAATAACTCAAAGCACGTTTGTTCTCAAGGCTTCCAGAAGTGGTCAAAATGGGTTTGTTTTCCAATATTGTGCCATGTGTTGGTTTTTTTCCACCAATGTACAGATGTAGAATGGAGTAGAATGGAATGGAGAGTAGAGTAGAGTAGAGTAGAGTAGAGTAGAGTAGAGTAGAGTAGAGTAGAGTAGAGTAGAGTAGAGCAGAGCAGAGCAGAGCAGAACAGAACAGAACAGAACAACAGAGTTGGAAGGAACCTTGGAGGTCTTCTAGTCCAACCCCCTGCTTAGGCAGAAAACCCTACACCACTTCAGACAAATGGTTATCCAATCTCTTCTTTAAAACTTCCAGTGTTGGAGCATTCACAACTTCTGGAGGCAAGTTGTTCCACTGATTAATTGTTCTAACTGTCAGGAAATTTCTCCTTAGTTCTAGGTTGTTTCTCTCTTTGATTAGTTTCTATTCTTTGCTTCTTGTCCTGCCGGCAGGTGCTTTGGAGAATAGGTTGACTCCCTCTTCTTTGTGGCAATTTCTGATGTCTCATTGCATTGTATTGCATATATCACATTGCTCAGATGTTTTATCCATGAACAAGCTTCTGTCTCAGTGTATTCTTGGGTTTAAAGTTTACATGTAAATTGTGCTGGCTGCAAAATCCTCCTGAGCTTTTCAGATATTCCTACAATACAGGGAATGACAATGTTGTCCCTAAATGGCCTCAATGGTTCTCAGAGAGAGTGCAAATCGGGGGTGGGCTCCTGGGGGTTTGCAGAAGTTTGGGAGAACCTCTAGCTAAGATTGTGTGCAGTTTGGAGAACCCACAAATCCCACTCCTGGCTGGCCCTGCCCACCCCACCCCACCCCTCCCAGGAGTCCCCACACGACCTGTTTTGGATGCAGGTAAGTGCAGGGCACACACAGAAGCTTGGGGAGGCTGAAAAACAGGCCTACTGAAAGTTCAAGAAGGCCGGAAATGGGCTCCAGATGGCCTCCGGAGCCTGGGGAGGCCGTTTTTACCCTCCCGGAGGCTCAAGAAAAGCCTCTGGAGCCCAGGGAGGGCAAAAACGCCCCCCCCCAGTGGTGCGGGAGGTTGACTAGGCCACACCCCCCATGGCCACACCCACCCAGCAACTGGGCAGAGAACCCCTTGCTAAAATTTTTGAAGCCCACCCCTGGTGCTAATGATCGGATGACTATAAAGAAATATAATCCTTCCATCATCCCACCATCCAGTCAGAACTGATGAAGCTTCTTGGATGAGAAAGCAAAATGTCTTCTTCCTCAGGGAAAAACCGTTTCTTCGTCAAGTAAAAAAAAACATAGTCCAGTTGCCTTTTGAAAAAAGCGCCTTTGAGGCAACGCTTTTCCCCAACCTCATCTTTCTTTCCCAAACACTATTTTAAAGGAAGAAAGATAAAAAAATAAATAAATAAAGGGATGGAGAAGACGGAGACAAGCGAAGGGAATCTCTCCCCTTGACTACCCCCTCCTCAGAAAAACAACCCCACATTTCATATGCCACAGGACTCCATCCTCTTCATTCCCAGGCCTTCGTTGTGGGCAGCTTGATTGTCAGTCCGCATTCCGTGTGTGTGTAGGGACCCATTCTGCATTCTCCTTTCAGATGCCTTCTCCAGACACGCAACCACACGGTTCCTCATGTAAAATTGCGCTCATTGTCAAAACAAAGTCTTTAGGTATAAAGGAACTGGTTCCTTTCAAAAATAATTACAATCAGGCTCTGTTCTTGAAGCAGTTGTAACCGTCGTGTTCTCCCATAAATGTATCAACACATTCCTTTTCCAGGTCAACGATGCCCTACAGAAAGAAAGAAAAAAACACAGTGATCTTTGAATGCTAATCTGGTACCCGGCAAGTGATTAAGCAGAACCAAATCCAAATTTCTTGCAGCGGGACTGAAAGGACATATGTTTAGAATCAAGACTCTTGTGTTCTTAATATGTGTTCTTGGGGAAATAATTCCTCTTATAAAGCTACTTAACACCCCCCCCCCAATAATGGGGGAAGCAGATCCTACAGAGTGAATTCTTGTAATCCCACAATATGAGCAATCCAGAGGCCATTTGGAGCCGGTGGCTTCTTGTCTCCTACCGAGCATCTGAATATGCCTCTAGAGGGTCACACAGATTAGTTTTGGATTGTGTTGCTCGCAGCATCGCCCTCACACACCGTCTCATTCTCAGCGCTACCTCGGTTGCAGGCTTCTGATTTCGTTAATAGGGCTTTTGGCCTTTCCTACCACCCAGATTGTTTTAATTTCTCTATTTCGGTTTCTGCAGTGTCAGGAAATTATTGCGGTGTTGGACCGACACTACAAAGCGTGACGAGCACTAAGGGATAATCTCTTAATATCAACACCAACATCCGAAAGGAAAAAAAAGGGGGGGGGGGGTGTTGTTTTCTAAAGCTTTACTAGTCCTCTGCAAACACTTTCCCCCTTCAGACACAGTATATTTAGAATAGAATAGAATAGAATAGAATAGAATAGAATAGAATAGAATAGAATAGAATAGAACACAGAAAGAATAGAATAGAATAGAATAGAATAGGATAGGATAGGATAGGATAGAATAGAATAGAATAGAATAGAATAGAATAGAATAGAATAGAATAGAATAGAATAGAATAGAATAGAACAGAATACCAGAGTTGGAAGGGACCTTGGAGGTCTCCTAGTCTAACCCCCTGCTTAAGCAGGAAACCCTACATCACTTTAGAAAAATGGTTATCTAACCTCTTCTTCAAAACTTCCTGTGTTAGAGCATTCACAAGTTCTGGAGGCAAGTTGTTCCACTGATGAATTGTTCTAACAGTCAGGAAATTTCTCCTTAGTTCTAAGTTGCTTCTCTCCTTGATTAGTTTCCACCCATTGCTTCTTGTCCTGTCCTCAGGTGCTTTGCAGAATAGCTTGACTCCCTCTTCTTTGTGGCAGCTGCTGAGATATTGGCACACTGCTATCATGTCAACCCCTAGTCCTTCTTTTCATCAAACTAGACATTTATGTTGCTGTTCTCTGCACTCTTTCTAGAGTCTCAACATCTTTTTTTACACCGTGGCGACCAAAACTGGATGCAGTATTCCAAGTGTGGCCTTACCAAGGCATTATAAAGTGGTATTAACACTTCACGTGGTCTTGATTCTATCCCTCTGTTTATGCAGCCTAGAACTGTGTTGGTTTTTTTGGCAGCTGCTGCACATTGCTGGTTCATATTTAAATGTTAGATGTTGAAATATTTCTTTACATTTAAAAAAAATATCATTGCTTCTCCCTCTTCCATACAGAGATGTTATTCATTCAGTGACTGGAAAGAAAGAAGGTTTTCTTCATCTCTTTTATTTTATTAACTGCTTTTATTATTTTGATAAATAACTTCTTCCTCCTTATATTCCCCACCATAACCCAATAAGGTGAGCTGAACAGAGAGTAACTGGCCTAAAGTCACCCAGTTGGTTTTCATGTCTAAGGCAGGACTAGAACTCACAGACTCCTGATTTCTAGCCTGGTGCCTTAACCACTGCACCTTCTGCAAATTATTCCATATGATGTTGATGTAACCTTATCTCAAAAGGGTTTTTCTGATAATGAAGAGAACCAGCAGATGTTATCCCAAGTTCTAGATTCTGCCTTACCAAATCGGAAGGAAGGAAGGAAGGAAGGAAGGAAGGAAGGAAGGAAGGAAGGAGAGGAGGAGGAGGAGGAGGAGGAGGAGGAGAAAGAGAAGGAGAAGGAGAAGGAGAAGGAGAAGGAGAAAGAAAAAGAAAAAGAGAAGGAGAAGGAGAAGGAGAAGGAGGAGAGGGAGGGAGGGAGGGGCAGAGGAGGAAGGAAGACAGGATGTTAATTCAGCTGATTAGAACTTGGAAAAGATACCATTGGGCAATATCAACTGAAGAAGAGAGAGAGAGAGGGAAAGAAGGAAGGAAGGAAGGAAGGAAGGAAGGAAGGAAGGAAGGAAGGAAGGAAGGAAGGAAGGAAGGAAGGAAGGAAGGAAGGAAACCTTAGGAGCTACTTACCTGAAGAAAGCTCATTGCGGCAAGCTATGTTCAGCTGGGGTCAGATGCTGCTGGTAGGGCACAAAAGTTGTGATTCAGGTTTTATAAGATGGCTAGAGTAACTTTGATGAGTGAAGGCCACCACCTGTTCTTGTGCTAGAACTCCAAAATGCCAAGACCATTTTCTTGGAAAGCAACTCTCAGTCTCTTTCTTGCTGATCCCTTGGCTACTATTTGCCTCGGTAAATCAGATCATGCATGCATTCAACATGGACTTGAATTTATGACTAGGAGATAAAATTGATGGATTTACCATGTCATGAAGCCAGATAAGCACAGCTGTTCCTAAGCCAGACACCTCTACAGATAGATAGATAGACCTCTTCCCAAGCAACTGTTAGATGGCACAGCATTTTAGGAACATGGTGCGTTATCTTGTGCTGAGTTAGATTATGAAGCCCACTATTGTGGACTTTGACTAGTAATAGCATTTTAGATAGATATGATCTTTCATATCAGTTCCGACAGGACACCAGAAACAGAATTTGAGACCGTATGTGAAAACCCTGCATTTTCCTGAGCTATAAACTGTTTATAACTGTCTTAAAAAATGATTCCTTCTGAAATTGCTAGTGATAGGGAACGGAAATTAAATGCGCACAAATTTCCAAATATCAAGCTGGCAACACTGCCGAACATATATTAAAGTGTGGAGTTCCTTCAGAAACCTGATTTATGAGTCTGCTTCTTTCCTTAAACTGTAGGATACCTTTTTGGATGGTATCAGAAAAGTGAAAGTTAATCTGGAGAAAGCTGCTCTTTCCCTGCCATGTTATCTTTGTCATACTGTAAAAGGTAAAGGTTCCCCTCGCACATATATGCTAGTTGTTCCTGACTCTAGGGGGCGGTGCTCATCTCCATTTAAAAGCCAAAGAGCCAGCGCTGTCCAAAGACGTCTCCGTGGTCATGTGGCTGGCCTGACTAAATGCCAAAGGCGCACGGAACGCTGTTACCTTCCCATCAAAGATGGTCCCTATTTTTTCTACTTGAATTTTTTACGTGCTTTCGAACTGCTAGGTTGGCAGAAGCTGGAACAAGTAACAGGCGCTCACCCCATTACGCGGCACTAGGGATTCGAACCGCTGAACTGCCAACCTTTCGATCGACAAGCTCAGCGTCTTAGCCACTGAGCCACCGGGTCCCTTATTATTATTATTGTATTCAATAATTTAAAAAATCAATAAATTTGTTCAAAGGCCTCATATTAAAAAGATGCAAATGAGTGTCCTTGCCCCAGTGCAGGGCTCTTTAGAAACTCTTTGCAGCCTAAATATAATTTAGGAGATCACATGTGTTCACAGTTATCTTTCTTCTGCTTCTGATCTCACAAATGGGAAGATATAATCATCTACTTAATTGGAAAGGGAGGGAAGAAAGGGGGGGGGTGCACCTACCTAGCCTGACAAGAATTCTTTATTAGCCCTAGAAAACTTGTAATTAACCAAAACACAAATGAATATATTTACCACCAGGAGTCCATTAAGCAACAAACAACAACAGAATTGGTTTTTGTCGTTGTGTTCAACTCAGCTAATGAGATGTCTTATTTTCTGTCTTGCCGTGAGACCTGGTAAAAGAATTATCTGGTTAATGGAAATTCCATGTGGTCCAACTCAAACATCAATTCTTTTTCTACTGTATATAAAAAAAGCTCCTTTCTCTAGTTTGCTTAGTTTAGCAAGGGGTTCTCTGCCTGGTTGCTGGGTAGGCATGGCCACGGTGGGCGTGGCCTAGTCCGCCTCCTACACCATGGTATGGGGGGCATTTTTGCCCTTCCTGGGCTCCAGAGCCTTTTTTCGAGCCTCTGGGAGGGTGAAAATGGCCTCCCCAGGCTCTGGAGGCCCTTCCAGAACTTCCGGTAGGCCCATTTTTCACCCTTCCCAAGCCTTCACACATGCCCTGCACTTACCTGCATCCAAAACGGGCCGTGTGGGGATTCCTGGGAGGGGAGGGGTGGAATGGGCGGGGCCAGCCAGGAGTAGGATTTGGAGTAGGAGTAGGACAGAATCTTAGCTAGAAGTTCTCCCGAACCCCTGCGAACCCCCAGCGGGACGGGAAGGGGGGGTTAACTCTGTCCCTTAGAATTTCAGGGAGAAAATTAAAAATATAACATAAAAGTCCTTCCTTCGTCCTATAGTAGGAAAAATAGCTAGGAGACTTCGTTCTGCATTCCCTTTGCCCGGTAACTGGCTTCTAGGCCTGCAAAAGCTACTTTTCCTCAATAAACCATGGCTGTTAAAAGACATTTGTCAAGATGCTGCGGTCTAAACCTCGTCAATTAGCACGTGAAAGTACACTCCCACCAAATTAAAAGATTAAAAATAAACTAAAGCAATTACCCAGAATGCTGCGGTTTCTAAGCAACTGGATTTGCACCACCTGGTTCCCAGCTGCAACGGGAATGGCTCAATTAATCAAAATAGGCCTTGAAAGGAGAAAATCCTGCAGGCGGAGTAGACTTGGACTAGGTTAAGAAAAGTCTCAGGAACCTTAAAACTTGGGCCAGGAACTAGGTTGCTAGGGAGAAGCAAGCACAGTTCAAATGCAACAACCCCTTTGTAGACTTTGCTTGCAAAATCTGGTATTGTTGTAAACAAGGTGTGGGGAAAATTATTTAGAAGTTATCCCAAAGGTGTGGGAGATTTTTCCCCCATCCTTGGCTTTACTTCCTAGACCATGGGATTTTGGAATGCTTCTTCCTTTTTCTCAATCCCAGCCAAGGAGTTTTGTGTGTCCAAAGCTGCATGTGTAGCTTTGAGCTCTCATTGCTTACTTCCACACGGTGGGATGAATTCCTTGGGAAACCGTTCCCAGACTGCTCCTGGAAAGAGTCTACGACCATTCTCCACAGCCGCTTCGTCACGGTCAACTCTCCACGTCCAGCTCACCACGGACAACTTGGGACAGACAACTCGTTGAGGACAACTCGCTGCAGGGCAAGAAGTTACACGAATATCAAAGATATGGTAGAAAGAGAAAATGTAAAAAGAGGGACAGAATGAAATGAGAATATTTTAAAAAATTAAAATATTTTTTTAAAATTTATTTTAAATAATGAAATTGAATTATTAAATTGGCCATGGCGAGTTGGCCATGGCGAATTGGCTGCGGCAAGTTCTTTCATTCTGTCCTGGAAGGGTTTCATCCTTTGAACCAATCTAGAAGCAGCTTGGAAACCTCAGCTGACTGTAAGTCAGCTGTAGAACCAATCAGCTGCTTAGAATTGAAATATAGCTCCAAATCAGGGGTGGGTTTTATTTACTTTACTACCAGTTTGCAACAGGATCATGTGCGCCTTGCTTCTGAGCATGCGCAGATCAGGGGTAAAATGCTCCCGGTTTGGACCGGATCACCCGATCCGGTAGTGATGGCAGTGGGTGGTTCAGAGAACCGGTAGCAAAAATCCCTGCCCCCTCCTCCAATGCCCAGCTTAGCCGCACGATCATCAGAGGTTTTTTTAAAAAAATTTAAAATCATTTTTTCTACAACCTCTTCGGCCGAAAAAATGCTTTTAAAAGTAAAAAAAAAAAAAAAAAAGCCTCTGATGATCGCGTGGCTCAGATGGGATCATCAGAGGCTTTAAAAACCTCTGCCGAAGAGGTTGTAGAAAAAAATGCTTTTAAAAGCCACTGACGATTCCAGCTGAGTTGCCTGATAGTCAGAGGCTTTTAAAAGCACTTTTTTTTACAACCTCTTCGGCTGAAGAGGTTGTAGAAAAAATGTTTTTAAAAGAAAAAAAAAGCCTCTGCCGATCAGGCAACTCAGCTGGGCTCATCAGAGGCTTTTAAAAGCATTTTTTTAACAACCTCTTCAGCCGAATGGTTTTAAAAGTTAAAAAAAAAAGTTGGCCATGCCCACTCAGTCACATTACCCCCCCCCCACAAGCCATGCCCACAAAACTGGTAGTAACAAATTTTACATTTCACCACTGACGCAGATCGCTGATGATGACATCCGGGGTGGTGGGTGGGGCCTCTTGGTGGTTTTACTACCAGTTCTTGCGAACTGGTCCGAACCGGGAGCAACCCACCACTGCTCCAAATGAACAACCAATCAAACGACCAATTGATCCCACTGGAACACAAGACATTTATAAGCTAAAGAAAATAGGACAAGGAAATCCTCTTGATGGTATTACCTAGTCTGGTAAGGAAATGTTCACAAACGAAATTGAAACAACCTTGGAGAGCAAACCTCTGCCAAAGTTCAACCATTCATCTAGAATGAGGAAGAAATATCAGAGGATGAGAACAAGGATCTCGTAATGCCCGCTGCAGGGCTTAGATCAGATATTGAAGGCTGAGGAAGAATCAGTCCTAAAGTATCTTCCAACCTCCAGGTTCAATCTTTCACCTCCCATTTCTGAGCCATAGTAGTGGCTAAAATTATGGAAACCTTTTGGGGAAAGTGTATTTTGGAGGTTTGATGGCTAATAACACCACTTTTTTTTTTTTTTTTTTTTGAGTTTCAAGATAATCCTATTCCACTGCTGGAATGGCCTGGGAATAGCCCAGACCTAAACCCAACAGAAAATCTACGGAGCCGACTAAAGAAACTTGTTAGTCAGAAGCGACCCAGCAATAAAACCCAGTTACTAGAGGCAATCTTTCAATCTTGGTTTCACATTATAACAGCTGCAGAACTAAAAGACTTGGTTCACTCCATGGGAAGATGTTGTAAGGCCATAATTCATGCTAAAGGTTACCCAACTAAGTATTCACTGACAAGGTGATCATTTTTGTATATCTCGTTTTTTCTATGGTGATCATTTTCGTATATTTCATTTTTTCTATGTGTTTCACTTTCCTTCTTTATCCTGTAACTGCTATTCTAATAGCAAATCCTTCATAAAAGTGATTGCATCACATTCTTGATTAAATTATCTTTCCATTGATATATAATTTTATGGTACTACTCCAAAAAAAAAAGTGGTATTATTAGCTAGTTTTAGAAAATACACTTTTCCCAAAAGGTTTCCACAATTTTGGCCACTGCTGTAAGTCTGCCTCAGCTGAGTGAGGGAACAAAAGGTTGAGAGATTGGACTGGAATAGCAAGCTTATTTTGGGGGCTTCAAATTAGTGTTGAGTTCTGGTGATTGCTTGGAAAAGTGCCTGCAGTTTTCTTGGCATGTTTTTCAGAAGTGGTTTGCCATTGCCTCCTTCCTAGGGTTGAGAGAATATTTCTAGCAGGACTACCAGATTCTGTAACCGCTTTGTTCTCTATGCCGTCCATCTGGTAAACTTGCAAGATTCGTTTTTCTCGCCATGTACATGTATACATCTGAACTAAAATGTGTCGTTCCTCCATGTCATATCATATATGTGGGAATATGCATAATTTTGTATTTATTTTCTTCATTGTGTTTTATGTGTGTATATTGGAGATGTATGCAATGAAATTTCATATTAATGTGTGCCGATTAGTGTATATTCAAAGGGACAAAGTTATTCTAAGACTATCACCCAGCTTCCTTCATGCCTAAAGTAGGAGTAGAACCCACAGTCTCCCAGTTTGTAGGTCTTAATGAATCTAAGCTGAACTTTACTTGGTCCAGCATTTGAAGACTTTATAAGAGATGCTTTTCTGGAAACAGCCTTCATTCAGCCCAATAAGGAGAGAAGCAACCTGGAAATAAGGAGAAATTTTCTGACAGTGAGAGCAATCAACTAATGGAACATAAGTTGCCTTCAGAAGTTGTGGGAGCTTCATCACTGGAGGCTTTCAAGAAGAGATTGGACCGCCATTTGTCAGAAATAGTGTAGGGTCTCCTGCTTGGGCGGGACGTTGGACTAGATGACCTACAAGGTCCCTTCCAACTCTTTTAATCTGTTAAATCTGTTAAACTTTGAGCCCAAAGACTGAAACCCAAGACCCCATTCTCTGAATGATATCAACCATCATAAAGATTATCTTCCTTGCCAAGGAGCACGGTAGCTCGCATGGTTAGGATACTGCATTGGAGGTTGCAAGCCTGTGTTGGAGACCCAAGTGCTGCTGTCAAGTGGGGTTGAGCTCCCATCCTTCACTCCAGCTCCTGACAGGGACATGAAAGGAGCCCTCAACTGGGCACCTCCTGGGCAACAGTAATGTCACTGGCTATTCCTTTCAACCTGGAAGTGCCTCGGTGCTTCTTACTCAAGTGGTATGCTATCTTCCTTCCCTATCTCTTGATTCTTGGACTATCTTAGATAATTTTGATCCCAGCAACATTGATAGGACAGATTTCCTGGCTTCCTACATTGATTAGATGACCCCCTTCTCTGAGTTCAAGGTTGAAAGATGAGACCCTGATCCCCTGAATATATTGAAAATCCTCTGGGGAAAGATGATCTTCCTTGCCTAACCCTTGACTCTTGGATTATCTTAAACAGTGTTGAACCCTCCCCCCCCCAAGACTTTGATAGGATTGGCTTCCTGGAACAGAAGCCACCTTCTGCATTTGTGCATGTCACTCCTGCAAAGTTCACTCCCAGAGCGATGGAATGAAATCGATGGAACAAGGATATGAGGACAGTGAGAATTTTTAGTTTTATAATGTAGTAAGGTGTACATACACACCCTCTCCCAAGACACACAATTACTACTCTATAAAACTAAAAATTCTCACTGTCCTCATATCCTTGTTCCATATATATGTGTGTGTGTGTGTGTGTAAAGGTTCCCCTCACATATATGTGATAGTCGTTTCCAACTCTAGGGGGCTGTGCTCATCTCCGTTTCAAAGCCGAAGACCCAGCAGTGTCCGAAGACGTCTCCGTGGTCATCTGGCCGTCATGACTAGATGCCAAAGGCGCACGGAACGCTGTGACCTTCCCACCAAAGGTGATCCCTATTTTTCTACTTGCATTTTTTACGTGCTTCCGAACTGCTAGGTTGGCAGAAGCTGGGACAAGTAACGGGAGCTCACCCCATTATGCAGCACTAGGGATTCGAACCTCTGAACTGCTGACCTTCCGATTGACAAGCTCAGCATCTTAGCCACTGAGCCACCATGTCATTCATATATATATATATATATATATATATATATATATATATATATATATATATATATATATATATATATATATATATATATATTTGTGTGCGTGTATAGACATTCTGCGAAGTCCGGAACTAAAATAATTAGTTCGCAGAATGTCTGCTTCTTTCTTTACAAATATACCTGGAACTCGTATTTTTAGAATAGTTTGTTTTAGATAGATAGATAGATAGATAGATAGATATATACATATACATATACATATACATATACATATACATATACACACACACACACACACACACACACATATATATATATATGAAAGAAGCAGACATCCTGCGAGCTCCGAAGTTTAAAATTTTAAAATAATTAAAATTTTATTTTACTAAGCTTTCGTCAGCCATCTGCTGACATCGTCAGAGTATTAAACTACTATTACAGAGATTTTTAGAATAGTTTGTAATATATATGTGTGTGTGTGTGTGTGTGTGTGTGTGTGTGTATGTTCGATTTATATGCTGCCCTTTTCCGGAGCCTCAGGGCGCTTACAATGCGTTAAGCAATAGCCTTCATACTTTTGTATATACCTGCTTAGTAGGGCTTTCGCCCCCCCCCCTCCCCAAGCGGTGTTCTTTTTTATACAAAGTCAGCTTATTGCCCCACAAATGATGTGGATTATCTTAAACAGTGACTCCCCACATTGGGAGTCTCCTTAGCCTCCCAATGGGCAGCAGGGAGCTTGCTGGCTGCCTGAAAAAAGCCTAGAAACTAGTGGATTGTGATTTCACTGAACTAGGGCTGCATAAAAATCTTGGTTTACGTAGGAAGAACCTGGCTAAAGAGAAATACATACATACATACATACACACATACATACATATACATATATGTTTTCTGAGGTTTTCGTGGGTGTTTGTATGTAGATCTTTGGTTATTCTGGTTTTCTCCCGTGTAAAATTGGAAGTGTCTTGGCGACGTCTCGACAAAGTCTCATTCATCATCTACAGGCTGGTGTCTTCGGCTTTGTGAAGCTCCTAGAAGCACGAAGCTGAAGACCCCAGCCTGAAGATGACGAATGAGACTTCGTATCTCTCTCTCTCTCTCTCTCTCTCTCTCTCTCTCTCTCTCTCTCTCTCTCTCTCTCTCTCTCTCTCTCTCTCTCTCTCTCTCTCTCTCTCTCTCTCTCTCACACACACACACACACACACACATGGTCAAGAGAGTTGTAGTGCTCTCTAGTGCTGCGAAAGAGGCCCTGGGAATAACCGTAGCCTTGCTTTATAAAAAAAACAAAACTTAAATTGATGTCAGCCACCTTGCGAGACAAGCCATCTCTGAAAAACAGGATAAAAATATGGAATAAACAATGAAATAAATAAAGCACTCAACGGAGACCCGTATATCAAATTTTTTAGAAGTCTGCTCTTCGATCTTAATCCAAGGTAGTAAAAAATCGTTGACAGATTCTTTATTGCAACTGTCCTTCCTTTTTTGGCTGGGGCATTCTCGTCCTGAACCATCTCACCAAAATGAAATATAGTCTGGAGTGCATCAAGTTCACGAGTTGGTTTTTGTTGTGTTCCCTGATGTAAAAGCCTATCTATTTTTTTAATACAACCGGTCCAGCCAAAACGGAGATTTTTGTTTAGCTGAAAAATATATATCTTATCTTCCTAATATGGAAAATCCATTGAAATCTGTGAGCTCGTGAAGAATCCCTGGTGAAGAAGCTGATGGACCCAGTTCACAAACCACTTGATAGAGATGATTAAGAAATCTTACATGTCTTAAATTCCAGGATGAACGGAGCTCGTCTCCAAGATTAAGATGCCAATCAGAATGCATTTTTCCTCTTGCTTTGCAGTTCCCCAATGTTGTGATGCCATTTTCAGCTGTTTTGATCTATTAAACAGCGTATCCCTACAGGAAAAAAAAAAATACTTCTTAAATCGTATATTAAATTGTAAACATTTGGTGCATATTAAAAAAGATTTTAAAAAACTCAAATGGAAAAAGAAAAAAGTGCCTTAGAACAGAAATATAGAATATGGAGAGATAGATAGATAGATAGATAGATAGATAGATAGATAGATAGATAGATAGATATAGATATAGATATAGATATAGATATAGATATAGATATAGATATAGATATAGATATAGATATAGATATAGATATGTTTTCTGAGGTTTTCGTGGGTATTTGTATGTAGGTCTTTGGTTATTCGGGTTTTCTCCCGTGTAAAATTGAGAGTATCTTGGTGACGTTTTGACGAGGTCCCACTTGTCATCTTCAGGCTGGTGTCTTCGGCTTCATGCTTTCTTCGCACAAGCACGAAGCCGAAGACACCAGCCTGAAGATGACGAGTGGGACTTCATCGAAACATCGCCAAGATACTCTCAACCTGTTATTAAGCTGGTTATTAAGACCAGCTGCCTGCAATTACTGCAGGGTTCGAATCTCGCCAAGGCTCAAGGTTGACTCAGCCTTCCATCCTTTCTAAGGTAGGTGAAATGAGGACCCAGTTTGTGGGGGCAATAAGCTGACTTTGTATAAATATACAAAAGGATGAAGGCTATTGCTGAGCACATTGTAAGCCGTCCTGAGTCTTCGGAGAAGGGCGGCATATAAATCAAATTAAAAAAAAAAAAATCTTACATGGGAAAAGACCCGAATACACCAAAACTTGCATATATATATATATGTATGTATATGTATGTATTTACTTAACAGTATAACAGAGTTGGAAGGAACCTTGGAGGTCTTCTAGTCCAACCCTTGCTCAAGCAAGAAACCCTATATCATTTCTGACAAATGGTCATCCAATCTCTTCTTGAAAGCTTCCAGTAATGAAGCTCCTACAACTTCTGGAGGCAAACTGTTCCATCGGTGGATTGTTCTCACTGTCAGAAAATTTATCCTTATTTCTAGGTTGAATCATTGCGGACAAGTGGCTGTCCATTCTTTTCTTAAAAGACTCCAGTGTTGGAGCACCCACAACTTCTAGTGGCAAGTTGTTCCACTGATTAATTGTTCTCAATGTCAGGAATTTTCTCCTTAGTTCTAGGTTGCTTCTCTCCTTGATTAGTTTCCATCCATTGATTTTTGTCCTGCCGTCAGGTGCTTTGAAAAATAAGTTGACCCCCCTCTTCTTTGTGGCAGCCCCTCAAATACTGGAAGACTGCTCTCATGTCATCCCTAGTCTTTCTCTTCATTATAGTAGACATTCCCAGTTCCTGCAACTGTTCTTCATATGTTTTAGCTTCTAGTCCCCTAATTATTTTATTACTGTTCTTTGCACTTTTTCTAGCATCTCAGTATCTTTTTTGTATAGTGGTGTAGGAAGTTAGCACCCACCCCTCTCCTAGAAAAATGAAATATTTTAGCAAATATTAAAAGGGCAGAATATTTCCCCTAAAAGGGTGGCAGAAACCCAGCCCCACCCACCTTTGTCAATGGGCCATTAAGGCCTGGGCCAGTCCATTCTACATAACAAAGATCTACCTCCTTCAGGCAGAGCCATTTAATTGCCCTTCATTGCATCACCCAACAAGATTCAACCAAACTTAGCACACAGACAACCTACAAAGCTAGCCATGACCTCTGACAGCAACCAATCAGGATTCTCTTCCTGTTCCCCAGGAGGTTCAAAGCCAGAGAAGATATAAAACCCAGGGACTCTCAGCATCTCTTCCCATT
Source organism: Arizona elegans (assembly GCA_022577455.1). Taxonomy (NCBI): domain Eukaryota; kingdom Metazoa; phylum Chordata; class Lepidosauria; order Squamata; family Colubridae; genus Arizona; species Arizona elegans. The sequence goes on from JAKOOJ010000057.1 coordinate 2,578,477, forward strand.
TTTTCGCCTAAGATCTCCAAGGCATGTGATCCCGTTCATCAATAAACCTTCTTTCCAAGCAACTTCCATGAATCCAGTGTCTTTTTCCCCACTTGGAACTGAACCCAGATGGACATTTCTTCCAACAGTGGTGACCAAAACTGGATGAAGTATTCCATGTGTGGTCTCATTAGTACAGTGTAAAGCAGCCCTAACCCTGCTTTGTGTTATTTTGATACTATCCCTCGATTAATTCAGTCTAGAACTGCATTGGCTTTTTTGGCAGCTGCAGTCCACAGCTGGTTCATATTTAAGCGGTTGTCCACTAGATTCTTGTCACAGTTACTGCTATTGAGAAAGGTACGGCCTATTCTATACCTGTGCATTTGGGGTTTTTTTTGCCTCAATGTACTCAGTCCATTGAATTTCATTTTGTTGGATAGGGCCAAGTATTTAAGTCTATCAAGATCCTTTTAGATTAACAGATTGACAGAGTTGAAAGGGACCTTATAGGTCATCTAGTCCAACCCCGCACTCAAGCAGGAGACCCTATACCATTTCCGACAAATGGCAGTCCATTCTTTTCTTGAAAGTCTCAAGTGATGAAGCTTCCACAACTTCCGAAGGCAGCTTCTGTTCCATTGGTTGATTGTTCTCACTGTCAGAAAGTTCCTCCTCATTTCTAGGTTGAATCTCTCCTTGGTCAGTTTCCATCCATTATTTCTTGTCTGGCCTTCAGGTGCTTTGGAAAACAGCTTGACCCCCTCCTCTCTGTGGCAGCCCCTCAAATATTGGAAGACTGCTATTATGTCTCCCCTGGTCCTTCTCTTCACTAGACTAACCATGCCCAGTTCATGTAACAGTTCTTCATATGTTTTAGTTTCCAGTCCCCTAATCATCCTGGTTGCTCTCCTCTGCATTTTTTCTAGAGTCTCAGTATCTTTTTTTATAGTGTGGTGACCAAAACTGGATGCAGTACTCTAGGTGTGGTCTTACTAAGGCTTTATAGAGTGGTATTAGTACCTCCCTTTATCTTGATTGTATCCCTCTGTTAATTCAATTTAGGATTATGTTGGCTTTTTAAATTGCTGCTGCACACTGCTGGCTCATATTTAGCTGATTGTCCACTAAGACTCCAAGATCCCTCTCACAGTCACTGTTATTAAGCCTGGTTTCCCCCAGTTTATATGTGTGCTTTTGGTTTTTCTTACCCAAGTGTAAGACTTTACTTTTCTCTACATTGAATTTCATTTTATTAGATAAGGCCCAGTGTTCAAATCTGTCAAAATCCATCTGGAACTTGAGCCTATTTTCTGGGATGTTAGCTATTCCTACCGCCTTAGTATCATCTGCAAATTTGGTGAGTTCCCCTTCTATTCCCTCATCTATGTCGTTTATGAAGATATTGAAGAGTACTGGCCTAAGACAGAACCTTGTGGCACCCTACTGCTTACTTCTCTCCATGTAGACTTAGACCTTTAGATCTTGAGCATAATCTCCTTAAGTGCTGATTATTTCCCCCCAGTGTGGTGTCATCTGCAAATTTGATGAGTTCTCCCTCTATCCCATGTTCTAAATCATTTCTGAAGATGCTGAAGAGTACTGGGCCAAGACAGAACCTTGGGAGACCCTATTGCCTGCTTTCCTCCATCTAGCTCTAGGTCTCTTATTAAAGACTACACGTTGAATGTCATTGGTCAGTAAGTTACAAATCTATCTGGTGAAGTGTATTTCCGGTGAGATTGGTCTATCAGGGTAACCAGTGGTTACTGCTTCCGATTTGTGTTAAATTTAAATTTAACACAATCCATCCGGCGGTGATGCTGCCTAACCAACATTTTCCTATCTTACCTGTGGTCTACTTTGTCAAATGCCTTAGAAACATAGAATTGGAAGACTCAAAAATTGGGCCCAGCAATGCATCCTGTATGCTTAAGGCTACAGCGTGCATGGTTTAAACAAAGGTAACATGCAAGATTTAATGCAGATTTTTTTCCCCCACAGGCTTTTTAAATGTGCAGAGTGTCTTTAGTGGAATGGATTGGAAATCAGATTCATAAATTATTCAGTTATAAATAGGTTGAACTTTTTTTTCCTCCAAAAGAGAGCTATGCATACAGGCAGCGTTAACATGGCAATATAAGAACTGTAAAATCTAACTCAGCAGTCTGTTTCTAAGAAGAGCCATTTTATATGCTCCTGGGCTTCCAAATGTGAGGGAAATGTACGTTATAATCTTATATAATCCAACGGAAGAGAATAACTGTAACTCAGGGAATATTTGTAGCTATTTGAACTGTGAAGTCCTTGGTGCTCTCTGAGTTTGGTTGTTTGTTTGCAGACATTTCCTTACCCAACTAGAGCCTTGGTAGTACAGTGGTCTAAGGCACCCTGTTATTATTTATTTATTTATTTATTATTTATTATTCAAATTTCTATACCGCCCTTCTCCTTTCGGACTCAGGGCGGTGAACAGCCAAGATAAAAACATCTATACAAACATCACAGTTAAAAAATAAAGTTAAAATAATTTATAAATTTGGCCCATAATTTAAAACTTGTCAATTAAAATCAATATTAAAATATTAAAACTAACCCTAAAATCAAGACAGACCGGTTAAGCTGGTTATTAGACCAGCTGCCTGCAATTACTGCAGGTTCGAATTTCGCCAAGGCTCAAGGTTGACTCAGCCTTCCATCCTTTCTAAGGTAGGTAAATTGAGGACCCAGTTGTGGGGGCAACAAAAGGATGAAGGCTATTGCTTAACGCATTGTAAGCCGCGCTGAGTCTCCGGAGAAGGGCGGCATATAAATCAAATTAAAAAAAAAACTAGATAACATGATTAGTGATTACTGAACATCTGCAGGAAAACAACCAAGCTCAGAGAGCACCAAGGGTCTCACTGTTACCAGTGGGGGTTGCTACCGGTTCGCTCCAGTTCGGGCAAACTGGAAGTAGCGGCAGTGGGAGGCTCCGTCCACCTGCCTGGATGTCATCAAATACGCTCTGCGCATACGAGCAAACCAGTAGCAAAGGTAAAAGAAACCCACCACTGACTGTTACCTATCCAAAGCCTCTGTAGGAAGTTCCTACACCTCTTTATGCCATAATGTTCTCCCTTGTGGCTGCTGTGGTTAGGGCAGGGTTCAGCAACCTGCGGCTCTGGAGCCACATGTGGCTCTTTCACCCCTCTGTTGTGGCTCCCTGTCACTCAAAATATGCGTCACAACGGTCAATGTGTGACACCCACCAGCACACGATTTATTTAGATTTTCAACCCCTGGTATGCCAACCATGGATAAATCCAAGAAAAGAAAAGTTTCAAAAGAAAACAGAATGTTTAATTCAACTACATATGCTACTTTTGTGGCGCCTCAAGAAATAGTCAGGCACGGGAAGGTTTTGTGGCTCCCGGTGTTTTCTTTTCTGTGGGAAACGGGTCCAGAAGAGGGACAAAGATGACTGGGGGCGCTGAATGCTAAAACATATGAAGAATGTTTGCAAGATTTGGATATGTCTACTCTAGTGAAAAGAAGGACTAGGGTTGACATGATAGCAGCGTTCCAATATTTGAGGGGCTGCCAGAAAGAAGCGGGAGTCAACCTATTTTCCAAAGCACCAGAAGGCAAGACAAGAAACAATGGATGGAAACTGAACAAAGAGAGAAGTAACCTAGAACTTAACATGACCTGATGGTAAGAACAATCAACCAGTGGAACAACTCGCCTTCAGAAGTTGTGAGTGCGCCAGCAGTGGAGGCTTTTAAGAAGGGACTGAACAATCATTTGTTGAAAAAGGTATAAGGTCTCCTGTTTGAACAGGGGGTTGGACTAGAATGTGAAAGATGTGTGTTTGTTTTTTATTTTTATAGTTATAATGTACACTGAAGATTGCATTTTATTTTGTTGTACGTGGTGCAATGACAATATAGAATAGAATAGAATAGAATAGAATAGAATAGAATAGAATAGAATAGAATAGAATAGAATAGAATAGAATAGAATAGAATAGAATTCTTTATTGACCTGCAATTACTGCTGGTTCAAATCTCTCCAAGGCTCAAGGTTGACTCAGCCTTCCATCCTTTCTAAGGTAGGTGAAATGAGGACCCAGTTTGTGGGGGCAATAAGCTGACTTTGTATAAAATATACAAAAGAATGAAGGCTATTGCTTAATGCATTGTAAGCCGCCCTGAGTCTCCGGAGAAGGGCGGCATATAAATCAAATTTTAAAAAAAAAAGTGTGATTGGACACACAAGGAATTTGTCTTTGGTGCCTATGCTCTCAGTGTACATAAAAAGACAAGATACATTCATTAAGAATCATAAGGTACAACACTTAATGATAGTCATAGGATACAAATAAGCAATCAAATCATATTAAGAAACAGTCAATATAAATCGTAAGGATACCAGCAACAAGGTTACAGTCATAAAGTAAACTAAGCTAGAAGGCCTCCAAGATCCCTTCCAACTCTTATTCTGTGTATTGTTTTGCTCAGCCCAAATCTGAATCAGCGCTGAGTTGTTCAGGCGAAGAAAGACGAACCAGACAAAAGCCAGACAAAGGAGTGAAGAGGGAAGCACCAGACTAGACAGAGGTGCGATGGTCTGAATCATCTATCAGTCAAAAGGAGCACGAGGAAAGGCAGGTCTGTGGGCGAGTTCTGATGATCACCCTGTTCAAAATCCAGATTTTTCAATACATCACCGTAGCAGAATTCTTTGCAGTCTTAATTTATATGTGGGTCATAAATGAAACCCGTACTCCTTATCTCCTGTGGCTGAAAGCTGAAAATGGAAGGAGGGTAAAGAACCAACAAGGTTCTGAACCTGTGAGTAATGTTATAACGGGAGGCCCCCCTCAAGGGATCCTAATGGAATCTTCCTCTTTTCCACTCGTTTTGAAACAGATGACTCCGAGACCGTTCCCCATCTCTAAAGACCCTCCCTCCCTCCTCTGGATGGTGCTAAATCAAACTGCCAAGGGTGACATCCCTGGGGCTAAAGAAACAGAGTTTTAAGCATTCATTTGTTTTCTTCAGGTACAAACGGAATATGCCAAAGGGCAAGGATTTTTAATTGCTCAGAGACCCTTTGGATTTACCAGGGTAGGTCATCAGTCACGGCTTCGCTTTTCAGATTCCGCTAACATTTTCCATGTGCGCCGTGGCTGACACGCACTATAACTTCCACAAAAAATGGGCAAAAACAAGAGGAACGGCCATTTCAGCCGAATCCATGGGAATTTAAAAAAAACAAAAAACAAAACTTGAGGGAGTTGTCTATCTCATCCTAGGAGGTTCAAAACCAGTAAAAACCAGAATAACAAGAAACATGTGGAATAAATAGGAATTTATCTGCAAGGAATGGTTAGAAAATTTAGACTCTGTCTTATTCTCCCAAAAACTCCATTTTTGTTGTATTCCCCCCCCACCCCCCCGTTTGGGTGGGTTTATATTTGGTGAGTTTCATGTTGTAATAGAAGGGATAGGAATAAAGGAATAGCATTCTTTATTGGCCAAGTGAGATTGGACACACAAGGAATTTGTCTTTGGTGCATATGTTCTCAGTGTACATAAAGAAAAAATAAAATATATTCGTCAAGAATCATAAGATACAACAGAGTCACTTTTTTTCAGTGCTGTTGTAACTTTGAATGGTCAGTAAACGAATGTCAGGGTTCCAAGTAACACCCCCAACGAAAGAAGACTCTGAGGCTTGAAGTTCCTCAAAGTTCCATTTTATTAGAGATGTCATATTGGCATACCTTCAATTCAAGGTATTAGTTATCACCTTTAAAGTGCTCCATGGCTTAGGACCTGGGTACCTACGAGACCGTCTTTTGCCACCAATAGCCTCCCACTGACCAGTTCGTTCTCACAGGGAGGGACTACTCAGGGTACCGTCAGTCAAATTATACCGACTGGCGACTCCCAGGGGAGGGCCTTCTCTGTGAGGGCTCCAACCCTTTGGAATGAACTGCCCCCGGAGATACGAAATATCCCTGATCTCCGTGCTTTCCGCCGTGCCCTCAAAACCCTGATGTTCCAACAAGCGGGGCTAAACATATGAACATGTGAATGTTTTTAAATTGTTATCTAATTTTAGGTTCTATTTAATTGGGCCAAACTATGTTATAATAATAATTTTAATTAGCAATTTTATGATGTTTGTGTATCTATATTTTTCTTGACTGTACACCGCCTTGAGTCCTACGGGAGAAAGGCGGTATAGAAATATAATACATACATACATACATACATACATACATACATACATACATACATACATACATACTTGGGAAAACCCGAATCTGAAAGCTTCCAGGTTTTCCCCACCCAAAGGAAAGTCCAAGTCCCTGCCCAACACCCACAAGTCCATCACATGGTCCAATCAAAGCACTGTCTCAACTGGAGATGCCTCCCAGTTTTAGCCCTCCAGATGCAGGGCAAGATGTCCTTGACTCTCTGAGAAAGGAGTGCTATTATGACTATATATCACCCCTGCTCCATACAATCCCCCCTCCCAGTTTTCCACAGGAGTAAATGCAGCAGGCCTGAAGGCCCAATGCAAAAGATGGCTTCCAGGCCTGACAACAAATGCTTGTAAATCAAGGACTATGTGTATTTCAACTGTCCTGGTATGAAGGTAGGATGTGGTGCCTTTAGCAAATCAGTAAAAAAAAAATAATTAAAAAAGATTTCTGGAATGAATGGAATAATTCACCAGTGGAATCAATTACTCACTGGATAGATTGAATTTCAACCTGGCTCCATCTGCCAAAAGCTCCATCCAATTCCACAATTCTATTCAGCTCTAAAGGCATTGAATGGTTGAAATCTGAAAGCCTTTTTTTCAATTTGTTCAGGAAGTGCAATCTGATCTCTTCTCCACTGTGGGTCGACAGGTCTAAATAAAGCGATGTTTTAGGGCCTTTCAGAAAAGTAACAGGGTAGGCCCAACCATACCTTAGAGCAGTGTTTCCCAAACTTGGCTATTTTAAGATGCATGGACTTCAATTCCCAGAATTCCCCAACCAGTATGCCTGGTTGAGGAATTCTGGGAGTTGAAGTCCATACATCTTCAAAGGGTCAAGTTTGGGAAACACTGCTTAGAGGAAACAATATTTCATAAAGAGGGGGCCATCACCAAGAAGGTCCTTTCAGGTGGACCCAATGGGACCGGTAACATACCTTGCCCTTTCCGTCTCAGTGGGCTGGATAGATGTCCAAGTAGGGATGCAAAATAAATTTCTCACATGATATTTTTAGAGAAAAAAAGAGTGGTGCGGTGGCCTAGAGGTGGAGCTCTCACTTCACATTCAGGAGGCTGTGAGTTCGAACCTAGATGGAGGCAGATGTTTCTCTCTCTGGGCACAATGAGAATATATCTTCAGAACAAAACTCCGGATTGGCGACAGGAAGGGCATCCAGCCATTAAAACGCTCTGCTAGCTCCATTCAGTTACCGAGACTCTACCCCGCAAGGGATTATGGGGTCGTTAAATGATGATGATGATGCTTTTAAAGAAAAAGAATACACTCCTAGAATCCTAAAATTAAAGGGGGGGTAGTCCTTCCCCCTCCCTGCTCAGTGCCAGAATCCAAACTGAAACATTCCAGATGGATGACCATCTAGCCTCCACCTGAATTTATCCAATAAAAGATCCAACCAGCTCCATGATAACTAGTTTTACTGTTCAAGTTATTTTATTATTGGGAAGATTCCCTCCCCTCTACCATTTCTACCAGCTGCAATAGGCCTCTTGTTCTTCTAATGCTTTTCCAATGATTTTCTCTAACATAGAGCCTTAAACAACACAGATGGTCACTATTCATGGTCCAGGTCCTGAACACTCGCATGCGGAGCCATATCTGTGGGCATGCGAGCGTTGCCCTAGCTCAGCTCCAGTGCACTTGCGCGCACCGGCCAACTGATTTTCAGGCCTTCCAGGCCCACCAGAAGTTGGGAAATGGGCTATTTCCTGCCTCTGGAGGGCCTCTGGGTGGGGAGGCCGTTTTCGCCCTTCCCAGGCTCCTAGAAAGCCCCTGGAGCCTGAGGAGAGTGAAGAACGGGCCTTCCGGGACCACCAGAAATTGGGAAATGGGCCACTTCCAGCCTCCGGAGGGCCTCTGCAGGAGGGGGAGGCCATTTTCGCCCTCCCCAGGCTCCAAGAAAGCCTCTGGAGCCTGGGGTGGGTGAAAAACGGGCCTACCAGGCCTACTGGGCCATCGTGTGTTAAAAGCGGGGGGGGCGCAGGGGAGGGTCACATGCGCATGCACGGTGGGGGAGCACAATGAATTATGAGTGTGTGTGTGCACATGCATGATCCTCCTGCACTCACCCCGCTTTTGGCAAGTGACGGCAAAAAGGTTAGCTATCATTCTTCCAGGGCATACGTTTGAGGAAAAAAAACACATGCAAAAGGTATATAGTTGGCAAAGATATAATATTGTAATCTATTGTGGGAGATTGTTTGACTGGAAAAATTACAGTCAACCGCTTGTTTTTGCGTGTGTTTTGCAGTTGTGGTGTGTAATCAGCACATAATTACCTATTTTGAGGGTTTTTTTAAATCTTTTATTTTATTCAGAAGATTAAAATACAAAATCCAAAAAGAATAAAAAATCAACAGAAACAAAACCATACATTATTTTGATGTGGGGGGGGGGTTATGTAGAAAAATGAACATTTACTTTTTAAAAAAATAAAATAAACTTACATATAAATAAACTGGATTTCTTATGAAAATGACCTAAATTGAATACAAAGAGAATCAGGAAGAGAGAATTGTGTATAAAAGCAAACATAGGTTTTTATAGCGTTGTTGTTGTTGTTGTGTGTGTGTGTGTGTGTGTGTGTGTGTTTTAAAATCCTAGGTAATCTGACGTGGAAAATCTTCTGGGGAAGAAATAAATGGCAGCCCAGTTCATAAAATGACACTCAACAGGAAATTAGTAATCTCTAGCACCGCAAGGCAACTTTGTTCATTGAAAACCTTTCCCCTCTTTTCAGTAAATTGATGGCAGAGAGAACCATAAGGGACCAAATACTCAATTTTGATCTGATTGTAATATTTATGATTGATTCCTTGATCCTGACTAGACTTTCCAAATGCCTTGAATTCATCAAAGACTTTTTGTCAGCTGGCAAGGTATTATTATTATTATTATTATTATTATTATTATTATTATTATTATTATTATTATTATTATTATTGAATTTGTATACCGCCCTACTCCTGAAGGACTCAGGGCGGTGAACAGCCAAATAAAATACATATAATACAAATGTTAAAAAACCATTAAAATGCAATTAAATAATTGACCTGGAAAACGAAATTTAAAACACCCCAAATTCATAAGACAAATTTAAAATTTAAAATTTTAAAAATTTTAAAAAACAGTTTAAAAGAGAGGTTAGGCCAGGCCAGCCTGCTGGAAAAGAAATGTTTTGATGGTACGGCGGAAAGTGCGCAGGTCCGGGATCCTCCGTATCTCTGGAAGGAGCTCGTTCCAGATGGCGGGTGCCCCCACAGAGAAGGCTCTCCCCCTGGGGGCCGCCAGTTGACACTGTTTGGCCAACGGCACCCTGAGGAGCCCCTCTCTATGGGAGCGTATTGGTCGGTGAGAGGCTACTGGTGGCAGAAGGCGGTCTTGTAGGAAGGATTCTGGAAGAAAGAAGTAACAGCTTGCCTGAGGCTGAATGCAGGGTGGGGGCTGGGAGGGGGCTATAAAAATATAGCTCTACTTCTATTAAAGAGGGACGCAGTGGCTCTGTGGCTAAGACGCTGAGCTTGTTGATCGAAAGATCGGCAGTTCAGCAGTTCGAATCCCTAGTGCCGCGTAATGGCGTGAGCTCCCGTTACTTGTCCCAGCTTCTGCCAACCTAGCAGTTCGAAAGCCCGTAAAAAATGCAAGTAGAAAAATACCTTCTTTGATGGGAAGGTAACAGCATTCTGTGCACCTTTGGGGTTCAGTCATGCCGGCCACATGACCACGGAGATGTCTTCAGACAGCACTGGCTCTTCGGCTTTGAAACGGAAATGAGCACTACCCCCTAGAGTCAGGAACGATTAGCACATATGTGCGAGGGGAATTTTACCTTTACCTTTTATTTCTATTAAAGATCGACTGAAACCAGATTCTTGTTTCTAAAACTCTCAATGACCACCTAATGCAGTTGTTTATTTTTATTTATTTATTATTTATTTTTGACAAGCATGTATTAGATAACAGATATAAGTATAAACATCATTATGAATATATGAAATGGATACGAATAAAAGGGGACATTAGGACAGGGATGATAGGCACGCTGGTGCGCTTATGCACAACCCTTACAGACCTCTTAGGAATGGGAGTGAGGTCAACAGTAGACAGTCTAAGGTTAAAGTTTTGGGGGTTTGGGGAAGAAATCAGAGTCAGATAGTGCATTCCAGGCATTGACCACTCTGTTGCTGAAGTCGTATTTTCTGCAATTGAGTTTGGCGCAGTTTACCTTAAGTTTGTATTTATTGTGTGCTCGTGTATTGTTGTGGTTGAAGCTGAAGTAGTCATTGACAGGTAGGACATTATAGCAGATAATTTTATGTGCTATGCTTAGGTCGGACCGAAGATGGCGAAGTTCTAAGTTGTCCAAGCCCAAAATTTCAAGCCTAGTGGCATATGGTATTCTGTTATGAGCGGAGAAGTGGAGGACTCTTCTCGTGAAATATCTCTGGACTCATTCGATTGTATTAATTTCTGATATGCAGTCCGGATTCCAGACAGATGAGATGTATTCAAGAATTGGTCTAGCAAAAATTTTGAATGCCCTAGTTTGCAGTTCAATATTACTGGAGAAGAAGCTACGCAAGATTAGGTTAACAACTTTTAATGCTTTTTTTGGGGGGGGGCTATAAAAATATAGCTCTACTTCTATTAGGAGCCGAGGTGGCGCAGTGGTTAGAGTGCAGTACTGCAGCTACTTCAGCTGAACTGCTAGTTCAGCAGATCAGCAGATCAAATCTCACCGGCTCAAGGTTGACTCAGCCTTCCATCCTTCCGAGGTGGGTAAAATGAGGACCCAGATTGTTAGGGGGCAATATGCTATTTAGCATACTGTCTTTGGTGTAAGCTGCCCAGAGTCCTCAGAGAGTGGGCGGCATAGAAATATGACTAATAAATAAATAAATAAATATTAAAGGTAGACCAAAACCAGATTCTTGTTTCTAAAAATCCCAATGACCACCTAATGCAGTTGTGAAAGATGACACCATCCAGCTGGTGTCTCCAGAATTGGTTCATTGCCTCTACACAAGGAGGGTCTTTAAGTCAAAGGGTCATGACCTGTGGCCAGAAGGTTTGGTTTGAAAGGCCCCTAGAGCATTATCCAGGGGAACCATTAAATTCTGACAGCTACTGATTTTCAATCACCTTCGACTCTGTTTTTCTTTCTGCTCTTCTTCCTCTACTCTGACCCACATCCCTGGTCTTTCTGTTTTTACTGCTGTGACTCTATTATGTCCCCTTGCATTTGTCCAGCTATCATCCCTTTTTGGTCTTTGCACTATCGCCTTGATGATCTCTTCCCTTTGCCCTTCTCAATTTTCCCTTTACGATATTCTCCCTCCCTCCCTATTTTCTCCACATTTTATCTATGATGACTTTGGTCAATCAATCAATCAATCAATCAATGTCTTGATTGTCTCAATCAATCAATCAATGATTCTCTCAAAGGTGCTTTTTCAAAAGGCAATTGGACTGGTTATTTTTTTTTCCCCTGAGAAAGAAGAAAAAGTCATTTTGCTTCTCGTGCAAGTAGCTTCAGGTAGGATGGCTGGGGCGATGGAAGGATTAATTCTGACAGGATGGGGGGGGGGGTGGTAATTCCGCCATTGCCTCCACCATTCTGCCAGAACTGATGAAACTTCTTGGGTGAGAAGCAAAACGTCTTCTTCTTCTACCCCGGGGGGTCGGGGGGAAACAGTCCAGTTGCCTTTTGAAAAAGTATTTTTAAGACAGCCATGACCTGAATGACTGAGAATCTCCACAGAAAATCTATGATGATGATCAGTGGTGGGTTTCAATTTTTTTTACTACCAGTTCTGTGGATGTGGCCTGGTGGGCGTGGCATGGCTTGGTGAGTGTGGCTTGGTGGGCGTGGCAGGGGAAGGATACTGCAAAATCTCCATTCCTACCCCACTCCAGGGGAAGGATACTGTAAAATCTCCATTCCCACACCAATCCAGGGGAAGGTTACTGCAAAATCCCCATTTCCTCCCGATCAGCTGGGACTTGGGAGGCAGAGAATAGATGGGGGTGGGGCCAGTCAGAATTTTTACTACCGGTTCTCCGAATTACTCAAACGTTCCGCTACCGGTTCTCCAGAACTGGTCAGAACCTGCTGAAACCTACCTCTGATGATGATAATGATACTATTCATTCAGTCATGTCCAATTCTTGGCAATTCTATGGGCCAGGTGCAGAGGTGGTATTCAGCCAGTTTGGACCAGTTCTGGAAAACTGGTAGTAGCAACCTGCAGGTGGGCCCGCCCCCGCCCATCTGCCCCGGCGCTATGCTGTCCTATTTAGCCACGTTTTCAAGCCATGCGCATGTGTGGAAGCCACGCATGCAAGCAAAGTGCATATGTGGAAGGCCGTGTGCAAGCGCAGAGGTGGTCACATTTTCAGTGCTGGGCGAACAGGTAGATAAATTATGTGAATCCCACCCCTGGCCAGGTGTCTCCACTTCTTCCGATCTTGCACAGCTTCTTTGTGTTGTTCTATTTCTGTCTGGTATCAGTTTTCATGGTGTGAAGCCACCATGTTCATAGATCTGCCCACTGACCATTTGGCTGGTGGTGGAGTACAAAACAAGGAAAGTGATAAATCTCTGTTATCCCAAAGAATGGAAGTCTCATACATGAGATGTGAATGTATCTCCATATTCCATCTTATAGAATGCTTTTATAGAATAACAGGGTTGAAAAGTACCTTGGAGGCCTTCTAGTCCAATTCCATGTTCAGGCAGGAGACCCAATACCAATTCCAAAAAATGGCTGTCCCGTCTCTTCTTAAAAGCCTTCAGCGGAGGTGATAGGTTTGTTCTTATAGAAGTGGCTTGTTTATATTATTATATAAAAATAAAAAGATGAGGTTTGATGCTATTATCTTATTCTTCTGCACCAGTGGTGGGTTTCAAAAATTTTTACTACCAGTTCTGTGGGTGTGGCTTGGTGGGCATGGCTTGGTGGGCATGGCAGGGGAAGGAAACTGTAAAATCTCCATTCCCACCCCACTCCAGGGGAAGGTTACTGCAAAATCCCCATTTCCTCCCAATCAGCTGGGACTCAGGAGGCAGAGAATAGATACGGGCGGGGCCAGTCAGAATTTTTACTACCAGTTCTCTGAGCTACTCAAAATTTCCGCTACCGGTTCTCCAGAACTGGTCAGAACCTGCCGAAACCCACCTCTGTTCTGCACCCAAAGAGGTCAGAAATCAACACTTTTTCTTTCTTTTTTCTGTTACCTTACACTTTTCTCTTTCCCCTTTTCTCCCTTATTTTTCCATTATTTTCTTCAGTATTTTTGTCAGGGGTGGGATTCAAATCATTTACCTACCGATTCGCACAGCACCGAAAATGTGAGCGCACACAAGCGCTTTGCTCAAACACATGGCTTCCATGCATGCGCACGGCTTGAAACATGGCTAAATAGGACGGCATAGCGCCAGGGTGGGCAGGGGCGGGCCCATCCAGGCCCGCCCAGGCCCACCCACAGGTTGCTGCTACCGGTTCACCCAAGCTGGTCAGAACCAGCCGAATACAACCTCTGATTTTTGTATTTTATATTGTATTTGGATAAACAATTTTAAAATTTAAATAAAAAAGCCTCACAATGATGGAGCACCCACAACCTCTGAAGGCAAGCGATTCAACTGGTTGATTGTCCTCACCATTAGGAAATACACTACTTTTCCTCCTTAGGTTGCTTCTCTCCTTGATTGGTTTCCAATTAGTTTCTAACCCAGAAACACCAACGACTGAGGGAAGATGGAACTATAGGCAATAGGCGTGGAGAAGGGCAAAGAGAAACATTTTCTGAGGCATCCTGTTGTGCTTCAGGTTGTGGCTTGGTCCTGGAGCCCAGTGAACCAGGCAACATGGTAAAAGTGTGAAAGAAATTGGCAGGCATTTCCAGCAAATGAAAAATGGGAGACAAGGGGAAACAGGAAACGGAAAGAATTTAAAAATCTGCACAGATAGTAATGGTGAGAAAGCAATAGGAAGTGTTTTGTTTTGTTTTTTTAAAGTCCCTCAGGAGAAAATTTCTTGCAACAATAGCAGATTCAAAACAGATCAGGCCTAAAAAGGAAGCTATTTTTCCAGCTGTTCCGGGAGTCATGAGATTAGTAGCCAAGGAAAAGCAAATGGGTAATTGTAATAATGACCACATTTTCATAGAAGGAGAAAATGCAAGTGAAGGGAATGGGACTTAGAGAGTTACGAGTAAAGAAAGTGTCTCATCTGGAGATGGATGAAAGCGCTAAGTGATAAGTTACACACACGGCGACAAATTTGAGCAGGCAACTTAAAAACACTAAAGAGAACATATGTGCCGATTGGACAACAATGCATTTTAGACAGGATGACTATCCCCCTTGGAAAATGCGAACTGAAAAATCATCACCTGGAAGCAAACACAATCAGCAATGTCATTTTCAAACATTTAGATCCATCAATTTAAAACTTTCAGTTCTCTTTAAATCGAGCAGTCGTTCTTGTTGTTGGTTTTTTTTTTAATGTGATGATGGAAGTACCACCTGCAAGATTTAATTTTGGATAAGAATATAATGAGCCTGTGCAATTAATCAAATGTAGAATATTTCCAAGGAAAAGCATTTGGCCTTAGGCCAAGAAAATGAAAATGATTAGGGGGAAGAAGTAGCTAGGATCTAGGGAGGCAGAAAACAGCCCCAATTCCTTGCTGTAACTTTCACCCTGACATCTGACAACGTCACATCAGCGGAATTCAAAGACGGAAAATACCATAAAATGAGGGAAATAGAATAATAAATTCACCACTGGATTCTTAGATAAGCAGAACTTCAGAAAGTGATAGAAAAGTTGTTTCGGGAGATAATGCACAGATATTCCAGATATTGGAACAATTGTTTTACCCTTGTTAATGCACTAGACAAAAATCAGGAGATTCAGGCAGTTCAAATGAGTATAAAGATTTATTGCAAGTTTAAGCTCTCTACATGAATCTGGCCAGTGGTGAAATCCAAATTTTTTTACTACTGTTTATGTGGGCATGGCTTAGTGGGCATGGTGTGGCGTGGTGGGCATGGCTTGGTGGACGTGGCAGGGGAAGGATACTGCAAAATCTCCATTCTCACCCCTCTCCAGGGGAAGGATACTGCAAAATCTTCATTCCCTCCCCACTCTGGGGCCAGCCAGAGGTGGTATTTGCCAGTTCTCCAAACTACTCAAAATATCTGCTACCGGTTCTGTGAACTGCTCAAAATTTCCGCTACCGGTTCACCAGAACCTGTCAGAACCTGCTGGATTTCACCCCTGAATCTGGCCAACTAATGATAAAAGGAAATGAGCGGGAGATTAGAAAGCCATTCAAGATGGGCTGGACTTAGATCTCTTGCGGACATACAAGGATTCATGACTTATGATGCATTTGACCCCTCCCTCGGACTTAGCCTGGTCATCTCCTACAGTAAGTCTGTTTTAGCAAAATATACCTACCGTGTTTTCCTGAAAATAAGACTCTGTATTATAGTTTTTTGAACCCCAAAATAAGTGCTTGGCCTTATTTTTGGGGAGATCTTATTATTTTGGGGCATGTGGAGCAAGATGGGGCTCCTCTTGCTGTCTTACCTGATTTCCAGCTCTGTCTCCCTAAACCTAACCAGAGGAAATGGCAGGGACTAGCTGCGCATGCATTTAAATATTTTCAGGAAGGGCTTATTTTTGGGGAAGGCTTATTTTCAGGGGGGCTTATTTTACCGCATGTGCTCAAAAGCCCGATTGGACTTATTATCAGGGGATGTCTTATTTTTGGGGAAATAGGGTAGACAAACATAAATATGTTATGACTGAAAACAGCATCAAACATAAGAGAGGAATTCTCCTGTAAATAGTAAATTGAAGAAAATATACAATAAAAAGAGGTAATTCTTGTGGATGCCATTTCAACCCTTTAAAACTGACAGCTCAGTTATTTTTACTTGGGGTTTTTTTTTCAAATATTTTATTAGTTTATCAGAATATCAAATACAAAATACAAAGGTAAAATGAAAATAATGAGAAAATAGGAGAGAAATAGGGGAAGAGAAAAAATATTTTTGCTTTTGTATGAGTCTGATAAATGTGTTAAGGAAATATATTACAGGCCACAATAAAAAATTGAGTTAGTTGTTTGGCTGTGTGAATGCTATGTCAGGCTGAATCAACTCTGTAATATTTTGAAATGATTTCGTCTGTTGTCTGTTTTAACCTGTAACCAAATTACATTTTAATTTTAAAAAGGGCCCTTTTAGTATAAAGATAAATAAAAACCTCATGAAATTTATAACCTCAGATAAGACATATATCAAAAACTCCAGAGACGGATAAACTAGTGAAATAATGATTTAACTACAGCAGAGATGCAGAAGGATTTTTTTTTTAACATAGAGCAATCTTTTAGGAAACAAGTACTTTAAAAAAAATAAATAAGGCACATCTACAGAATCTAACAGAATAACAGAGTTGGAAGGGTCCTTAGAGGTCTTCTAGTCCAACCCCCCTCTTAAAGGAGGAAATCTTATGTCATTTCATACAAATGATTGTCCAATCTCTTCTTAAAAACTTCCAGTGTTGGAGCATTCACAACTTCTGGAGGCAAGTCGTTCCACTGATTAATTGTTCTGAAAGGAAATTTCTCCTTAGTTCTAGGTTGATTAGTTTCCATTTATTGCTTCTTGTCCTGCCTTCTGGTGCTTTGGAGCAGGGATCTCCAATCTTGGCAACTTTAAGACTTGAGGACTTCAACTCCCAGAGTTCCTCAGCCAGCAATAATAACTCAAAGCTGGTTGAGGAATTCTGGGAATTGAAGTCCACAAGTCTTAAAGTTGCCAAGGTTGGAGATCCCCTGCTTTGGAGAATCTAGCTCAGAACTATTGGAAAATAAGGCCCTTCTGGTAACAGGAATTTTATTACTCTAAGCATTGGATAAGATGGTATCTGACAAATGAGACCAAGCAATTGTACCCAACTTTGGTAAAAAGATAAGTTTCTACTCTGAGGGAAAAGAGCTTTCTAGTTTAGCAGGAGGCTAGATGGCAAATATCACTGTGTGTTGTGTTCTCCAAAAGACATAAAATGTTAGGAGATCCAGAAAGGAAATGGCTGAGCATTTGTCTCCTGTTATCTTGTCTGCATCTGCAACCTGAGGTAACTTTTGACTCTCACCAATGCTAAGCCTAGCACTGATCTCCTCAGAATGTTTTCCTAGTGTAGGAAGTTAGCACCCACCCCTCTCCTAGGAAAATGAGATATTTTAGGAAATATTAAAAGGGCAGAATAGTTCCTCTAAAAGGGAGGCAAAAACTCAGCCCCCCGCCCCACCTTTGTCAATGGGCCATTAAGACCTGGGCCAGTCTATTCTACATAACAAAGATCTACCTCCTTCAGGCAGAGCCATAGTAGGAATTGCCCAAAGCCCCTTCATTACATCATCACCCAGCAAGGCTCAACCAAGCCTGGGATACAGGCAACCTACAAAGTTACCCCTGCATGGCCCCATGGGAGTCTGACAACCAATCAGAATGCAAGCTCAAATTCAAAGTCCAACAGAAGGTATAAAACCCAGGCACTCTCAGCATCTCTGCCCTTTTTTCTTCGCCCAAGATCTTCAAGGCATGTGATCCTGTTCATCAATAAACCTTCTTTCCAAGCAACTTCCAAAAATCCTGTGTCTTTTTCCCCACTTAGAATTGAACCCAGATGGACATTTCTTCCAACACTAGTAGAAGATATTGCTAAAACGGGGATTTTTTTTTCTTACACACGTTTGTTTGTCCCATAGACATATTTATGTAGATTTAATGAGCCTATTGATCCCAGTGACAAAACAGTATTTATCTAGGGAAGCTAAATAAGATGTTTAAATAGGTTTAATTGCTTGAGCATAAGTTGATTTTGGGCTCAGCATCACTGAGAATCCAAAGCTTCCTTCAAAATGCTCTTCTTAAACCTATCAGTTTTCCTATTCAATGTCCCTGCTGTGAACATTAAATTTCTGAAAGGAAAGGAAGACGAGAACAGACTAAACTTGACTTTGTCGTATGCCAGCTGTGAAGATTGCAAATGGTGATCACATGACCTTGAAATACTGCAACCATCATAAATAAATGCCAAATGTCTAAAATTTGATCACATGACCCTGGGGATGCTGCAACCGTTTTGTGTGTGTGTGTATGTATCAGTCATAAGCAGTGGTGTGTTTCAATTTTTTTACTACCAGATCTTGGTGGCGTGGCATTGCTTGGTGGGCGTGGCAGGGGAAAGATAAAAAGGATAAAACTGTAAAATCTCCATTCCCATCCCACTCCGAGGGAAGGTTACTACAAAATCACCATTTCCTCCTGATCAGCTGGGACTCGGGAGGCAGAGAATAGATGGGGGCAGGGCCAGTCAGCATTTTTAGTACTGGTACTCCGAACTACTCAAAATTTCCGCTACCAGTTCTCCAGAACTGGTCAGAACCTGCTGAAACCCACTTCTGGTCATAAGTCACTTTTGTCGGTGCAATTATAACCAGCTGTCAACTTTGGAAGCCATATTAGGCCGGAAGCTTCCATGCTGCCACCTTCTCATGTGTGGGAAAGTAGGAGGGGGGATTTAGTAGAGGGGTTGTCTGTAGACATAATAACATTCTTCCTGTCGGTCAAGGTCAGGACGAGCCTGCATCTGGAGAAGGAGTGGTCGGAGTAATGTCTTGAGCTGGGACGGCAGTTGATTGGAGCATGTGATCAGCTGAGGAGTGAGGAGATGGTTTTGGGGGTTTTGATTTACTGAGGGAAAACCCAGACCTCTCAGATTCGGGTTTTCCCAGATGTGCCAGTTTACCTATTCTAGTAAATAGAATTTAGAAAAATGTTTGCTTCAGAGTCTTTATTTGGAGTTGGGGTTTTTTCTGGAACGCTGACACCAGCAGTGAGTTTCACTTATTTCTACCACCAGTTCGCCTCGCGCATACACCTTCTGCGCATGCACCCGGCCTCAAAAACATGGCTAAATAGAACCCACCCGCGATCTCTGTTACTGGTTCTCCCGAACCGGTATGAACCGGCTAAATACCACCTCTAATTATAACTGACCATTTGCTAAATGAATGGTCATAAGTCGAGGACTATCTGTATTTGACTAGGTAGAAGAACAGCTTTGATCGGGAGTAAATCTTGATTTCAAGCCCCACAGTTGAAGTCAACTTCAAATCAATAGGACGCAAACCGTTTTGATTCCTAAAATACAAAATTGCTACTCTGATTTTCCTCTGTAAAGATGTAGAACAAATTGTGTACCACCTGAATTAAATTCTTCTGCGTCTTTCAAGTTAGCATACACCGTACACTCCCATTTGAATCCTCAACAGAGGCCTCATTTGTATTCTGGTAAACTCTATTATTATTGAACTGCAACTCCTCCAAGGGTGGAACAGAAGAGGAGGTGACAGAAGAAATGAGAAGAACCAGCCAACAAAACAATTTTGCTTTTAAGAAAATAATCAGTTTATGTGCAGACTGCCAAGCATATAGCTTTGGGAGAATGTTAATACTCCCATCTCCAAGCTGTGACAAAACAGAAAGCAATTACTTTCAGCTCCTGGCCCTAGGATCCATTCCTGCTTTTTCTGGGGTAGGTATTATTTCAGCTGATTTAAAAACTCCAGAAAGGAAGGAAGGAAGGAAGGAAGGAAGGAAGGAAGGAAGGAAGGAAGGATTTTAGCCTCCAGTCCCCTAATCATCTTTGTTTCTCTTCTCTGCACTCTTTCTAGGGCAGAGGTCTTCAAACCTGGCAGCTTTAAGACTTGTTTGACTTCAACTCCCAAAATTCTCCAGCTGGAGAATTTGGCCACTCCTGTTTAGAGTCTTAACATCCTTTTTATATCTGGCAACCAAAACTAAATGCAATATTCCAAGTGTGGTCTTGAGATTATTCTCCTCAAAAACCTTGAATTTCTTTATTAGAAAAGGGCTAATAGCATAGGGGCAAACTTTTCTTCTTTGACATGCCAGAATACCTTGATATTAGGCCAAATAAAGATGTGTCCTCATCACGCTGTAGTGGGTGTGGATAACTTGTGACCTTCAAGCTACACGTAGCAATGCATACTTCTTCTGCAGCCTCTAAACCCCTATCTGAGTGTGTCACAATAAGCCAGAGATAGAGGTCAAAATAGATTGCGTAATGCAGGGAAAAACATAATAAAATGGTTGCAATTGTGCTAGAATTTTAATCATATACTTGATATTTCATACATCCCATCTGAACCTAGATCACACAATATCTGTCCCCCGTCTCTCTTTCTCTGTCTCTCTCTCTCTTTACCATCTCTCAACTGTATCTCTGTATTATGTTTATCAACTCAGTCTATCAGCTTATCTTATATCGCCTGTCTGTCTGTCTCTTTCTGTCTGTCTGTCTATCTTCATCATCCATCATCTATCTATCATCTATCTATCCTCTATCCTCACTCATCTCTTTCCTATCTAATCTCTCATCCATCTGTCTATCTATCTATCTATCTATCTATCTATCTATCTATCTATCTTTCTTTCTTTCTATCTATCTATCTATCTTTCTATCTATCTATCTATCTTTCTATCTATCTATAAGTACTGTAATGCTCTCTACATGGGGCTCCCCTTGAGGAGCACCTGAAGGCTCTAGCTGGTCCAGAATGCGGCCGCACGGGTGGTTATGGGAGCGACGTGGCGCTCCCATGTGACTCCCCTTCTGCGTGAGCTGCACTGGCTCCCGGTGGTCTTCCAGGTGTGCTTCAAGGTTCTGGTTACCACCTTTAGAGCACTCCATGGCTTAGGACCAGGGTACCTACCTACGAGACTGCCTTCTGCCACCAGTAGCCTCTCACCGACCAGTACGCTCCCATAGAGAGGGTCTCCTCAGAGTGCCGTCGGTCAAACAATGTCGACTGGTGGCCCCCAGGGGGAGAGCCTTCTCTGTGAGGACACCTGCCATCTGGAATGAGCTCCCCCTGGAGATACGGAGGATCCCGGATTTTTGCACTTTCTGCCACGCCCTCAAAACATTCTTATTCCAGCAGGCTGCTCTGGCCTAACCTCCCTTTTAATTGCTTTTAAATTTGTTTTATAAATTGGGGTGTTTTAAATCGGGCCAAAGTATTTAATGTATTTTAAATGGTTTTTAACATTTGTATTATGTGTATTTTACTTTTTTGGCTGTTCACCACCCTGAGCCCTTCGGGAATAGGGCATGATATAAATTTAATTATAAATAAATAAATATCTATCATATTATCTATCTATCTATCTATCTATCTATCTATCTATCTATCTATCTATCCTATCTATCTATCCTATCTATCTATCTATCTATCTATCTATCTATCTATCTATCTATCATCTTTCTATCATCTACTGGTATTTATCTCTATCTATCTATCTATCTATCTATCTATCTATCTATCATATATCTATCTATCTATCTGTCATCTACTGGTATTTATCTACCTACCTACCTACCTACCTACCTATCATCTATCTATCTATCTATCTATCTATCTATCTATCTATCTATCTATCTATCTATCTATCTATCATTACTGGTATCTATCTATCTATCTATCTATCTCATCTATCTATCTATCATCTTTCTATCATCTACTGGTATTTATCTCTATCTATCTATCTATCTATCTATCTATCTATCTATCTATCTATCTATCTTTAACTCCATCTGGAAACAGATCATAATAAATTAGCAAACATGAACATGAATGAAGATTAAGAATCTCAATGAAATTGATCATCAAGAAAACGATAGCTGGTATTTTTCTCTTAGTCTAAAACAAAAAAAGGCTATTTTTCTCTTAAGTTTTCACCATGTTTCTGTAGAATCTATTTCCTCAGGAGGGAGCAAAAATACAAGATAATAAAAGAGCTTAGGAAATACGAAGAAAGGTATAACTGTTTTTATGGTGGGCCCCCTCTCAAGTAATTGCCAGCCAACGTATTGTCTCTCTGGAGAAACTCAGTGCAATTATTTCTCCTGTTTCTCTGACCACAGATTAAGAATATAAAAGAATTTTGCCAAGGATCTTGCTGGAATCTGACTTGAGAGTGTTTTTTTTTTTATTATTATTATTCTCATGAATACATACATCACTGCTATCAGGAGTGCAATCCAGCTAACATTCTTTGCTCCTAGAAAAGAAAAACTCCTTGCTTTTTATTTCTTTTTGTTGGAAGACATGTCCATCTGGGTTCAGTTCCAAGTGGGGAGAAAGACATTGGAAACATGGTGGCTGATTGGAAAGATGGTTTTTAATGGTGGACAGGACCACATGGTTTGAGATCCTGGACAAAAAGCACATGGTTGTGAGAGACTGATTTATACCCTCTGTTCAGCTTTGAATTTGAGCTGGTATTCTGATTGGTTGTCAGACTCCTATGGGGCCATGCAGGGGTAACTCTGTAGGTTGTGTCTTAGAGTCCCAAGCTTGGTTGAGCCTTGCTGGGTGATGATGTAATGATGAGGCTTTGGGCAATTCCTACTATGGCTGTGCCTGAAGGAGGTAGATCTTTTGTCATGTAGAACAGATTTGCCCAGGCCTTAATGGCCCATTGTCAAAGGTAGGGTGGAGGTGAGTTACTGCCTGTCTTTTAGGGGAAATTTTCTGCCCTTTTAATATTTCCTAAAATATCTCGTTTTCCTAGGAGAGGAGTGGGTGCTAACTGCCTACATTTTCTGAACAAATATTCCTTGCATAGATATAAAACAAGCCAGGATTATGCACTAAGGTTGGGTTTGGATTTGTTTTTTAACATGGCACCATCTCAGTGGTGAAATCCTCCTGGTTTAACAATCGTTTCGGTGATCCTGCGCTTTGTGTGTGCAGTTGGGAGAAATCTTCCCTTCCCGGTTCCATCGGATGAGTAACACAGCTGATTCGTGCGAATCAGCAGAGGAGATAAAGGTAGGAAAATAGTGTGGGCGGGCAGCTGGACCCATTTGATCATTGGAGCTACCAGTTCCGCCCAAACTGGTAGAATCCCACCACTGCACCATTTTCTAAATTAGGTGATCGCACCTTCGTTCCTAAATGAAATAGTCAATTTACCTCAAGGTATTTCATTTAAAAATCCATGGAGCAGATTGACAAATTGGAAATCTGCTTTGCTACAAAGGAAGCAAAATCAGACTCTTGTTTTTTAGCAGGCTCCACAATTTTTACAAAAAGAGTTTTGTTGTTTTTTTTTAAAAAAGGGGGGCAGTCTATTTGAATACAATGCGAGTTCTATATTAGGAAAGAGGAATTATTCTCGTTCTGCTATTAGTATTAATGGCTAAAGCCCAGGAACAAAAAATAGAAGAATAAAAAGAATTGGCCATCAAATCAATCTTTAAAAATATCAGATGGTTACTACGGTTCTTTCTCAAGACAATTGCTGTATTGCACAAGAGATGTCAGTTGCAATTGTTGCTCGCTGGGGAAAAAAAAAGACTTACGATTACAGAGATATTGTTGTTACTAGTAAAAAGACAAGGGTGCTTGACAATTCTTGCACAAAGGCTGAAACTTTTCAGGATGAAATAAATGACTTGGACCTTTGTGCAATCTTTCTCTTTTCTTTCTTTCTTTTTCTTTTTTAAATGAAAACAGAACAACAACGTGAAGAAACTAGCCAAGATAACAGGCTGACAAATGGGCATTTTTTTCCCCCTGCCTCTCCCAGTAACAAAGTCAGCATCCTCAAGAGACAGAGAAGGATAAAGGACAGACAGAATGGAAGGGAAACGCTGGCAGTAAAATTAAAAAGAGAGACTTTCCTCGTGTGTGTGTGTGTGTGTGTGTGTGTGTGTGTGTGTGTGTGTGTGTTACAACCACCTCTCTACCCAACTGCAAACTGTCTTTGGGAGGTAATTGTTCCCCAGGGAATCAGGTAATCCAGGAATGTGCATTTGGCCTTTTGAAATATTTTGTAGCTCAGGGGTTTTAACCAACTCAGAATAGTGTTTCTCAACCTTGGCAACTTTAAGATTAAGCACGCTGGCTGGGGAATTCTGGAAATTGAAGTCCAGACATCTTCAAAGTTGCCAAGGTTGGGTAACACTGAACTAGAATAGAGGTTCCAGGACATTCCTATTATTAAAACAGGGATTCAGCTGTTGAGAATGTACATCTGCATAGCAATTTCCTTTTAATTCCCTCTCTCTCTCTCTCTCTCTCTCTCTCTCTCTCTCTCTCTCTCTCTCTCTCTCTCTCTCTCTCTCTCTCTCTCTCTTCCTTCCTTCCTTCCTTCCTTCCTCCTTCCCTCCCTCTCTTTCTCCCTGCCTCCCTCCCTCCCTTCCTTCCTTTCTTCCTTCCTTCCTCCTTCCCTCCCTTTCTCCCTCCCTCCCGCCTTCCCTGCCTTTCTGCCTCTCTTCCTTCCTTCCTCCCTCTCTTCCTGCCTCCCTCCCTTTCTTCCTTCCTTCCTTCCTCCTTCCCTCCCTTTCTCCCTCCCTCCCTCCTTCCCTACCTTTCTGCCTCCCTCCCTTCCTTCCTTCCTCCTTCCCTCCCTCTCTTTCTCCCTTCCTGTCTCCTTGCCTCCCTGCCTCTCTCTCTCTCTCTTTCTTCCTCTCTTCCCTCTCTTTCTATCTCTTTCTTTCTCTTTCTTCCTTTTTCTTTCTCTTTCATACCTACCTAAGGCGGGAATAAAACTCACACTCTCCTCATGATTGGCCCAAAGTCATCCAGCCAACTTCCAAGCCTAATGCAGGATTAGAACTCACAATCTTCAGATTTTTAGCCTGGTGCCTTCTAGACCAAACTGGCTCTCAGGAATCAAATATCTGATCTTCCAGTCCAAACCCAACAATCATACAAGGAGTTTGGGTTGTCTTAGTGTATTAGTAGCATATACATAATAATCAGCTGTTTTTGAGGCTTTTTGGGGGGCTATTTCCTAGGCTTTTTAAGCGTTTTTCCAGCCCCCCCCCCCCTTTTGTGGCCCATTTTCAGGGCTTTTATTGCCCCCCCCTTTTTTGGGGGGGGGCTTTTTTCAGCCTGTTTTGAGGCTTTTTTTTTTGGCCCATTTTTGCTAATCTTCTCTGTATTGTTCCAATTTTAGTATATGTGCTGCCGAAGCGAGCACAGAGGCTTTTTTTGGCCCATTTTTGAGGCTTTTTTTTTTTGGCCTGTTTTTTTCTAGAAAAACAGGCTGAAAAAAGCCTTAAAAACAGGCAAAAAAAAAAGCTGAAAAAAAAAAAAACAGGCTGAAAAAAGCCTTAAAAACAGGCCAAAAAAAAAAAAGCTGAAAAAAAACCAAGCTGAAAAAAGCCCTGAAAACAGGTCAAAAAAGGCTAGAAAAAGGCCAAAAATGCCCCCCAAAAGAGGCCTGAAAATGGGGCACGCAGAGACCAAAAACTTCTTGTTGTTGTTTTCCTCTTCTAAATTTAGGTGCATCTTATAATCAGGTGCGTCTTGTAGTCCAAAAAATACAGTAGTCACCTTTTTCACCACTGTTGTAACTCGGAACAGACATTAAATGAGAGGTCTGCATTAAACTGCATCCAGTTTTTGGTCACCACAATATAAAACCGATGGAGGGAATCTGGAAAGAGTGCAAAGAAGAGCAACAAAGATGATTAGGAGTCCAGAGGCTAAAACATGTGAACAACGGTTGCAGGAATTGAATGAGTCTAATCTAGTGGAAAGAAGGACTAGGTGGTGACTTGATAGCAGTGTTCCAATATGTGAGGGGCTGCCACAAAGAAGGGGGGGGGGGTTTAACCTATTTTCCAAAGCACCAAAGGGTGAGACAAGAAACAATGGATGGAAGCCAACCAAGGAGAAGTCTCTTCAGGATGGATGAGAAGCAAAATGTCTTCAAGAAAAAACAAAGCAAGTCCAGTTGTCTGTTGAAAAAGCACCTTTGGGATCCCTTCTGCCTGCAAGTATTTCTGTCTCCTCGTTTTCAAAAGACCTGGTTATTCAATTAAACCTTGTGGACCAGACTTATTACTTTCTTCCCAAGATCATGAATCAATTTGATTTTTATCCTGAAGGATGATTCCCAGTTTTTAATACGGCTACCTACAACATATGATTCTAATTTTGAAATTCGATTATTTAGCTGTTTGTTTTAATTATGGAGTTGGGGAGTTGGGGACGCCATTTGGAGTCAGAATTGGGTTATTGATTTGATTTGATTTATGTACCCATCTCCCATATCCAGAAATGCAAAGAACTGTTTCTTCACTTTGTCTATCCATAAATTTGGAGAATTCCAAACAGACAACTTCTACCAAGATATTATGAAATCAAACCAGAGAATGGAAAATATGTAGCATTAAAAGAAAGGTGAATTTTCTTATAGAGAAAAAAAGGGGGGAACTGGTTATAGTGATATTCGTGAGACAAGTAGTCCTTGAAGTATAATATAGAACACAGATAAGAGACCTTGGAGGTCTTCTAGTCCAACCCCTTGCCTAGGCAGGAAACCCTACACCATTTCAGACAAATGATTGTTCAGTCTCTTTTTGAGCACCTCTAGTGATGGAGCACCCACAAGTGCTGAAGGCAAGTTATTCCATTGGTTGATTGCTGTAGCAATTAGGACTTTTCTCCTTAGTTCTAGGTTGCTTCTCTTTGCAGTCATCTGGTCATTAGCACTCTTCCTGGGAGTCGTTGAGGCCACTTGGAGGTTTATCTGTGCCCTCAGGGTCATCTGAATAGTGCAAATGGGTGTGGAACCTTCTTGGAACTGCTGAAAGGACTGTCTTGTAAACAGCCTCCCCCACCCCCAGTGGCCTCAGTGACTCTCAGAGAGAGTGCTGATGATCAGATGACTGCAAAGAATATAAATCCTTCCACCATTCAGTCAGAATTGAAGAAGCTTCTTAGATGAGAAGCAAAATGTCTTCAAGAAAAAAAACCAAACAAGTCTAGTTGCCTCTTGAAAAGCATTGTTGGGACAATCATGATCTGGATGAGTGAGAATCTCCATACACATTGGGCAGAAGGGATATTATATATTCCGGAAGAGAGAGAAATGACTGAGAAGGCTCATTTAATTGACAAACTTTGACTGACCGTTTACCATGTGACCAAGTGTTATTAGAATAACATGGGTATGGTCTATGAAGGAATTCTAAGTTGACAACCAACAGCTTGCATTGTGCTTGAAAGACAACTGGAAATAATTGGTTGCTCTCAAAATGAAGGAGTTACAGGTATGGCTTGTGGTGTATCCAGTGGTAGGATTCAAATATTTTACTACCGGTTCTGTGGGTGTGGCTTGGTGGGTGTGGCCAGGAGGTGTGACAGGCAGCTCTTGGTCTCCTGCCGTGTGTGTGGGGGGGTGTCCCTCCCCGTACCCTGTTTTGGGCCTAGGAGGCCTCCCTGTGGCCTCCTGGGAGAAAAAATGGGCCTTGGGGTCTGCCCCCCCCGTGCCCCATTTTGGGCCTAGTAGGCCTCCCTGAAACCTCCTGGGAGCAAAAATGGGCCATAGGAGGGCGTGTGTCCCCCCCCCCCCCCCGCCCACACCCTGCTTTGGGCCTAAGAGGCCTCCTTGCAGTTACCTGGGAGCCAAAAAGGGGTGGGTGGGACCAGCCAGCAATTTAACTACCAGTTTGCTCGAACCAGCCCAAGCTGGCTGAATCCCACACTGGGTGTATCCATATATAAATTGAATATTTAATCCCCTCAATACTTACTGTCTTAAGGACATTTACCCACGTAGTATGGTTGTATTCCTATTATGCTTATCTTTTATACTAACTTCTCCCATTGGTATCTTGTGAGAATATTAGCATGTTGTTTGCATGTAAAGAGTTTATGCACTGGAGACAAATTCTTTGTGTGTCCACACTTGATCAATAAAGTATTCTATCATGTTCTGTTCTGTTCGTTCTGTTCTGTTCTGTTCTGTTCTGTGCTATGCTGTGCTGTGCTATGCTGTTCTGTTCAGTTCCATTTGGACTGTTACCTTTAAGCCTTGCTGGTTTAGGAATTAAAATTTACCCCTCTTTAGGAAGCACAATCCAAAGATAGCACAAGTAGTCCTAGTTTAAAAATTGGGAATGTTTAATTGGGACCGTAAATTCTGTTACTAAGTGATATGGTTGTAAGTTAAAAACCATTTGACCCACAGTTCCACTTGTCATTGATATGGGAGGATTGTGCAGGTCGTTAAGTGAGGACTTAACATGACCACAACTTGCAACTTTTTCCTGGCAGCTTCCCCATTGACTTTGCTTATGACAGGCCAGCAGGGAAGATAGCAAAGAATGATTACATGACTATGGGATTGTGCGATGGCCTTAAGTCAGGGATGGGCTTCAAAAATTTTATCAAGGGGTCCCCTGCCTGGTGGCTGGATGGGCACGGCTCTAGTAGATGTGGCCTAGTCTGCCTCCTGCACCATGGCGGGAGGTATTTTTGTCCTTCCCAGGCTCCGGTGGCTTTCCTCAAGCCTCCGGGAGGGCGAAAATAGCCTCCCCAGGCTCCAGAGGCCCTCTGGAGGCTGGAAATGGGCCCATTTCCGTTCTTCCCAAACTTCCTGTAGGCCCTTTTTTCACCTTCCTGAGCCTCTGTGAGCGCCCTGCACTTACCTGCATCCAAAATGGGCCATGTGGGGACTCCTGGGAGGGGCGGGGTGGGAGGGGCCAGCCAAGAGTGGGATTTGGAGGTTCTCCAAACTGCACAGAATCTTAGCTAGAGGTTTTCCCGAACCCCTGAGAACCCCCAGCAGCCCACCTCTGCCTTAAGTAAGTACAAGGACTGATCATAATTACCACTCATTCAGTGTCATCATAACTTTGAATAGTTACTGAATAAGTGGTCATTAAAGACGGAGCACCTGTATTTATGAACCAATACATAAACAGCTATCTGGAAGAATCTCATTTCAGTATGCAAAATAATAATAATAATAATAATAATAATAATAATAATAATAATAATAATAATAATAATAATAATATTCCAAATTTTAGAAAGAACGAGATGTTTTTCATTTTTCAAAATGATGCATCCCATTTATTGCAGGGTCTTAGACACAATAAATATTATTCCAGTGAAAAAAATCAGTTAAATACCACAAAACACCTTAAAAACAGAACCTGGCAGCATTATCACAAATATACAAAGAACCTGGTTTTGTATTGATGAAGGAATATGACTAGAGTCTCACATACTTAAAATTCTGCTCTTCAGAAATAAATCATTTCCATAAAAAGAAATAATAACTCCGTTAATTTGGTGAGGCGGTTTGAAAGGGCTGGAGACTCCTTGGGTAACATACTCAAAGGCTGCTACAGTAATTGCTATCACATTATCTTTTTTTTTAATGCAGTAGAAATGGGAAATGATTAAACACATAGGGAGAATCATATTAATTGTGTATTTCATCATGGACATTTAATTTTAATTACTTGGAATTAAACTAGGTTTAATTTAACGTTGTCCTGGCCCCATCTGTTTTTAGATCGTAACCATTGAGGTGCCATCGAAGGGCAAATGTGGGTCAGACCCCCAAAAGTGCACCCCTGTTTAAGATAGCTGTTCCTTGATAACCTTTTCAGATATTTTTAGTATGTCTCAACATCATCCTGCCTGTCAGGTGCCCAAGAAGAACAGGACGCAGCTAAATTATCTGAGGGACCGTCTCTTGCTGGTCACATCTACCCAACCATCAGAGCGGGGAGGCAGGGAATGCTATGGGTCCCATCCCTGAAGGAGATACATCTGGTGGGACCCAGAAGAAAGGCCTTCTCCGTGGTGGCTCCCTCTCTCCCGAACATCATTCCCCCAGAGATTAGAACGGCCCCCAGTTTAATACTCTTCTGGAAGGCACTGAAGACCTGGTTCTGCCAACGGGCCTGGGGAACTCAGAGCAGGATGGAGCCCATTAAATGGCTTGTGTGATCGGCTGTCGCCGGTGTGTGTGTGTGATTTTATTATATTATACTATATTAATTTATTTGTTTCTTTTTATTAGTTTTATTATTGTTTTAAACGTGGTTTTATATTCTGTAAGCTACCTTGAGTCGCAATTGGACGAATAGGCAGCAATATTAAATGAATGAATGAATGAATGAATGAATGAAAGAAAGAAAGAAAGAAAGGAAAGAGAAAGAAAGAAAGAAAGAAAGAAAGAAAGAAAGAAAGAAAGAAAGAAAGAAAGATCGGTTGAAAAGCAAATGGAAGAGGAAGAGGAAGAACAATCTGCTAAAGGAAATAAAGCTTCTTTACTGTACATCAGTTTAAATAGTTAAAATCACTTTTAAAACAAACCTGTAATGAAGAGGCAATGTTCCATGTGATGCACCAAATAGGTGAAAGATCAGTGAGATATATTTGTAATCAAGCACTTGCCTTCAAAAGCTTGTTTCTGTTTTGACATTCCTGAATGAATGAATGAATGGTAGTTCTCAACATGTGACCACAATTTCTGTTGCTAAATATGATATTTGTTAAGTGAGCTTTGCCCCATTTTACGTCCTTTCTTACCACAGTTGTTAAGTGAATCACTGTTAAGTTGTTAAGTTAGAAACCTGGTTCTTAAGTGAATCTTAGCATTGACTTTGTTTCTCAGAAGGTCACAAAATGGAATCACGTGACCTGGGACACTGCAACCATCATAAATAAATATGAGTCAGCTGCCAAGCATCTGGATTTTGACCATGTGACCATGGGGATGCTTCAAACATCGTATGTATAAAAAATTGTCATAGGTCATTTTTTTCAATGCCATTATAAATTCAAACAGTCACTAAAAAAGTAAGTTGAAGGTTACCTCTACTGGCATTTAAGCAGAATCTCAGGCCAATACATAAAGATCTGGGAGCATTATTTCCTACATTATTAAAATACCTGGCCAGAATAGAAGCTGCTTGCTAGAGAGAGTTGGCAATAAACTGTGGACAACCAATTAAATATGAGCCAACAGTGTGCGGCGGCAGCCAAAAAAGCCAATGCAATCCTAAATTGCATTAACAGAGGGATACAATCAAGATCAAGTGAAGTATTAATACTAATCAAGTGAGGTACTAAAGCCTTAGTAAGACCACACCTAGAGTACTGCTTCCAGTTTTGGTCACCACACTATAAAAAAGATGTTGAGACTCTAGAAAAAGTACAGAGGATAGCAACCAGGGTGATTAGGGGACTGGAGGCTAAAACATATGAAGAACGGTTACAGGAACTGGGCATGGCTAGTCTAGTGAAGAGAAGGACCAGGGGAGACATGATAGCAGTGTTCCAATATTTGAGGGGCTGCCTCAGAGAGGAGGGGGTCAAGCTGTTTTCCAAAGCCCCTGAAGGCCAGGCAAGGAATAATGGATGGAAACTGAACAAGGAGACATTCAACCTGGAAATAAGGAAAAATTTTCGGACCGTGAGAGCAGTCAACCAATGGAAGTTGCCTTCAGAAGTTGTGGGAGCTTCATCACTGGAAGCTTTCAAGAAGAGTCTGGACTGCCAATTTAACAATTTGTTAAAATAAACAACAAAAAAACTGAATATATCACAAAATGCACTGCAAAATATTTAGAGAGTCCAAAAATATTCCCTCCAAAGAATCAAGAAAGTCCAAATTTCCTGGCTTAGTTCTAATTAATATTATTACTCCCCAAATCAGAATAACTTCCTCTGAATCTGAACAGCCTGTCCATGACTGACTGTGTATATTTACCAAATATAATGGTCTCACCTGTTATTTATAGTGACAAATTAAAGAAACATCCAACAGGCAAACCATATTGTTCTGTTCACGGCTATTCAAAACACAGCTGAAATATAAGATAATACAATAGATAATAGGACAGTTGGGTCAATAGCTGTTGGTACAGCAATGCAGATTCTCCATCCAGGTATTGCTTCAAGGAAATTCTGTGCCATTGGTCTGGAAGTTGTTTTGAGGTGTACTGTCCACCTTCACAAAACAGACAAGCTTCAACACACACTCCTGTCATTGTGGTGTTGTTAGTTGCAAAGTCGTGTCCGACCCATTGTGATCCCATGGACAGCGTTCCTCCAGGCCTTCCTGTCCTCTACCATCCCCCGGAATCCGTTTAATCTCACGCTGACTGCTTCAGTGACTCCATCCAGCCACCTCGTTCTCTGCCATCCCCTTCTTCTTTTGCCCTCCATCGTTCCCAGCATTAGGCTCTTCTCCAGGGAGTCCTTCCTTCTCATTAGGTGGCCAAAGTACTTGAGTTTCATCTTCAGGATCTGGCCTTCTAAAGAGCAGTCAGGGTTGATCTCCTCTAGGACTGACCGGTTTGATCGTCTTGCAGTCCAAGGGACTCGCAGGAGTCTTCTCCAGCACCATAATTCAAAGGCCTCAATTCTTTGGTGTTCAGACTTTCTTATGGTCCAACTTTCACAGCCATACATTGCAACTGAGAACCTGTCATTGTAAGAGTGTGGAAAAAATGAACAAATGTTTTGATGTCACAGTAGAGGTAGTCCTCGGACTATGACCATAATTGAACCTACAATTTCTGTTGCTAAGCAAGGCAATTAAGTATCTGTTAAGTGAATTTTGTCCCATTTGTTAAGAGAATCACAGCAGTTGTTAACTTAGTAGCCTGGTTGTTAAGTTAATTTTGTTAAGTCAATCTTACAATCCATGATCGTAAGGGTGGAAAAACAGTCATAAGTCACTTTTTTTTTCCAGTGCAGTTGTAACTTTGAATGGTCACTAAATGAATTGTTGTAAGTGAGGGACTACCTCTAAAGTTCTTGGAATTCTTAACTATCTTAACTTGTCTTACTGCTTTAACTTTCCTTCTAATAAATGTTATTAATTAAAGCTCTGGAGAGGCTGTGATTTATTGTATGATTTCTAGCCCAAATTGACAGCAGGGAAATCTGACAATCCTGATAGAAAATTAAATATAACATTTTATTGTTTTGTTTGTTTATATAATTTACATGGCTTTCCATTTCACAGCAGGGACTCTAGGCAGCGGACAAAACATAGCCCAACACAATTTGTTAAAATAAACAACAACAACAACAACAAAACCCTGAATATATCACAAAATGTGCTGCTAAATATTTAGAGAATCCAAAAATATTCACTCTAAAGAATCAAGAAAATCCAAATTGCCTGACTCAGTTCTGATGGGTTCATTAATATTATTAATCCCCAAATCAGAATTATCCCAAAGGTTATTTTCAAGAGGCAACTGGAGTTTTCTTTGAAGACGTTTTACTTCTCATCCATCTTTCGGAGAAACTGAAGAAGCTTCTTGGATAAGAAGCGAAACGTCTTCAAAGAAAAACCAGAAAGTCCAGTTGCCTCTTGAAAAAAGGACTTTTGGGACAACCATGACCTGGTTGATTGAGACTCTCCATAGACAAATCAGAATTGTGTCAGGGGTTCCCACCGATGCCCTAATTAAATCATGAGCCTCGAGCCAAGCTTCAAAAGAAATCCAGTTATTTATTAGGAGCTTCATGTCAGCACGTTCCAAGTGAAGCCAACTCTGACCCCACTTAATTTATGTTCTGGCTCTTACCCTGTTTCCCCCCTCCCCCCAAGGTGTGTCATCAGTCACATTCTCCAACAAAGCAATTTCGCGGGTTGTAGAGATCACTCCCCTCCGGCTACTGTGGGTAACCGTGGAGACGCCCTTGACAGAGATATGGCTGGAATGTGCTTTTGTTTTGACTGCCGTGCTGCCTCGCTGCGGCTGCAAAATTCATTTTCCCATCCCCGCTGCTTCTGGCAACTCGAGAGCAGGCCAGGGATGCTTTGCGAGTTGACAAATTGCTTCCTCTGAATCTGAACAGCCGGCCCATGACCGACTGTGTATATTTATCACATATAATTGTCTCACCTGTTATTTGTAGTGACAAATTAAAGAAACATCCAACAGGCAAACCATATTGTTCTGTTCACTGCTGTTCAAAATACAGCTGAAATATAATGGTGGATCAGCTATGGGGAATTAAGAGGCATGCGCAAGGAATTCAGTTTGATTTGCTTTGATGAGGAGGTACTTCATAGAAGCAAAATAAGCGATAGGTGAAGGAACCATCATGTAGGCAAAAGATGCTGAAACATTTAATAAGCCCTAGAAAAGAAGATAATACAGGTAATCAGTGATGGGTTTCCCATTTTGTTACTACCGGTTCGCCCCGCACGCCCAGTTCACGTGCGCGCCTGCCTTCCATACATGTGCCTGGCCTTCCATGCATGCGCCTGGCCTTCCATGCATGCACCTGGCCTTCCATGCATGCACCTGGCCTCAAAAACATGCCTAAATAGGATGGCATAGAGCCAGGGTGGGTGGACAGGCCCACCAGCAATTTCTGCAACTGATTCGCCTGAACTGGTCTGAACCAGCTGAATACCACCTCTGCAGGTAATCCTTGATTTACGACTAAAATTAAACCCAAAATTTCTCTTAAGGAAGGAAGGAAGGAAGGAAGGAAGGAAGGAAAGAAGGGAGGAAATAAAGGTAGCTTTCAACTTATGACCACAGTTCCAACACCTGCCACAGTTGTTAAGTGAATCACTGCACTTGTTAAATTAGTCACACGGTTGTTAAGTGAATGTGGCTTCCCCAGTGACTTTGCTCATCACCCAGGTCTCAAACCCGGGTTGTCAGGTTTCCAGCTGACAAGCTCAGCGTCTTTAACCGCTGAACCGTTGCATTCCCTTTGATTATTGTAGCCAATCTATATAAAGACAGTTTTAGTCTTATTTAGTAATGTATTCCTGGTCTGGTCTAATTGGTATGGGTGAAACACAAGTTCATTCTGGATTCTATTGCCTTCTTTTTTTTAACGCTATAATATACCATTCAATCAATACACACACACACACACACACACACACACACACACACACACACACACACACACACACTTTTCTTTGGGAGGTCTTATCCCATGGAAATGTCACTGTCTTAAGAAAGCCACAGAGTAGAAAAAAATACTATTCCATCCATCCAAAAAGCAGCAGCTGCACCATATTTTCTATATACACTGTTTCCAAATTGCTAATTATGCCAAACCACAATTCTGTTCCTCCAGTAAGTTAATGACCCTCAGCTCATTACCCCTTAGTTTACTTAATAGAACACATTAGTAAATGTAAAAGATAAGTTTCAAAGATGGAACTGCATTTTCTTCTTCTTCTCCTCCTCCTCCTCCTCCTCCTCCTCCTCCTCCTCCTCCTCCTCCTGCTCCTGCTCCTCCTCCTCCTAGGTTGGACCTCTCTTTAACAAGTTTCCACCCATTCAGTGGTGGGTTTCACATTATTTTACTACTGATTCGTGCTGCGTGCACACACTCATTTCGTGCACACACACACCCCAGTTCACATGCATGCATGCCTTCCATATATGCGCCCGGCCTTTCGCTCATGTGCTTTGCTCACACACGCGCCTTCCCCCAGAACATGCGCTCCACCCCCATGCCCGAACCCCCAAAATGCAATGCCCATGCAGCCCCCCCATATATGCCCTGCCCCCGTGCATGCACCCAAGGCCCCCCACACGTGCTCCACCCCCACGCATGCATGCACGGCTCCCCTGCAGTGCTCCACCCATTAATTCACGCATGCCCCCCACATGTGCCCCTCCCCCACGTGCATGCGTGTGTGGCCCCCCTGTAGCATCCCTCCCCGTTAATGCATGCACAGGCCCCTGCATGTGCCCCACCCTCACGCACATGTGCCTGCATCCCACCCCTTGTGCATACACATGTGCCCCCCCTGCAGTGCCCCACCCCGTTAATGCATGCACAGGCCCCCACATGTGACCTACCTCCCCGCGCATGCATCCCAACCCCCGCGCATGCAAGGCAGAGACCCGAAGACCAGCTGTCCAGAGGGAGGCACGCGTGCATGCATGGCAGAGTTCAATTGGGGTGACGGTTTGTGTGCCCATAGAGAGGGTGCTCTCACGCTCTCATTTTCTTTTTCTCATGGTCTTTTTTTTTGCCCTCTGGGTACAGCTGCGTGAATAATTCCCCATGAATAATTTATAGGACTAATTTAACCTAGTTTTCCACAAAACTAATTCTCCACAAAACAGCTTAGGCGTTGCATCTCTCTCTCTCTCTCTCTCTCTGTTTATGCATCTTTCCACCAGCAAATATTTGCCGTCGCTAATTGTTTGACCAACAGTTGCGGGGGATAGGAGGACGACAGATTGCTCGGGAACTAACACAGTAACTATTTGCCTAGTTCGTTTTAAAATAAAAAACCCTCTCCTCTGTTTTTTCCAAGTGTCTACAGTATCAGCAGGCCCTCAGCAGGCTCGTTTAGTGGAAATTAAAAGGTATGCAGGTGGCTGAGATTTCAAAGCGAAAGTAAATCTTAGGAAGGATGAAAATAGAAAGTTATGCAGAGGTTCAAAGGCTTGGCTTTGGGGTTAATCATTTTAAGAACAGGGTTATGAATACGGAAAATCCCCATGCTATACTAGCTACCATTAAAAAAAAAAAAGGGGGGGAAACATACTTGTTGTTTCTCAGTCTTGGTAACTTTAAGAGGTTCGACTCCCAGAATTCCCCAGCGAGCGTTTCACATGTGCAAACCTGAATGATGTCACCAAGATATAAAAATGATGCTTAGACTCTAAAAAGAGTGCAGAGAAGAGCAACACAAATGATTAAGGGCCTGGAGGCTAAAACATACCAAGAACGGTTGCAGGAATTGGGTATATTGAATTTATTTATTTATTTATTTATTTATTTATTTATTTATTATCAAATTTCTATACTGCCCTACTCCTGAAGGACTCAGGGCGGTGAACAGCCAAGATAAAATACAGATAATACAAATATTTTAAAAAAATCCCTTAAAATTATTAAATATTTTGACCGAAACACAGATTAAAACACCCAATTTATAAAATGTATTTATTTATTTGTTTGTTTGTTTGTTTGTTTGTTTATTTAATGAGATTTATATGCCTATCTTCAGCCGGACTCGGGGCGGCTCACAACAGTAAAAAACATCTAATGAAAAAGTTAAAAAGAAATTAAATCCAAATCTCATAATTTAACAGTTAGACGTGCAATTAAGACTAACAAGTTAAAAATTAAAACCCCATCAGTCCAGGCTAGCCAAACGAAACAGCCACGTTTTCAGGTCGCGATGGAAAGAGCAGAGGTTGGGGGCTACCCGGAGCTCCAGGGGCAGTTGATTCCAAAGGGTAGGTGCGCCCACAGAGAAAGCTCTCCCCCTGGGGGTTGCCAGTCGACACTGTCTGGCCGACGGCACCCTGAGGAGGCCCTCTCTGTGGGAATGAACCGGGCGATAGGCAGCTGTTGCTGACTGCAGATGGCCCCCCCAAATATCCTGCGCCTAAGCCATATCTAATGAAAAGAAGGACTAGGGGAGACATGATAGCAGTCATCCAATATTTGAGGGGCTGCCACAAAGAAGAGGGAGTCAAGCTATTCTCCAAAGCACCTGAAGGCAGGACAAGAAGCAATGGGTGGAAACTCATCAAGGAGAGAAGCAACTTAGAACTAAGCAGAAATTTCCTGACAATGAGAATAATAAACCACTGGAACGACTTCAGAATATATATATATATATATATATATATATATATATATATATATATATATATATATATATATATATATATATATATATATATGGTCATGCTCATTTGGTTCTATGAGGAAGTTATTTGGTCAATGCAGCTTCAGGTTCAAAAAGTTGTTTTTATTATTTACAAATATATACATGCATATGATAATGAACAGGGTGTCCTGTTACATTTTTTTTTTACCCTAACTGTATGACTCAGATGTTGAGAGGAGAGAGAAGTTCTCGTGTTGTCTCGCTGAGAGATAGATGAGAGAGAGAGAGAGAAAAAAAAAGGGAAGATATCCAAGTGGTTTCTAGGTAAGAGTCCAATAAGAGAGTTCATTGGCTGATATAGTCACATGTGATGTCTGTAAAGACTTAACCCCTTCTAGTCTCTGGTGCATCATATGCAGGCAATATCTGACACAGAAGTTGTGGATGCTCCATCACTGGAGGAATTAAAGAAGAGACCAGACAGCCTGTTGTCTAGAGTGGTATAGGGTCTTCTGTTTGAACAGGGGTGTTGGAATAGAAGACCTCCAACGTCCCTTCCAACTCTGCATTCTGTTCTGATTTAATAAGGGAGCTACATGAGCCCTGGTGGCGCAGTGGTTAGAATGCAGTACTGCAGGCTAATTCTGCTGACTTACCGGGTGCTAGCAGTTCGGCAGTTCGATCCTGACCAGCTCAAGGTTGACTCAGCCTTCCATCCTTCCGAGGTGGGTAAAATGAAGAGCCAAATTGTTGCGGTCAATATGCTGACTCTGTAAACCGCTTAGAAAAGGCTGTTAAGCACCGTGAAGCGGTATATAAGTCTAAGTGCTCTTGCTCTTGCTACATTGTTTGTTATGTCTAATGCTCTCTCCTGGCCTTTTAGCCTTTTAATAATAATATCAATGCTCTCTTCTGGCCTTTTAAGCTTTTAAATATTTCCGTTGTAGTATATTTAGTATATTTATATTACTCTTCCTGTTATGTTTTGTTTAAATGGTGCACCACCCATGGTTCTGTTTCGTGAGATGGGCGGCCATAGAAATAGGAAAATAAATAAATAAATAAAAACAGTTGTTTCTTCCTCCTCCTCCTCTCTATTTATTTTCTCCTCTGCTGCATCTCTAGAAGCTGGTTTAATTACAATTTACTCTGCACTCTCTATGCAAATGAACAGAGTTTCCCCTTTGTCTTAAGTGCTGCATGCGGCATTAACTGTGGAGCAAACATTTTACAGTTTGTCTACACATATTTCCAGAGAGAGAGAGACAGAGAGAGAGAGACAGAGACAGAGAAAGACAGAGAGAGAGAGAGACACACACAGAGAGACACACAGAGAGAGACAGACAGAGACAAACAGAGACAGAGAGATAGAGACAGACAGACAGACAGAGACAGAGAGAGAGAGACACACACAGAGAGACAGACAGGGAGACACACACACACAGAGAGAGAAAGAGACAGAGAGAGAGATAGACAGATAGAGACAGAGAGACAGAGAGAGAGAGAGAGAGACAGACAGAGAGAGAGAAAGAGAGAAAGAGACAGAGAGAGAGAGAGAGAAATTGGAAACCAAGCGACAGATAAGAGTCTTTGCTGAAGCAATGTGAAAAAGTTGTACCCAGAAAGCAGATTTATCAAGAGTAGAGTATCGAAATTTCAACACATATAAAGGCCTCAAACCCTCTTTATGCTACTAAAATTAAGTGTGTGCCCACATTCTATAAATATCCACATCTAACGTTAGTATACAATCAACAACATATTTTCTGCACATCTATGAAATTGGTCCATCTGTCTGCATGCCATTTACCCTGTGTTTTTCTTTTTCTTCTTCTTCTTCTTTTTTTGGCTAAAGTATAGGAGGAGGAGAATGTTTGAGAAAATGAAGGAGGAAAGGAGGAACTTTGGCTTTACTCTGCTATATAGGTAGTCTTCAATTTACAACCTCAATTGAGCCCAATGTTAAGCGAGACAGTTGTTAAATGAGGTTTTGTCCCATTTTACGACCTTTTGCGCCACTGTTGTTAAGGGAATCACTGTCATTGTTAGGTTAGTAAGGCGGTTGTTAAGTGAATCTGGCTTCCCCATTGACTTTGCTTGTCAGAAGATAGGGCCGGAATTCCCTATAGGCTAACTAGGCTTCAGCCTAGGGCCTCAAGATCAAGAGGGGCCTACACAGTGGTGGGATTCTGGGGGTTCTAGGGGGTTCGGCTGAACCGTTTGTTAAATTGCTGGCTCGCCCGCCCCTTGCCTCCCACCCGCGCGGCGCCAGCCTACCGTAGCCAGGGGTGGGCAAATGTGGCTCTTTTACAACCTGTGGCCTTCAACTTCCAGAATTCCTGAGACAGCTTGGCTGTCTCAGGAATTCTGGGAGTTGAAGGCCACAGGTTGTAAAAGAGCCACAATTGCCCACCCCTTCCCTAGCCTGAGTTCCGCTGCCTGGGATCCACGTGGGCTGCCACGTGGTTCCCCACGGGCTCCGGACGCAAGAGAGCAGGATGGAGAAAGCAGTTTCCATGCCTTCATTCACCCTCACTCTCTGCTCTGTTGGATCGCCGGCCGTTCGCTTACCCCGCCCACTCCCAGTCTATTGCTGCCTCCGGAGTCCCAGCTGATGGCTAGAGGAAAAAAAACTGTTCAAATTCTTGCCGCGGGGCTTCAAAGGGCCGCCCTAGAGCCAGTGGTGGAGCCGAACCCTGTGTTAAATTGCTGGCTTGCCCCGCCCTTCCGCACCACTATTTATTGCCAATAAATAGTGGTGGGCGAGGGGCGGGGGAGCCAGCAATTTAACAAAGGGTTCGGTGTTTTTTTTTTGTAATTTTATTGGCCCACGGAGCTTCAGCATAGGCTAATTGGCCTCCCGGCTCTCAGCTGATTTGTCTCAGCTATTTTGCTCAGGGCTCTTCTGCTTCCTTGCAAAGAGTGCTGATTTTTTTCCCCCTAGCTATGCTGAGAAACGAAAGTGAAACTGCTTTGCTGTTGCTGCAAGGTTGGAAAATTAGGCAGGCAGAATTCTTTTCTTTTTCCTCACCAAAAAAGGTAGGTGCAAACAATGGGAAATTTAGGGAAAAAGAGGAGAATTCAGGATTTTAAAACACAAAAGAAAAAAAGCTCTATTTAACTAGGGAATTGTAATAATTGAGATACTATTAATTGTATATTTCTGAAAGCAGAAATTGTTAAGTTGTGGTTTGGAGGAATATATGGGGGAAATTATTTGGTTTATTATTATTGGTAAATATAATTAATGGATTTGTAAGAAATTGGATTGCATGGAAATAATTGGAATATTCATGTTCATATTGATTAATATACAAAAAAGGTAGTTTAATTGCTTTATATTAAAATGTTGAATTTATATTAAACAACTAATATTACATAATTAACCAATGTGAGGATGGATATAAAAATAGATGACAATGGGAAGGGGTATATTATAGAATAGAAGGGAAAATGGAATTTGATTAAGATTAGAGATGAGGATGAAGGGTAATATTGGTTTTTTACAAAAATAGATGAGGAATAAATATGGCAAAAAGGAAATATAGAAATTGTAAATTTAATTGAAATGACTAAACACTGTTTAAATTTGTGAACCAGCCAAATACTCTGTTCAAAGAAAATACATTGTATGTTTGTATGTGTGTTTCTAATTGTTGTTATTTATTCATATTTGTTCTCTTTTATTCTTTAAAGTTTAACAATTCATTCTTTATCTTAATATCTTTATATTTGTTTGGGGTTGGCTTTCTTCCCTTTCATCTTTTTTATTGTACAGCAATCTTTCTCCTCAAACCTACCACCTCTCTCTTTTCTTTCCTTCTTACTTTCTCTTCCTCCCCCTCTCCTTCTCCTCCCTACTTCCTCTTCCTTTCTCCTTCTCCTCCTCTCTTCCTCCCTCTCTTACCCTCCCTCCTACTCTAATTTCCCTTCCCTTCCTTCATCCCTCTCTATTGCTGTATCCTTTTATGCATATGGACTACTCAGAGGGCTGAAAAAGTTATTTCTGACTGGTCTTCGCACTTTTGACCAGTCCTCGAACTTACGACTGTCCTCACATTTTACGTTTTTGTCCTATCTTGTCACTATGGTGAAGAGAAGCAGTTGTGAAATGAGTGACATGGTTGTTAAGAAAACTGCACGGGCATAAATGTGAGGATGGTCATAAGTGTGAGGACCGGTCAAAAGTGCGAGGCCCAGTCAGAAATGACTTTTTTCAGCCCTCTGGGTAGTCCTTTTGTGCATATGGACTACTCAGAGGGCTGAAAAAGTTATTTTTGACTGGTCCTCGCACTTTTGACCAGTCCTCGAACTTACGACTGTCCTCACATTTTACTTTTTTGCCCTATCTTGTCACCATGGTGAAGAGAAGCAGTTGTGAAATGAGTGACATGGTTGTTAAGAAAGCTGCATGGGCATAAATGTGAGGATGGTCATAAGTGTGAGGACCGGTCAAAAGTGCGAGGCCCAGTCAGAAATGACTTTTTTCAGCCCTCTGAAAAAAGTCTATGCACATAGCCACGCCCACCCGGTCACATGACGAGCTAGCCACGCCCACACAGTCACGTGACCAGCTAGCCATGCCCACCCAGTCACATGATTGCCAAGCCACACCCCCAACTAAGCCACGCCCACAGAACCTGTTGTTAAAAAAATTGAATCCCACCACTGGTGAAAGGGCCTCATAAGTGGAATAGCCTAGGGCCTCTTTTCATCTAAATCTGGCCCTGTCAGAAGGCCACAAAAAGTGATCACGGGACCTTTTCATGTAGCAAAAGTTCATTTAGCGATTCTTCAAAGTTGCAACAGCGCTGGAAAAAGTTTCAGACAACCATTGCAGCAGCCCCATGGTCACGTGATCCGCTTTTGCGACCTTCTGACAAGCAAAGTCAGTGTGGAATCCAGATTCACTTCACACCCGAGTTACTAAGTTAACAGATGCGATGATTCACTTAACAACCATGGCAAGAAAAGTCGTAATATGGGGCAAAACTCACTTAAGAAATGTTTCACTTGGCAACATAAATTTTGGGCTCAGTTATGGTTGTAACTTGAGGACTAACTGTATAGAATAGAATAGAATAGAATTTTCAGCAAAATCGAACCGTTGGTTTGCTTAACAACTGCAAGTTCATTTAACAACCAGACAGTTGTGGCCAAAATTGTGGAAACCTTTTGGGAAAAGCATATTTTTGAGGTTTGATGGCTAACAACACCGCTTTTTTTGGGAGCAGTACCATAAATTTATATATCAATGGAAAGAT
This sequence comes from Arizona elegans, assembly GCA_022577455.1. Classification (NCBI taxonomy): domain Eukaryota; kingdom Metazoa; phylum Chordata; class Lepidosauria; order Squamata; family Colubridae; genus Arizona; species Arizona elegans. Next base: position 2,621,510 of record JAKOOJ010000057.1, read on the forward strand.
AATTTAATCAAGAATGTAATGCAATAAAGTTTGTTCAATTATCTGTATTCTATGAAAAGTTATAGCCAAATAACCAGAAAAAGGAAGCACAATTTACTTAGGTTGGTATCAGGTAGCTTTCTTTCATCTGATTGTAGCCAATGAGCAGAAGTGTTTAGAGAGCCAATCAGGTGTCATCTTGTTTTGGCAATGAACCAGTCAGATCACAGTAGGATTCGGTGATTGATGTCATGTTCTGAAGCTGAGAAGAGGACATTTGTCAGTGTGTTATGTGATCGCTATCAAGTTGGTTGGGGTTTTTTTTGTGTTCTTTCATTTAGTGAGTTTGTAAAACGTAGTAAAATTAAAGTAATGGTGCAAAGAGTTGACTGGTCGCCCAGAAAGCGATGCAAAATAGTATTATTAAGTGAATAAGGCCACATTTATAAAGAAATTATCAGAAAAATTGGTGGAAACTTAACCAAAGGTGGCATTTCTAAGTTGTGAAGAGGTATAAGGAGACTCAGAAAATTTTGATTTCGAACCAAAGGCTTTTCTCCTAGGAATCCTGAAAATTGAATATGCAAAAAAGAAAAAGTATTTAATTATACATATTCTGACAGCCGCTAGAATTTGGTATTGGGAAGAAAAACAAATACCACCTCAAGAACATGTTATTGGGAAAATACTGGAGTGCGCCGAAATGAACAAACTGACTTCAGAAATTAATGACAGAGAAGATTCGGAATTTTATAGCGTGTGGGACATGTGGTATGAATGGAGGGGGAAAAGAAATAAAGAAGGAAATAGAGTATAGATATTAAGTATTAACTAATCAACAAAGTACATAGAGAAATGAACAGTATTACATCTATCTGTAGAGATTGGAGCATTATTATCCTTAACTGTCTTAAAACTAAATTTAGCTTTGAGAAACAATATCAAACAAAAGACAAGTAAAAATGCATGTAGATATATGTATGTATGTATGTATTTGCACCATTGAACCGAAAATGTATTGAGTGTATCATTATTTGTTATAATAAAAATCTATTTTAAAAAAAAAAAAAGGAGACTCAGTCACTACAAAACCACAGTGGTAAAGGCAGGAAAAGGTGCACAACAGCAAGTGATGACAGAAGAATTAAGATACTGTGCCTACTTGACAGAAGAAAATCATCCGGGTGTATACAAGATGAAATGGTGCAATGCAATGTGAAGTTGAGTGCAAGGACTGTTCGGCGTAGACTGTAGGAATTTGGCCTAAAATCTAGAATTCCACCAAAAAAAAAGCCACTTTTATCTCTCAAACAAAGGTTGAAAAGCATTACATTCTTGATTAAATTCTCTTTCCATTGATATATAATTTTATGGTACTGCTCCCCCCAAAAAAGCAGTGTTGTTAGCCATCAAACCTCAAAAATACGCTTTTCCCAAAAAGTTTCCACAATTTTGGCCACTACTATAGTGATTCACTTAAAAACCGCAACAAAAATGGTTGTAAATTCAGGTCGGACCAACCCATTTTATGAACGTCATGACTAACATTGGGCAGATTCCTTTATGGTCATAGGTTGAGGATTACTGTACATACAATAATGCTGAATGCACAATCCAAAGAGGGCAAGAAGAGGTACCTTCTGCCTGCCATCTTATCAATTTTAAATATCGTCCACCTTCACCCTGGCTACTGTTTTCCAACAGTTTATTTGTTCCCCATTTCCTGGTTAATACTTAGATGGCAGCTCACCAGCAACTGTCAGCCAGATTGGGAAGTCGAAAACCATCTTGGAGAAAAGTATTAGGAAATGGCCTGTATCCCTGCCAAGAAAACTGCACAGCTGCGTCTACGCACGTACTCAAAATTAAACTGAACTTGAAGAAAACTTAAAACTTTTGTACGGTAGTTGACTGCTAAACAGTTAACCGCTGTTACTTTTATAAAATGGCTTATTTATTTATTTTTTTCAGCCTCAGAAGACCGCATGCAGACAAGGGTGATAAAGGGATGTCATTTAAGATAGCCTGGTGGGAAGTCCAGGACTACCTGCAAAGTAATTCCTAATTGAGTTGAGGAGAGATTTAGCATCCTGGGAAAACACAAGACATTAGAACCCTTGATGGAAAAATCCCTCAACTGCTCTCCAAATTTTTGAATGGACAAACTGAGCGACTCAGAATAACAACAGAGTTGGAAGAGATGCTGGAAATCCTTCAGTTCAACCCCCAGCCCAAGTAGGAGACCCTATGCCATTTCAGACAAACGGTTGTCCAATCTCTTCTTAAAAGCCTCCAGTATTGGAACATCCAAAACTTCTGGAGGCAAGTTGTTCCACTGGTTAATTGTTCTCACTGTCAGGAAATTTCTCTTTAGTTCCAGCTTGCTTCTCTCTTTGGTGAGTTTCCATCCATTGCTTCTTGTCCTGTCTTCAGATGCTTTGGAGTATAGGTTGACACCGCCCCCTTCTTTGTGGCAGCCCCTTATATGTTGAAACACTGCAATCCTATCATCCCAATCCTTCTTTTCATTAAAATAGACAAACCCAATTCCTGCGATCATTCCTTGTAGGTTTTGTCCTCCAGTCCCCTAATCAACTTTGTTGCTCTTCTCTGCACTCTTTCTAGAGTCTCAACATCTTTTTTTATATCATGGCAACCAAAATGGCAATGTTTCAAGTGTGGTCTTAACAAGGCATTTATTAAATGGTATTAACACTTCACGCGATCTTGATTCTATCCCTCTGTTAATGCAGCTTCAAACTGAGTTGGCTTTTTTGTCAGCTGCAGCCCACTGAATAGAATAGAAAATAGAATGGAATGGAATGGAATGGAATAGAATAGAATAGAATAGAATAGAATAGAATAGAATAGAATAGAATAGAATAGAATAGAATTTTTAGTTTCTGCAATATTTTGGAATCTTAAGAAGAACGATGCTTTTTCTAATTCTAAATATGTAATCGAATCCTCCAGTTCTCTATTTAATTCCATTTGATTTTGTTCCATGTTATTGATCTTTTTCTCCGCTAGTTCCATTTTTGCTTCTATGTTCTGAATCTGTTCTTCATTTTTTGCAATATTTTGTTGGATTCTCTCTATCTTATTATCCATTTTTTTGATATTTTCATTTATTTGTCCTACATCTAGCTTCAATTCTTCGTGGTTCTTTCTCGTCTCTTCATGGTTATTCGCTATCGTTTCCTGCGTCTTATTCATACCCTCTTGTATCATAGCTAATATTGATTGTATATTTTGTATGTTAAGTGCAGTGGAAGCTTTTTCCTTATCTGAGGCTAGCATTGTATCTATAGTTTTTTGTTGTGCTGGAGAGGATAATGTGGATGTCTGATTTGGCACTAATTTTTTCCCTGTTTTGGTTATTGTCATTGAAGGTGTTGTCATCTTTGTTCTTTGTTTTACAATTTCCCAAATTTTCATACACTGTGTAGAATAGAACAGAACAGAATAGAATAGAATAGAATAGAATAGATTTTTTTATTGGCCAAGTGTGATTGGACACACAAGGAATTTGATTGTCCAATAGGACCCCAAGATCCCTCTCATAGTTACTGCTGTTGAGCCAGGTACCACCTATTCTCTACCTGTGCATTTGGTTTTTCTTGCCTAAATGTAGAACCTTGCTTTTTAAACCATAGAATTTCCTTTTGTTAGATAGGGCCCAGTGTTCAAGTCTGCCAAGATCCTTTTGCATCTTGAGCCTATCTTCTGGAGCAGGGGTGTCAAACTCAAGGCCTGCAGGCTGGATCCGGCCTGTGGGGTGCTTAGATCTGGCCCATAGGGCCAGCCTGAAACAGTAAAGGACTGGCCTGTGTTGCCTCTGCCAGCGAAAATGGAGCTGCATTTTTCCTGGCAGTGGGTTGCAGGAGGCCGTCGCAGCTGAAAACGGAGCTTGCAAGGGCCCATTTTTGCTGGCAGAGCACTCAGGCTGCCACAGGCGCCCCCGACATGAGTGAGGTCAAGCTGGCCATGCCCACCTTGGTCCCCCAAGGTCAAACACAACCCTGATGCACCTCTATAACTGTCTGGTTTGGTTCTGCAACCCAACAAGACAGACACAGATTTCAGAGGATAATAATAGAACTGCAGAAAAAACAATTACTACCAACCTGCCTTCCATTGAGGACCTGTATACTGCACAAGTCAAAAAGAGGGCTGTGAAAATATTTACAGACCCCTCACAGCCTGGACATAAACTGTTTCAACTCCTACCCTCAAAACGACGCTATAGAGCACTGCACACCAGAACAACTAGACACAAGGACAGTTTTTTCCCAAACACCATCACTCTGCTAAACAAATAATTCCCTCAACACTGTCAAACTATTTAGTAAGTTTGCACTACTATTAATCTTCTCATCGTTCCCACCACCCATCTCCTTCCGCTTATGACTGTATGACTGTAATTTTGTTGCTTGTATCCTTACAATTTATATTGATATTGTTTCCGGATTGCTTATTATTTACCCTATGACTATCATTAAGAGTTGTACCTTATGATTCTTGATGAATGTATCTTTTCTTTTATGTACACTGAGAGCATATACACCAAGACAAATTCCTTGTGTATCCAATCACACTTGGCCAATAAAAAAATCTATCTATCTATCTATCTATCTATCTATCTATCTATCTATCTATCTATGCGGCCCTCAGTAAAATCAAGTTTGACACCCCTGTTCTGGAGTTTTAGCTATTCCTGCCAGCTTGGTGTCATCTGCAAATTTGACGAACTCCCCTTCTATTCCCTCATCTAAGCAAGGATGAAAATATTGAAGAGTACTGGGCCTAAGGCAAAAGCCCTTCTTCAACTTTCCATTTCTTCTCCTGCACTTGCTTGAGAAACCTGGAAGACGTAACAAAGCTGCAGGTGATTTCTTCACGAGATTAAGGCTATGCAGAGCAATTTAATGAATCTCGCATCTTCCCGTTCCTTCATGGGTTGAACTATTGAGCCTCTGTTTGTCTGCTATGTTTAGAGTTATTGCATTACATGGTTATTTGCGCCCTGCACAATTGATACCAAGTTTATTAGATTGCAGCTGAACTCATTTCGGATCCCAGATGTTATTAATCATAGGCGAGGAGAGGAGAGCAGTGAGCTTAAGGGTGATGGAGGAGGGTTTCCGATGGCACTTTTCCCCCCTGTTTGTAAGTTTCAGATGACTGACGAGATCTGTAAGGTTGGAGCATAATTTTTGCTTTGTCTGAGCTGGCTGCTTGATCTAAAGGCATCCGGCTGGTTGCCTAAGGTACAATTAAAACGGGAATTGCAATAGTCAAAGTGAAATTGAGAGTCATTTCTTCCTCACCATCTGCTTTCAAAACTACGGGACTACGGGCTTGTGAAAGTCTAAATCTTTTGATGAGTCATAAGGCTGACAAGCATTATTGCTTTTTCTTAAGTCAGGTCTAGACAAGGGCCGCTTCTAAAAATCTCTCTGTCGATTTTTTGGGTTTTTTCCCCCTTTCCATTCCTGAATTCCCACGTCCTGTTTCAACAGCAAAAATAATCTATGAATTAGTACTTGTCATCAATCGGTTCTGCTTTTACCTCACCATCTTGTTGTATGCATTGAAAAAAAACTTCTGTAATTAATAAATAAAAAAGAAGGAAGGAAGGAAGGAAGGAAAGAAGGAAAGAAAAAAAGAAAGAAAGAAAGAAAGAAAGAAAGAAAGAAAGAAAGAAAGAAAGAAAGAAAGAAAGAAAGCAGTCTTGATGTGATTGTACTTAATGATCAGATTAGGAGTTTTGGCATTATGGGGAGGCAATTCTCATTTGTGTATAGCTTGCACACCCTGGAAACTGGAAATAATGGTGTGGAAAATACTAATATGGTTATTTTATATGATTATTGTTTTAATAACAGCTAATTATTGTTAGCTACTCACCGTTTATTTTCCTTTCTACCCTGTCAAGATGATGAATGAGCTAATTCGGTAATAAAAATAATATGAAAAGTTTTTTTTAAAAAAAATAAGTTAAAATGAATACAAAAATACCTTTTTCACAAATTGCAAGTTGTTCATTGTATAAGTGAAGAATAAGGGTAGAACCTGATTGAAAGTGACGACATTTTTTTGGTATAGCGAAGAATAAATGGTACAGCGTCTCCTGTTTGAGCAGCGGATTGGGCTAGAAGACTTCTAAGGTCCCTCCCAGCTCTATTCTGATTGATTGACTGACTAATTGACATGATCATCAGTTGCAACCTTCCTAGCCAGCTTTCCAACAAGCAAAGTCAATAGGAGAAGATTGATTTGCTTAACGACAATGTGTTCGCTTAACAGCTGCAGTGATTCGCTTAGGCATAAATCTGCTAACAGTTTAAAACTACATCGTTCCGAAAGGATTTTTTTTTTTATGAGCTGTGTACTAAAATAGATCTGGAACTCATGTATATAAGTATCCCAGTTAGCAGTGAACTTCCAAGCCCACAATTAGAAGAAAGCTGTGTTCGCTCCTGGTGATAAAAATACCACGAGAAGCACCTTTTCTGGCTAACACATTTTATTAACAGGGCTAAGCTTTTGTGAACTGCAACTCACTCCATCAGATGCATAAATTAATATGCTTATGATAATATGATCACATTTGCATCTTAATATGCAAAGCTATAATTGTGTGCATGTCAGGGTATATTGTTATGAAATGAGTACAGTGTCAAGGTTCTGCTTGAAGGCTAGTCCTGAGAACGATTGTCAACTGTTATGATGGGGCAGAACTGGGGGGGGGGGAAGGGGGGGAACTAAATTATGTGACTGCTGACAAGAAGGATGATTTTTGGAAAAAAAAATGGAGCTCACAGTTTTTATAGCTAGAATGTGAGGGTTGATAGGTAACTTTTTTCCAAATCCCAAGTGTGGCTTAGTATGTTAGCTTTTTACTTCCAAGCTGATGGGCTGCAAACATTAAAAAAAAAAAAACAGCAATGATCATACTATCAAAATGAATAATGATAACAAGAAAGAAAGAAAGAAAGAAAGAAAGAAAGAAAGAAAGAAAGAAAGAAAGAAAGAAAGAAAGAAAGAAAGGGAGGGAGGGAGGGAGGAAATTAAAAGAAGGGAAGAAGAGGGAAGAAGGAATGAACAAAAAAGAGAAAGATAAAGGAAGGAAGGGGGGAAGGAAGAAAGGAAGGAAGGAAGGAGGAGGAGAAAGAGAAGGAGGAGAGGGAGGGACAGAGGAGGAAGGAAGACAGGATGTTAATACAGCTGATTAGAGCTCAGAAAAGATACCATCAGGCAACCTCAACTGAAGAGAAAGAAAGAAAGAAAGAAAGAAAGAAAGAAAGAAAGAAAGAAAGAAAGAAAGAAAGAAAGAAGGCAGGGAGGCAGGGAGGCAGGGAGGGAGTGAGGGAATTAAAAGAAGGGAAGAAGAAGGGAAGAAGGAAGGAAAAAAGAGAAAGAGAATGAGAAGAAGGAAAGGAGGGAGGGAGGAAGGGAGTATGACTTGAGAATGACTGCATGCTTTCCTGAACTAAAGTCCTCTTGTGCAGCAGCTGGTTGAAAAATATCGGTTATGTAAAGAAGTGCTTTTCCACCTCCTACTCTGTCTGGAGAATAATCCTATCTAGGGGAGCAGAGGATGGAACTTGTGAGTGCTGTTAACAGAATAAGGGAGCTGAAAGGGAACTTGGAAGTCTTTTACTCCAACCCCCTGCTCAATCAGGAAACCATTTCAGACCAATGGCAGTCCAATCTCTTCTTAAAAGCTTCCAGTGTTGGAGCATTCACAACTTCTGGAGGCAAGTTGTTCCACTGATTGAATTGTTCTCCCTGTCAGGAAATTTCTCCCTAGTTCTAGGTTGATTTTCTCCTTGATTAGTTTCCATTCATTGCTTCTTGTTCTGCTTAGAATGTTCTTTCTGCGCCAACTCAGAAAGCTCAATCTGCCCAAGGAGCTGCTGATCCACTTCTACAAAGGAATTATTGAGTCTGTCATCTACACCTCTATAACTGTCTGGTTTGGCTCTGCAACCCAACAAGACAGACACAGACTTCAGAGGATAATTAGGACTGCAGAAAAAACAATGGCTACCAACCTGCCTTCCATTGAGGACCTGTATACTGCACGAGTCAAAAAGAGGGCTGTGAAAATATCTACAGACCCCTCACATCCTGGACATAAACTATTTCAACTCCTACCCTCAAAACGATGCTATAGAGCACTGCACACAAGAACAACTAAACACAAGAACAGTTTTTCCCCGAATGCCATCACTCTGCTAAACAAATAATTCCCTCAACACTGTCAAACTATTCACTAAGTCTGCACTACTATTAATCTTCCCATTGTTCCCACCACCCATCTCCTTCCACTTATGACTGTATGACTGTAATTTTGTTACTTGTATCCTTACGATTTATAGTGATATTGTTTCCTGATTGCTTATTTGTACCCTATGACTATCATTAAGTATTGTACCTTATGATTCTTGATGAACATATCTTTTCTTTTTATGTACACTGAGAGCATATGCACCAAGACTAATTCCTTGTGTGTCCAATCACACTTGACCAATAAAAAATTCTATTCTATTCTATTCTATTCTATTCTATTCTATTCTATTCTATTCTATTCTATTCTATTCTATTCTATTCTATTCTATTCATAAATGAATGAATGAATAACATAAATAAGTGGGTAATCTTAAGAAACTCAAAGAAAAGAGTGCCTGCAATGCAGGAGAGAAGAAGTGGCCTGATCTCTCTTCTCTCCTTTTCACCACTTTCCTTCTCTTGACACATGGGGGCTGGGGAAATGGGAGAGGGGTCAAGAGAAGATCTGCTTCTAACTATTTTTCACTGGATGAAGGGAAGCAGAGAAAATGGCTCTTTAGCCAGCATTACTGCCCTCCCTCTGAATTAAACTCTCTCCATACAGCAATAAAACATGCAATTAGAATATAATTTAAAGACATAAAAACACATGATCTCAGCAATAAAAAAGAAGCAATAATAGACATAGGCAGTGTGAGTGTGATAGGCAAGGGTAAGTTAAGAAATCGGATTAGGTTCATTGATATTTAAAACACAGAAGAAGCCCACTCAACAGTCTAGGGAGGAAATTTTCATGAATGTTGACATGAAAAAGATCATGGAATAGGTTTAATTCAAATTGGCAGGAGGGTCTTTAGTGGGGAAGAGGGGGGGCCAGGGGTGAAATCCGGCAGGTTCTGACAGGTTCTGGAGAACCGGTAGTGGAAATTTTGAGTAGTTCGGAGAACCGGCAAATACCACCTCTGGCTGGTCCCAGAGCAGGGTGGGAATGGAGATTTTGCAGTATACTTTCCCTGGAGTGGGGTGGGAATGGAGATTTTGCAGTATTCTTCCCCTGCCACGCCCACCAAGCCACAGCACGCCCACCAAGCCACGCCCACAGAACCAGTAGTAAAAAAAAAATTGATTTCCACCACTGGTTTTGACCCCTACCAGAGGATATCTTTGTAGGGTAGCAGTAGAAGGCCCTTATCTGATTACATCTCCTGGATGAACAACTATGGCAGAAAAGAAACCAACTATGGCTTAAGTCAAAGAGCATGACCTATGGAAGACTATTGGAAATCAATGGAGCTAAGCCAACAGAGCTCTTTCATGCTCCCACCAATATGCTCCTAACTGGTTGTCACCTTGGACTTTCTGTAATTTCCCTAACATCTTTAAGAGCTGGCCCCTGTACGGCCCATTTTAATACTGGTAGTCCTCAGTTTATGACCGGTCACTCAGCAATTATTCATAGTTACAACAGACCTCCTCATCCCAAAAGATACTTGTGACCTAGTTTCAGAAGTTCTGGTGGCCACCTCTTCCCTTGGCCATGTGACCACATTTTGGGTACTCATCAGTCGGTCTGCCTTTACGGTGGTTTGTAACATTCCGCAGAAACATGACCACAATTTACAAGGTTTTTGGTGAAAAACCAGCATTTACCTCTGGCGTTCAGCAAAAATGCCAGGAGTTCGATCCTGACCAGTTCAAGATTGACTCAGCCTTCCATCCTTCCAAGGTTGGTAAAATGAGGACACAGATTGTTGTGGGCAAATAGGCTGGCTCTGTAAACTGTTTAGAGAGGGCTGTAAAAACACTGTGAAGTGATACATAGGCTATTGCTATAGCAAACAATGGGTTTTCTCAACGACCACCTTTAGTCTGTTTTTCAACTGCCACAACAAGAGGTTGCAAAATCGGTTCAGTCACATGGTGATCCACTTTAGGACCATCATGAATTATGTCTGTAGTTGGCAGGCTCCATTACAGTCATAAGTTGAGGACTACCTATAGTCAAATCATGAGCTAAGCCAGGGCTCTGCAACTTTAAACACTCAAAGAGCCATTTGGACCTGTTTCCCACAGGAAAAAAAAACACCGGGAGCCACAAAACTCTTCCCGTGCCTGACTATTTCTTGAGCGGCCGAAAAACTAGCATATGTAGTTGAATTAAACGTTCTGTTTTCTTCTGAAGCTTCTCTTTTCTTGGATTTATCCATGGTTGGCCTACCGGGGGTTGAAGAGCACAATAAATTGTGTGCCAGCGGGTTTCGCACATTGGCGGTTGTAATGCATATTTTGAGTGACAGGGAGCCGTAGCAGAGAGGTGAAAGAGCCACATGCGGCTCCAGAGCTACAGGTTGCTGACACTTGAGCTAAGCAGTGTGTAAGTTGGTTCAGTTCCAAGCTGGGAGAAAGACACTGGAAATAACATGGAGGCTGATTGGAAAGAAAGACTGTGTGTTGAGAACAGAACCAACACACACACTCACACACACACACACACACACACACACACTGTGAGGTTCTGAGACAGCTGACAAATTGATTTGGTTTTACATGGGCTTTTATACAGTTTTTTTTACAGCATTTTGTAATCTGGAGGCTTGCTTTGTGTGTTTTTATTATTTGATTGGTTTTACTTGTTTCGCAAAGGCTCATGATGAATCTTAATTATCACTTCCTTAGTCCTAATCCTGTCAGGCATGTGTAGTTGATTTTATCCTGCTACCTATTGCCTTTCTTAATGGACAGGTATTGTTTCATGTCCTGTTCTTAATCCCATCACCTGGAGGTGAAGATGTTTTGTGAACAGGCTGGCTCAGGATGTCTTAATGGGCATCTGCTGTAGGCTATTAAGAAAGACTGGGGGCTCCTTCCTGCCTCTAAGAACATGTTTCTCCATTTCTCCTTTTGGGGAAATATAATATTCTGCCATTTTTAATATTCCCCAAAATATTTCATTCTTTGATGGGGGGGGCGGGGGATTCACACAAGGTCAGGGCAATAGGTGAGGCTACATCAGAAAGTGACACAATGAAAATGGTCCACAGTTTGTAACGGAAGTTCTCCTAGCCACTCCAGCATGATAAAATGGCAGATAAAACTGTACTCCTACTCTAGAATAGGTAAAGATAAAGGTTCCCCTTGCACATATGTGCTAGTCATTCCCAAATCTAGGGGGCAGTGCTCATCTCCATTTCAAAGCCAAAGACCCAGTGCTGTCCGAAGACATCTCCATGGTCATGTGGCCGGCATGACTAACAACCAAAGGTGCACAGAACGCTGTTACCTTCCCACCAAAGGTGGTCCCTATTTTTCTACTTGCATTTTTTACATGCTTTTGAACTGCTAGGTTGGCAGAAGCTGGGACAAGTAACGGGAGCTTCAGCGAACTGCTGAACTGCTGACCTTTCGATCGACAAGCTCAGCATCTTAGCCACTGAGCCACCGTGTCCACTATATAATGTCTCCACAGAAGCTTTAATATCTTCTAGGCTCCCAGACAGAAGAGTAGTGGCTATTTATTTTATATCCTTGCATATTTCCATCTGACCTGCATTACGCTGTGCGACTAATCTAACAGTAGCTCAGTGCGAACATATTATTTACTGCAGGTCAAATCTGGTTCCAGAAATAGTCTCCTACTTGAGAAGTTAACACACCATTCTTATCCTCCCACACATCATGACAGATGGAAAATTAAAACCAAACAAATGATCTCAAAACTGACTGTCTCGTGGGCCAGGCAGCATCTTTGCCAAAATTGAACTAAGAGCTAGGACGAATTTGTTGGATTCAAAGACACGCACGCATATCATTTTGTGCGTCTGTGTGTGCTGCTAATGCAACCTGTCCTACTTTTATGTCACTACATCAGGGGTGGGTTCTAAATTTTTTTACTACCAGTTCTGTGGGCGTGGCTTATTTTGTGGGTGTGGCTTGGAGGTCATGTGACTAGGTGGGCATGGCTAGCTGGTCAGAGTCATTTCTGGAAGGTCCTCGCACTTACAACCAGTCCTTGCACTTATGACCCGACTCATTTGTTTGCTTTTAACACTGATCAGCTGTAGTAAGCCCCGCAGTAAGAGTTTAAACAGTTTTTTTCCCCTCTAGTCATCAGCTGGGACTCAGGAGGCAGCAATAGATTGGGGGTGGGGCCAAATAAAAGGTAAGAATAACATGGGGGGTGGGAGGGCGGGGGGGGAGAACCGGTTCGGTGACGTCATATCGTCACCGCTACCGGCTCGGCTGAACCGGACTGAACCGGGAAGAACCCACCACTGCACTACAATCAAAGCGGTGGCTGGAAAGATTTTCTTTGGTACAACAACGCAAAAAAAACCCCCAAAACAATTAACTGAATCTCAAAGTTGTTGGTTTTTCCCCCCTCCAAGTTCAAAGTAACACCAGTGATCAGGAATTGATTGAGCTGTGAGAGATCATGCGTGGCACGAAGAAATTGGACACAGAGAAGTTTGTGTTCTTTTCTTATAGCTTTAATGTCAGAGGTCATTTGATGAAGCTGACTGGAAGGACATTTAGAGAAGACAAGGAACAATTTCTTCACAAAACACATAATTAATCTTCAGAATTTATTGCCGCCAGGTGTGGTATTGCTATTACCATAGTTGACTTTAAGGTGGTGCTGGATAAATTCATGGAGTGTTACGTCTGGGTTGGATGCAGCCTGCCTTCAAATGCCTGTTGCCGGGAATAACAACAGGAATTGTTTTGTCCTGGCCCTTCTTGGAAGCACTGGGAAACATCTGGATGTCTCCTTTGAGAAACAGAATGCTGAACGAACAGACTTGGTCTCACGAAGCACTGTTTTTTCAGTAGGTTCATAGCCAAGATGAGGGATGGGCAAACTTTTAGAGGCTGAATGCATTTACTTGGAAGAGGCCAAGGACCTCACTGGATGGGATGAATGTACAAAATGAACAGGACCATAGATCAAATAAAGGGATGCAGTGGCTCAGTGGCTAAGACGCTCAGCTTGCCGATGGAAAGGTCGGCAGTTCAGTGGTTCGAATCCCTAGTGCCGCATGATGGGGTGAGCTCCCGTTACTTGTCCTAGCTTCTGCCAACCTAGCAGTTCGAAAGCACGTAAAAAATGCAAGTAGAAAAATAGGGACCACCTTTGGTGGGAAGATAACAGCGTTCCATGCGCCTTTGGTGTTTAGTCATGCCGGTCACATGACCACGGAGACGTCTTCGGACGTCTTCGGCTTTGAAACGGAGATGAGCACCTCCTCCTAGAGTCGGGAACGACTAGCACATATGTGCAAGGGGAACCTTTAACTTTACCTATAGATCAAATATACAGTATCAGGCATAATTAAGTTTTCTTGGAAATTTTGAGCAGGTATTTTTTTTTAAAAAAAAAATGTTGGTCTTAGTTTAGGGCTTATGCTGTTTTGGCAGACTTCTCCCTCGAAATGTCAGCTTTTATCAGAAATTATTTCCGTGCAATGTCAGAAAAGGCAGGGCCTGCTTTGTGTCAGTAGTAAACATCTCACTTAGAAATGTGTCTGGAATTGTCAGGCGCAAAAGATCAGGACCATACGTTAAGTTGCCGTTTGGAAGCTTTATTGCTGAAGCCTATGCACAACAAACTAATCAACTAGTGCTAAATTGATACTAGATATCAGTTAACGGAGTTCATGGGGGACTGGACTTGAATCACTTGTGGCAACGTAATGACTCCAGACTGATTACTCTCTTGACGCGGGCCCTTAGCTCTGCCTCTGCTTCTCCTACAGCAGGGGTGTCAAACTCAATTTCATTGAGGGCTGCATCAACATTGTGGGCGGGCAGGTGGGCGTGGCTGGGGGGGTCACGGCCCAATGGGTGGGAGTGGCCAGGTTGGGCATGGCCAGCCCAATGTTGCTCACAGGGGCGGACCCTGTGGGGGATTGGGCAGGGCTGGGAGGGATAGAAGGATCTCTAGCAGAAGGGGTGGGACCAGGGTGGAAACTGTGACCTGATCCACTGGAGGAACAAAGACAGACAGAGGGCCAGGCCAAGGCACCACAGGCTGGTCCTTCCCTGCTTCCATGGCAGCCCTGCGGGCCAGATCTAACCACTTCGTGGGCTGGATCTGGCCCATGCGCTGTCAATTTGACACCCTTGTCCTACAGGAATGGTGATGAGCAGAGATCTTCTCCAGTTCACTTTGCCATCCTAGTCCAAGGGCTATAGACAGTGGTGGGTTCCTCATGGTTCGGCCCGGTTCTGCCGAGCCAGTAGTGGTGACGATATGATGTCACCGAACTGGTTCTGCCCCCCCACCCCTCCCCACCCCACATTATTCTTACCTTTTATTTGGCCCCACCCCCAATCTATTGCTGCCTCCTGAGTCCCAGGTGATTGGCTAGAAGGAAAAAACCTGTTTAAACTCTTGCCATGGGCTTCAAAGGGCCGCCCTACAGCTGATAAATGTTAAAAGGCAGTGTGGTGGTAGACCGGTGCCTCCAAAAACAAATGAGTAGACCGGTACAGTTCTGTAAGCAATTAAAAGACTGGTAGACCAGTACCTCTGCTAAATCCTAAAGAATTGTCCCATGACCATCAAGCCACACCCGCAAAATAAGCCACGCCCACAGAACCAGTAGTAAAAAAAATTAGAACCCACCCCTGGCTATAGAGTCCTATTTTATGAGGAAATGAGCATTAGGAGTCACTTAGCTTTGAGATCTGGAGCAGGAAGGCAGGAATTTCAATACTATTCCCACTTTAAATGTACAAAAAAAAACAAAAAACGTTGGTTTGCCAAGACTGTTCTTTCAGATCCATCTTTTTCCAAACATGCACACAGCAAATAGGAGAAAAACCCCGCGTGTCATCTCAACACCTGAAACCTACTCCACTGTGTATACGCCGTATGATTTCCCAGAGATGTTGACTAGCCCAATTTGTGCATTCAGAACGTAAGACTGAGATGATTACACCTGGCTCTCCTTCCTTTATTAATCAGGAGTTTTGTTTTACCCGCGCAGCTGTTCAGCTGCTGATCTGGATCCCGCCCAAAGGAAAGGTTTTGTCTAATCATGTACTCCTGCACCTCTGCCCCCCATTGATCACTTGTACCAATCCAAGCTGTCTTTTCAATGCAGAGTTAACGTTTGCTCGGATATCTCTTTTTTGTCCTGCCTTTCGTCACAACGCCTCCCCCGCCCCGCCACCCGTGCCCTCATGCATTCGAAATTTACTTCTATTCAGCTTCTACAGCGTTCACTTAATTCCTTCCTGCTTGCTGCTTTTGTTTCCGCACACCTTCTTCTCGAAAGCCTGATTTCTGTAGGGAAATGAGGCTTCTCCCCCTCTCCTTTTCTTCCTTTTTGACTATTTTGCTTTGTTGCGTTTCTTTCCTTACCTTTTTTCTTTGAGAAGTTTAGGAAACTTGTTGTAATTGCTGCTCTGTGCCTAGCTGCCTAGTCTGCATTACTGATAGTTTGGATGGAGTGAATATCTATCTATCTATCTATCTATCTATCTATCTATCTATCTATCTATCTATCCGGGTGAGATTCAAGGTGCTGGTAATCACCTATAGAGCCCTACATGGCTTAGGCCCAGGATATTTGGTGGACCATCTGCGGCCAGCGACAGCTCCCCATTGCCCGGTGCGTTCCCACAGGGAGGGCCTCCTTGGGGTGCCGTCAGCCGGACAATGTCGGTTGGCAACCCCTAGGGAGTGGGCCTTCTCTGTGGTCGAACCTACTCTGTGGAATCAGCTCCCCCTGGGGCTCCGGATGGCCCCTGACCTTTGCTCTTTCTGCCGTGGCCTTAAAACATGGCTATTCTGCCTGGCCGGCTTGGACTGAAGGGGTTTTAGAGGAGATTTTAATGGTTTTTATAGTTTTATTAGGTATTTTTTTAAAAAATTGAACTTTGTGTGTTTTATTGTTGTGAGCCACCCTGAATCCTTTCGGAGATAGGGCGGCATATAAGTCCAAATAATAAATAATAAATAAATAAAATATCTATCTATCTATCTATCTATCATCTATCTATCTATAGTGAAATTCAAAATTTTTCCCTACTGGTTCTGTGGACATGGCAGGGGAACGATATTGCAAAATCTCCATTCCCACTCCACTCCTGGGGGAAGGATATTGCAAAATCTCCATTCCCACCCCACTCCAGGGCCAGCCAGAGATGGTATTTGCCAGTTCTCCGAACTACTCAAAATTTCCGCTACTAGTTCTCCAGAACAGGCTGGATGAGGGTTGCACTTGCTTTCTAAGATGTGAGGAATGGCTGAGAATTTTCTTCCAACTTTTCAAAACTTTTTGAAAGCCTATTAGTGTATACTAATACACTAGCTGTCAAAGTTCTGACTGACGAACCAAAATAAACACGGCCATTACAATCCAGTCTCTTAATGCAAAACTTCATTGAGTACATCATTTCAGCACTGACGAGGGCAAAACCAGATCTGATCATTTCCCACGCAAACTGACATGGTTAAAGTTCAGCTTCTCTCCCTTCTCCAATTAGATCAAGTCATATTGTCCAATTGAGTCTCCTGGTAGTGTTGTGAGAAAGTCTTTCTGGTTCTGATAAACACCTGCCAAAACATCCTTGGTTCTCACAGCTGGCATCTTGATGTCTGGAACCTATATTCCACCTCCCTCTTCCCTCCCCCCATAGTCCGTTGGCAAGCTGAGAAGTGATTAATAGTTGCAATGACAAAAAGCAGCTTTTGAAGTTTGACACTAGCCCACTTTGGACTAGAGGTTAAGGCACTAGACATACAATGGGAGACCATGAAATCAAGTCCTTCCTTAGCCATGAAAGCTGGCTAGATGACTTTGGGCCAGTCACTTAGTGTGAGGTCACCCCACCTCACAGGGTTATTTTCTATGGAGATTCTCAGTCATAGTTGTCCCAAGGGTGCTTTTCAAAAGGCAACTGGCCTTTTTTCTTTCTTTCTTGAAGACATTTCAAGAAAGCTTCTTCAGTTCTGACTGAACGATGGAGAATGGAAGGATCTATATTCTTTGAAGTCATCTGGAAATTAGCACACTGATGGTCGGTCATTAGCTCTCTGAGAGTCATCGAGGCCACTTGGGGATTTATCTCAGTGGTGAAATCTGAACCGGTTTGCTACCAGTTTGCTGGCTGCGCATGTGTGTGCCAAACACGTGCCAAACACGTGTGCATGTGTGGTGCACACCAAATGTGCGCTGCATGCACAGTACGCACCAAAAGGAGGCTTGGGAAGGTAAGTAGAACAGCACGGGGGTGGGGGGTGGAATCAGCTGAGCTGTGCAATTTAGATTCACTAGAAAGCAGGGGATTTCCTGCAATCTAGCGATTTTAAATCGCATGGCACAGCTGATCGTCAGAAATACCGGTTCGGAAGAAACAGTAGCTTTTTTTTTTACTACCGATTCGCCCAAACTGGTAGTTTTTATTGCTACCCGGTTCGCCCAAACTGGTGCGAACCAGTAGCATTTCACTACTGATTTATCTGTACCCTCACAGTCACCTGAATCAGGGTGTATTTGGGGGTGGGGACTTCTTGGAACTGAGGGTACAGATAATCCTCCAAGTGGCCTCAACGATTCTCAGAGAGAGTGCTAAAAACCAAATATCTGCAAAGAATATATTATTATTATTATTATTATTATTATTATTTATTGGTTAATCTTTAGTGAGATTCACAGCCTTTGAGGCTGGTTAATAGCTCAGCAGCTCAAGTCCTAACCAAGGACCTAGGAACTGTTAAGGTATCGTCGGAGGATGTAAGCTGTTCCGAGTAAGATGGTTTTTGGTAGAGTCAAAATGTTCAAGTCCGGCAAATTTAGAATTTCTAAATAGCGGGGTAGCCCTTTGGGTATTGCTCCGAGGGCTCCAATTACAATCAGGACAACACACGATTTCTTTTTCCACAGTCGCTCAACTTCAATTTGTAATTGAATTATTATTATATTATTATATATTATTATTATTATTATTATTATTATTATTATTATTATTATTATTATTATTTAAATTTGTATACTGCCCTTCTCCCGAAGGACTCAGGGCGGTGAACAGCCAAAATTTAAAACACATACAGTATAAAAATTAAAAAGAATTAAAACAGAATTATATAATTATAATTATAAATATAATTATATAAATTCTTCCATTCCCCACCATTCAGTCAGAACTGGAGAAGTTTCTCACATGAGAAGCAAAACATTTTCAAGGAAATAAGAACAAAGGAAGTCCAGTTGCCTTTTGAAAAGGACCTTTGGGTCACAGGATTGTTGTTTCTTTGGGAAATAACAGGAATAGGGTCTGTTGAATGGGTTCACCACCTTGATTTATTTGTAAAAATAATAATAAAGATGAAATTAAATGAAAGAGGGCTGTGAAAATATCTACAGACCCCTCACATCCTGGAGATAAATTGTTCCAACTTCTACCCTCAAAATGATGCTATAGGGCTCTGCACACCAGAACAACAAGACACAAGGATAGTTTTTTCCCGAACACCATCACTCTGCTAAACAACTAATTTCCACAACACTGTCAAATTAACTACTAAAACTGTATTACTATTCTTCTTCTCATCCTTACTAGTACCTATCTCTACCCACTTATGGCTCTATCCATGTTGCTTGTATCTTTGCAACTTATATAGTTTTTATTGTTTTCTAGTATGATTTAATTGCTTATTAGTATCGTATGACTATCACTAAGTGTTGTATCTTATAATTCTTGACAAATATATGTTATGTTTTCTTTATTACCAAAGTACCAAAGACAAATTCCTTGTGTGTCCAATCACACTTGGCAAATAAACGAATTCTATTCTATTCTATTTTATTCTATTCTATTCTATTCTATCTCAATAATACCAGTCCTGTCATCTTCTGCAAGGAAAATACCCATCTTCATTCCAGGGTGATCTGCGATACAAGTGCTCTTAATTCTCCATTCTCTTTTGGCTGGCATTCAAACACTCATATTCTGTCTGATCTTGAAGATGACATGTTCATCTGTCTCTGAAGGCATCTTAGCTCTGATTTACTTGCTGTGCTTTGCTTGATCTCGTTTTCTAACATCGAGAATTGGCACTTTTTCAAATGGATATTATAGCTTTAGCTTTAACCTCAGCTTGATGTGCAGGTACGAGCAAATAAAAAAAAAACGTTGGTTTTTCATGCTATGAAAAGCTTTTCTGGTTGGCTTCTGAACACCAAGGGGCCATTAAGACGCAGAAGTAAGTTTTGTTCTCATACAGGACATTTCTGACTTTATCTTTTTTTTCCATCTGGGATTTAGCTTCCATGCAGCTTTGTTGCTCTGTAAAATGCACTTGAACTCAAGAATAGAATTCTTTATAGAATAGAATTTTTGTATTGGTCCCGTGTGATCGGACACCCAAGGAATTTGTCTGCGGTACATAAGCTCTCAGGGTACACATAAGGAACAAGTGATAAATCATGAACATAATAATAATACAATCATCATAAATCATAAGGTACAACACTCAGTGACCATCATAAGATACTAAATAAAAGCAATCAACATAAGATACAAACAAAGCAGAGGTAGTATTCAGCAGCTTCTCCAGCTTCTGGAGAACCGGTAGCGGAAATTTGGAGTAGTTCAGAGAACCGGCAAATACCACCTCTGACTGGCCCCGCCCCCATCTATTCTCTGCCTCCCAAGTCCCAGCTGATTGGAAGGAAATGGGGATTTTGCAGTATCCTTCCCCTGGAGTGGGGAGAGAATGGAGATTTTACAGTATCCTTCCCCTGGAGTGGGGTGGGAATGGGGATTTTACAGTATCCTTCCCCTGCCACGCCCACCAAGCCACTCACCAAGCCACATCACGCCCACCAAGCCACGCCCACCAAGCCACACCCACAGAACCGGTAGTAAAAAAGTTTGAATCCCACCTCTGAAACAAAGTGATAGTCATAAGATGTAAAGGAATAGGAAATAGGAAAGATGAGAAGGATAATAGTAACACAGCCCTCCTACATGGTTTGATAACCTAGGGCAGGGGTGTCAAAGTCACATGGTCACGGCGGTATCACATGACGTATTGGGACTTTCTCCCCCTTTGCTAAACTGGACATGGGCGTGGCCAGCCCCCATCCAGCCCATGGGCAGGGAGTTTGTCAGCCCTGTCCTAGGGCATTAGACACTACCCAAAATTTTGGAATGTGCAGAAATGGATTAATTTACAAAGGAGATACAAGAAAAAGAGGAAACAGAATATTATATAGTGTGGGAGAAATGGGACGAAAGGCTAGTTGAGAGAGAAAAAAGGCAAGGAAAGATCAAATAAGGAAGATATAGGAGTAGAAATGTAACAACAAATAAGAGGAAACAGAAAAAATGCAGTTTGTAGAAATGAAATTGTGTACGCTGTTATTTATATGCATATATGTAAATAAATCAGTATTGATGTCAGCACTTCAATCTGCATTTTCTCTAGTGCTGACATCAGAAGGAGAAGTGAAGGCGTCTGGAAAGGGACGGATGACTTTTCACCTACTTATTTTCCCTGGAGATCATGTTTCCGAGGAGATGAGATGGGAGGGGGGAATTCCTTTGAGTTGGAGTAGATTAGGGGTAGAATGACTTGGAAGATGGCCAATGAGTGCAGGGGAGTGGGTAACAGAAACGGAGGGTTTTGGGGCTGGAAGTCAGTGCTGGCTTCGTTTGGAGTCAGGTTAGGATGTCGTGCTCAATAAAAAGGAGTTTTTTTTTCCAAAGATTTTGCTTGAAATGCATTTTATTCGAGACAACCACGAAACTTGACAATTAGACTTGTATGTATTAAGGGTACATTGAAATAAGGGAGAAAAATGGATCAGTAAGAAATGTTTAACCATTGCAAAAATGTTGGAGAGAAACTATTGTTTAAAGAGTCTTTTTTGTTTTTTGAAAAATGTTTAATAAAAATTATTTTTTTAAAAAAAGACACTACCCAAAATATTGTGGGAATTACCGTATTTTTTTGAATATAAGATGCACCGGACTATAAGACGCACCTACTTTTTTTGGTGAGGAAAACAAGAAAAAGAAATCTGCCCCTGCCTCCCAGCAATTTTACCTTGTTGCAGCAAACAGCAAACAGCCTGCTTGACTTTCATTTTCATTTTCAGCATAGCTTGATTAGCACAAGGAAAAAAAAATCTGTTCTAGCAATTTACCTCCTTGCAGTAAGCAGCAGAGGCCATGCAAAACAGCTGAGAAGCAAAACAGCTGAGAGTCGGGAGGCCGATCCAATCAACTTGTGCTAATTAGGCTCTGCTGAAGCTGAAAGGAGCTGTTTCTTCTTGCTCTTTGCTGCAAGGAGGTAACTGCTGGGAGGCAGAGGCCAAAGGATGGGGGCCAGTGGGTGGGCGGGGCTACATTTGGTGTATAAGACACACCTAAATTTTTACCCCTTTTAGGGGGAAAAGGGTGCGTCTTATACTCCGAAAAATACGGTAGTTTATAACAGAGTGATGGCATGGGAGGGGAAAAACAACTATGTCTAGTTGTTTTGGGGTGCAATGCCCTATGCCAATGAAGTGGTTTTTAAACTTTCCAGAGCCAGGGCAACATGAATATGTGTTTCTTTTTCAACCCTGAGCAAAGCTGGCTGGGGAATTCTGGGAGTTGAAGTCCTCCCAGCTTAAAGTTGCCAAGGTTGGAGACCCTAGCCCAATAGCATCCATCTTGAGGGAAGAAGTTAAAACAGTTTATGGCCAGAATGTGAGAGGTCTGTAGATATTTTCACACACCCCCTTTTTTTTTTTTTTTGGCTCAAGCAGTGTACAGGCCCTCAGTGGAAGGCAAACTGGTTGCAATTGTTGTTGTTTTTTCCCCTGCAGTCCTAACTATCCACTGGAATCTGTGTCTGTCCTATTTGGTTGCTGTACCAAACCAGACAGTTATAGAGGTACAAATCAGGGATGGGTTCTACTTACCTTTACTACCGGTTTGCAACAAGATTGTGTGCGTGCACAGTCGCTTTGCTTGTGCACGCGCCTTGCCTCTGCGTATGCACAGATCACTCCTAATGACATCAGGGTCAGTGGGCGGAGCCTCCCGCTGGTTTTACTACCGGTTGTATAGAACCGGTCCGAACTGGGGATGACCCACCACTGGTACAAATGACAGACTCAGTAATTCTTCTGTAGAACTGAATCAGCAGCTCCTGTTGTGGCCCATCAGCGGCCTGTGCAGATTGTAGCTGATTCTGACAACGAGGAGGCTGTTGTGGTGTCGTGCCAGCAGCCTGTGCAGCTGGCACTCGAGACGGACAGTGAGGAGGCTGGAGAAGATGTTGTGCCAGAGGCAGGGATTCAGCCAGGGCCTTCAGAACCTCCAGAAGCTCCCTTAAGTCAGTGTTTCCCAAACTTGACCCTTTGAAGATGTATGGACTTCAACTCCCAGAATTCCTCAACCAGGCATACTATTCCTCAACCAGGCATACTGGCTGGGGAATTCTGGGAGTTGAAGTCCATGCATCTTAAAATAGCCAAGTTTGGGAAACACTGCCTTAAGTGAAGAGGACGAAGAGGAGGAGCCTCTTCTCAATGCATGGGCGCGCAGAGCTGACAAAAGGCAGGAGGAGGTCTCCTCAAGAGTAAGGCTTGGGGCTAATTGGTCACTCCCTTAGCCTATTTAAGGAGGAATGCCGACTGAAGCAATTTGTAGGGAATAACTTTAATTCACTCTCCTTTGCGTCTGGATTCTCTGCAAAATTGCTTCTGGGCTTTCTGCCAACCATAGTAAGATTGTGATTATTTTGGATTCTTGTAGGCTGTTAAGAAAGTTTATTAACAGCCTTTGTTTGAAAAAGACTGAGTTCTTTTAGTAAATTAAGTTTCATGCAGACTTTGTGTGTGCTGCATTCTTTGGGGTCCGTAGCTGGGGCAGAACAGCTCCTTGGGCAATCTGAACTTTCTGAGTTTCTGAATCTACCCTGTCCCATCAATGGAACAAGAATGTCGACAGTTTTACTTGCCAAGTGGAAGCAATATCTCATTAACGAAACAGACATTTGCTTTCCCACCTCCAGGAATTAATCATTTGCAACAGCAACAACAAGAGAAGTGATATAACTGCTATCTTTTGAAAAGTAGGATTGTAACATTTCACAGGTTACTTTTGGAATTATTTACTGCATGACAGAGGTTTCCTGTTGGGTTTTCTTCTCCCTTACTGAAGAAACGTTGAGATCTGTTTCTAATATGATTCAGCCGCTGAATCATATTCATGGAAAATAGGAAATCAAAGTGCAGTTATCTTCCCATCAGTTTACGTTTTGCAATATTTTGTGCAATATTTTGTTTTGGTCATCTGGCATTGTCATCCTTCAGTCTCAAAAGACTATGGTATCGTGCTCTGGAAAAAGGTCCTAAAACAGCATCTAGTGTGACTAAAAAGGCCAATTTGAGCGTGGCAATCCCTTCCACACTGAGGGCAGATACATTCTGTCCCCTGCCCAGCCCCCAGATTTCACTGGTTCCGGGACTGCCTCTTTGCCTCAGCCTGCCGAACAAGTGTCTCTTCGAATTGGAGAAGGCCATGCTGCGTCTTTAGCATCCAAGCTGAATGATCGGAGGTCAAGGTTTCCCAGTTGTTACTATCCATTCCCAGGGCCTTTAGGTCCCTCTTGCAGATATCCTTATATCGCAGCTGTGGTCTCCCTCTGAGGTGCTTTCCCTGCACTAATTCTCCATACAGGAGATCTTTCGGAATCCAACCATCAGCCATTCTCATGACATGCCCAAGCCAGCATAGATGTCGCTATTTCAATAGTGTATACATGCTAGAAATTCCAGCACGTTCCAAGAATGCGCTATCGAGTCTGAGTAAGGGTATGGCTA
This sequence comes from Arizona elegans, assembly GCA_022577455.1. Classification (NCBI taxonomy): domain Eukaryota; kingdom Metazoa; phylum Chordata; class Lepidosauria; order Squamata; family Colubridae; genus Arizona; species Arizona elegans. Next base: position 2,645,617 of record JAKOOJ010000057.1, read on the forward strand.
GCTGATGAAAGCTAAAAAGCTTGAAATAGATCTATACTAGTTTCCCTTTATTTCTTTATCAGCAAAATATAAATTTAGTATAAAATGGTTTGTCGTGAATGCGACTGCTTGAGGGCTCCTGGATTGGAGCTGAAAGGTGAAAGGGAGCAGAATGCCCCCTCCCACATGTTCGGGTAGACCAGGTGTCTTGATAGAAAAACACTTTATATATATAAAGTGTGTGTGTGTGCATGTGTGTGTATTAAAGCTGCAAAATAGGAGGGAAGGATATATTCAGAAGCATCTCTCATTATTATTCAAAAAGTCAATATCACCATTTATGTACATTTTACCCCAGGACAACAATGATCTAATAAGGATTGAACATTGTCCTTCAAGCTTGTTAATCCTTCCACTAATGGAACTTGACAATTCAGCAACCCATACTCATCTAATTCTCCCTTGATGTGTTCATCCAGCAAAATATTACATCTTTCTCTCTTTCACATGTGTTTATTCTTACCACAGGTTCCCTAAGCCATCAGTCTCCCAACACTTAATCCCACAGTCTCTTAAATCCCATCCAGAAAGGAGGGGGGGAGGTTTGTAGGAGCTATTATGGAAGACTAAAGACTATAAAACAAAATATAGACAGCAAGTAACCTGCAACTTTTTAAAACCCCAAATCAAGAACAGCTGTCATATAGTCAAGCTCAACCCCTTAATGAAAAACACATTAGTCTTTCCTTGCCAAATTCATGCACTTGGAAAAAAAATTGTAGGGGGGAAACTTTTGACTCAAGCTCCATGTCTTCTTTCAAGGTTTCGGTGATGTTTGTGCTGCCAGACTTAGATCCAAAGATAGGGTACTAATAATAAAGTTATTTAATAGGTAATCAAGATGAAGGATTAACTGTAGGGCTCCCACATGGCATTCACTTGGATGCTTTCTTGGTTCTGTGCCAATTGCGGGACACTTCCAATCCAGCAGGAAGTGACCTGCTCACCTCAGCAGGAAGCAAAGAATAGCGGTTTCTCAAGGAAGCTTAGCTTTTTGAAGGATCAAGAGGGATCTCATGTTTAGCTCTCCTCAAAGGACATTACTGAGTCACATCTAGCAAATCAGCCTCTGTCACCAGCATCAACTTTGCAATGGAGACAGTAATCCATTCAATTCCCTCCGAGCTACAAGATTTTGCATGAGATCTTGTGGAGGAGAACTCTGATTTGTTTGCCTTTGATACAGATATTGTGGCAGATGACCGCTCTTTCCATTCAATTGGATTGTCAACTGTCTGACTAGCAAACCACCCCCCCAAAAAAGGAAACACTATCGGGAGCTTTGAATTCCCAAAAGTAAAACTTTATTGGATACACCATTTTGGTACTGAAGAAACAAAACCAGTTCTGGTTTTCCCGCACAAATGCTTGCCTAGTTAAAACAATAGTTTCCTCTTCTCCCACCCCTCGGTGATCACATTGTCCAATTATGAGACCTCCTTTTGTTATGGGAACAGTCCGTCTCTTTCTCAAGCACCTGTAGTCATGACCTTGATGGGTGCCAAGGCTCTCACAATCCACGCACACATTCTCAAGTTTCTATTTCCCCCTCCCCTCCCCCGAGTTCATTGGCAAGTTGAAAAGCATTAAGTGTTCTGTCCCTGTTCCATTCACGCACCCCCACAGACAGCCTGGAGTTAATAAGCCACACGACAAAATTCTTTGAAAATAAAGCTGGCAGCAACCCAGTGGCTAGCTGCCAATTCAGACTTTACTCACACAAAACAAAGATTAGACTGCCAGCATTCCGATAAAACAGGCAGAGTTTTCAACAATATAACGATTAATCCAAATGCAGTCCGATAAAACAGGCAAAGTCCAGTAACGCAGAGATCATGAATTATTTCTAGTTTTTGCTCATCACAAACTGAACCAGCCACCACACCCACATTTATACCCTGTGGGATGTGGTCCAGTGACTCAGCTAATCTCTGGCATGCCTTCCCCTCTGCTACGCATGCTTCTCCCTGTGCCTCTGGCGAGGGTCCAGCCAGCACTTATCTACTTCGTCACTGTCCACCTGTGGCTGCGGGGACGTGCTTGGCTCTGAGCCTATTTTTTGGCCTTCGGTGTCCTCCGGAGGCATTGCCAGAGAGGAGAGTCCTGGAGAGGGAGGCCTTGCCAACTCCTCTTCCTCACTCTCAGAGTCTGCATCTGTCGATAGCCCACGCTCAGGCAATGGAGCCACAACATTAAGGCTTGAAAGAAGCAAAATGGTTCAATCTTGACATGGACATTAGGTCTTTTTAAAAAGCAACCAAACTTTGAACTTTTGTAGGAAAGTAGGATTCTTATTCCATGGTTATCTTGTGAGGAAGTGTTCTGACCTAGGCTTCCCAAAAGCACAAAGCTGACTCCTCGTCCTGATAAAACCCCTTTTATTTAGGTTAAAGGGAATTCCGCTCCAGCAAAGTTCCAGCCAACAGTCTTTCAAGAGATTTCACAACTACAGACCTTTATCAGGCTTGGAGAGCTGCCAGGCCAAAATCATCCAAACGTCACTCTGTAGCAGACAATACTTGGCAAGAAGTCAGAAACAGATCTTCACTCTAATGAATTGAACTAATTGTCTCCAGCAAACGCCCTCCCCTTTCGCTCCTCTTTATTCCCTATGGGAGGAGCCATTCACTGTCCACCTGTGGCTTTACTCCTGAGTTGACCCTTGTGCCTTAGCTGTTCCCTTTTCCTGGCAGCTCTGTGCATGAGCACACTGGGAACAGGCTGCAGCTGTTCTTCTGCCCCACTGATGTCCGCCTCCAAAGGCAGCTCAGCCCTGGCCCATCTCTGCCTCCAACCCAGAGCCCTCGTCAGAGCCTTCCCCAGACTCCAGGGCTGGCCCATGTTCCTCCCCAACCTCCTCACTGTCCGAATCTGCTGTCAGATCCACTGGTGGGTCACAATAGAAAGTACGGTTTAGACTCCATTCCTTGAAAGTGGCAGACAATGATACTTTGTTGGTGCGGGGGGAATGTCCCTTGGACAGCAAAGGTGACCAACAAGCAAATTCTGGAGCTCATAACACTAGACATATCACTGGAAGGCAAAATCACAAAACTGGGTCTTAACTTATTTTGGCCATGTCATGCGGGGGAATTCACAGGAGAAAGCAGTTATGATGTTTGGAAGAGTTAGCAGTAAAAGGAAGCCAAGCTGCCAAAGAACATGATGGCTGGACACCATCAAAACTGACACGAGCCAGAGCATAGAACAACTCAAAGAAGCAGTGCAAGATTGTAAGATGTAGAGAGACCTGGCCCATAGAATCACCAAGAGTTGAATACGACTGAATGGATAAAATTATCATCATCATTCATCATTCATCATCCATCATCATCATCATCATCATCATCATCATCACTCGTCATCATCAGAGGGTGTAATTCCTATAACTTTTAATAATTTTGTAGGAGTCTGAATGTTGCTAAATAAGCTTCAAGAGATACAGCACTGATGGCAGCTTGAATTTCGTTGACCTTAGAACTTCTTCAAAGTTGTATTGAAATTGGAGGCCACATTGTGCTTTTTGGTTGCAGATGTTTTAAAAAGAACTATGTTGTTTATTGAGAGGGACCCGGTGGCTCAGTGGCTAAGACGCTGAGCTTGTTGATGGAAAGGTTGGCAGTTCAGTAGTTTGAATCCTTAGTGCCGTGTAACAGGGTGAGCTCCCATTACTTGTCCCAGCTTCTGCCAACCTAGCAGTTCGAAAGCACATAAAAAATGCAAATAGAAAAATAGGGACCACCTTTGGTGGGAAGGTAACAGCATTCTGTGCTCCTTTGGCATTCAGTCATGCTGGTCACATGACTACGGAGACGTCTTTGAACCGCGCTGGCTCATCTTTGAAACAGAGATGAGCACCGCCCCCTAGAGTCGGGAATGAATAGCACATATCTGCGAGGGGAACCTTTACCTTTATGCTGTTTATTTATTTTAATCAATGTATATGGCCATCACCCAACATGCAATTGCAACTTCAAGTGGCTTGCATCAAGATAAAAATAACCATAAAAAAAGGAAAACCACAACACATCAAAGATTAGCTACCATCAGCCTCTTAATCTTTACAGAGTGGGCTTGTGTTAAGCCTCTGCTACGATCCCATTTTAATTGAAAACAAGTCCCCAAAACACAAAAAAGGTGGGCCAGAAATTTCACCCCTGCTTCATTTGGTGACACCACTATAGTATTGTGTCCATTGAAGCTCCTTTCAGAGGGTGGGGGAGTGTATCTACTAGTCCACGCACACATATTAATCACAGTCCATTTAATTTCACAATATGAATAAGTTGTGCTGGTCTAACACAACAGATTTCCCACTAAATTGTTCAGCTAACTACATACAAGGCAGTGGTGGGTTTCAAATATTTTTACTAACAGTTCTGTGGGCGTGGCAGGGGAAGGATACTGTAAAATCCCCATTCCCACCCCACTCCAGGGGAAGGTTACTGCAAAATCCCCATTTCCTCCCGATCAGCTGGGACTTGGAAGGCAGAGAATAGATGGGGGCGGGGCCAGTCAGAATTTTTACTACCGGTTCTCCAAACTACTCAAAATTTCCGCTACCGGTTCTCCAGAACTGGTCCGAACCTGCTGAAACCCACCTCTGATACAAAGTGAGATCCATTGGTTCTTCCAGCTGGGTCTGAAGAAGTTTCTCCGGTGCTTTCCTTTCTAATATGGAGCAGAAAGGTGTAAAAGTTCATGGCAGGAGAGCTGTCTAAATCTAGAAGCACCTAATGTGGGAAGACATACAGGTAGATTCATAATTGAGGGAGGAAAAATAAAAGATCAACTGATTCTTATAGAGAGTGTTTTTCTTACATTATTCATGAACTAATCCAACAGTGATTCTGCATCGTAAAAACCCAGTTTCAGTAACAATCAAAAATACTATGTTGCCACAATGGACAGCGTCCTCACTTATTGCATCACGGTATGGCATGTCGGTCTGACAGCTGCGGATAGAAAAACATTACAGAGGGTGGTAAGCCCAGCACAGAAAATCTTGGGCTGTCCCCTGATACTACTAGATGAGATTGCTAGGGCTTACTGCCTTAGAAGAGTGAGGAAAATTCTCTCACCTTAGTCACCACATCTTTACCCTCCTACCATTGGGAAGGAGATATAGAACAGGGGTGGGTTTTACTTACCTTTAATACTGGTTCGCAATGGGAGCGCGCACATGCATAGAAACTTCTGTGCATGTGCAGATTGTCAATTATGACGTCCGGGCAGGAGGGCGGAGCCTCCTGCCGCTTTTACTACCAGTTCTAAAGAACCAGACAGAACCAGGAGCAACCCACCACTGATATAGAAGTACAGCCAGCCGCACAAACAGGCTGAAGAACAGTTTTTATCTGTGGGCTGTCAAACTCCTGAATGAGAAATAACATCATAACTACATAGTATGATGGACTGCAGGGCCGGCCCAACGTGTAACAGGTTCTTTTTTTATGCACCATTTTTATGCACCATAAAAGGGTGCACCATAAGGACTGGGTGTTTTGTTAATATGATTTATTGGGTTAGGGATTTTCTGTCTTCACTGTGAGTTGTATTGTGTTGGGGGAAGGGGGTGCACTGAGGGAGCTCCACCAATCTCATTGTACATATGTTGTGCACTGACAGGAAAGATTTGATTTGATTTGCCTGCATGGTTTGTTTCTAAAAAGGAAAACAATAAATTGAGACTTTCTTTTCTTAATATGTGAATTTTGCAAACATAGGTTCCCTCCCTTCCCCTTCCCCTTCCCCTTCCCCTTCCCCTTCCCCTTCCCCTTCCCCTTCCTTCTTTCCTTCCTTCCTCCCTCCCTCCCTCCCTCCCTCCCTTCCTTCCTTCCTTCCTTCCTTCCTTCCCAATATGATAACCAGTGTGGTAGAATTGTTAAGCTGCTGCACTCAGGCTGGAGAAAACCAGATTTTAGTCCTCCATTATTTTATTTATTTTATTTATTTTATTTATTTTATTTATTTTATTTATTTTATTTATTTTATTTATTTTATTTATTTTATTTATTTTTATATGCCGCCCTTCTCCGGAGACTCAAGGCGGCTTACAATGCGTTAAGCAATAGCCTTCATACTTTTGTATATTTTATACAAAGTCAGCTTATTGCTCCCACAAACTGGGTCCTCAATTTACCTGCCTTAGAAAGGATGGAAGGCTGAGTCGACCTTGAGCCTGGTGAGAATTGAACTCACAGTAATTGCAGGCAGCTAGATGTTACGCCACTCAGGCTCCATTAATGACACAAGCCAACTGGATGACCTTCAGTCAATCTTTACCTCTCAGTCCTAATCAACATCCCCCCCTGCAACATTCTATCAAAGCATTTCTTGTTGCATCATGCACTGTTCACTTTGGTGTAAGAATAAGGTAAGTGTTCTGCCCCAGCTACGGACCCCAAAGAACGTAGCACACACAAACTCTATACAAAGCTTTTTTTACTCAAATAACTTAGTCTTTATCAACCAAAGGCTGTTAATAAACTGTCTTAACAGCCTACCACAATTCTAAGATAAGGTAATCACAGTCTTACTAGAGTTGGCAGAAAGCCCAGAAACAATTTTGCAGAGAATCCAGACGCGAAGGAGATTGAACTAAAGTTGTTCCCTATAGCTTGTTGCAATTGGCGTTCCTCCTTAAATAGGCTAAGGGAGTGGCCAATTAGCCCCAAGCCTTACTCTCAAGGAGACCTCCTCCTGAGTAGGCACTCCTGTCTTTTGGCAGCTCTGCGTGCCCATGCATTGAGAAGAGGCTCCTCCTCTTTCGTCCTCTTCACTTAAAGGAGCTTCTGGAGGTTCTAAAGGCTCTGGCTGAATCCCTGCCTTTGGCACCACATCTTCTCCAGCCTCCTCACTGTCCGACTCGAGCGCCAGCTGCACAGGCTGCTGGCGCAGCACCACACCAGCCTCCTCATTGTCCGAATCAACTACAATCTGCACAGGCCGCTGATGGGCCACAACAGTAAATGAATTTGGACCTTGCCATCAAATGCTGATCATACCAAAAACATACTTCATAGTACACCAATCTGCATGAGTAAAAACATGCAGAGAAGCAGTTTGTGGAGTAAATACATGGGTTAATTTAACATGTGTACGTACATTTTTAAGATTGTGCAGGAACAGCACATCTCAATATAGTGTAAATACTCTGCACTAAAGCAGCCACAATGCATCAAATTTGCTAAGACACAAAGGTTGCATTTGAAGTACTATTGTTTATCAGGGCTTTGGAAACACAGTGGAAAAAACAGATGCTGATAATCCAGAAGAGATCTTCTACAATTTTTCCTGATTAATTCTCAAGAGTTCTGTAAAGCAAGGCAGAGAAAATCCCAGGAATGAAGTGGGTTGGGAGAAATCAACTCATCCTTTATGGATATAATGTAATCTTACACTTCAATAGGTTGAAGATTTCCATTTGTTGATGCAATGTTGATACCAGAAAATAAGAAGCCCCAGAAACCAAGTCAATCCTATTTTAGCAGCCATAGAAAGAGTGCCCAATGTCTTAGAAAGATCGTGTTTCTCAACTCCTTTGGGCATTGTAAGAAATATTTTATTTTATTTATTTATTTCATCAAGCATGTATTTTATGACAGATACAACTGTAAACATAATTATAAATACATGAAAAGGATACAAATAAAATAAAACATTAGGACAGGGACGGTAGGCACGCTGGTGCGCTTATGCACTCCCCTTACAGACCTCTTAGGAATGGGGGTGAGGTCAACAGGAGACAGTCTAAGGTTAAAGTTTTGGGGATTTGGGGAAGAAACCACAGAGTTAGGTAATGCATTCCAGGCGTTGACCACTCTGTTACTGAAGTCGTATTTTCTGCAATCTAGTTTGGATCGATTTGCCATGAGTTTGTATCTATTGTGTACTCTTGTATTGTTTTGGTTGAAACTGAAGTATTCATTGGCTGGTAGGACATTGTAGCAGATGATTTTATGTACTATGTTTAGGTCAGATCGAATATACTTCACAATCTTGATATAGGGAGTCATCCCATTTTCGCTTAAATCTGCAGGTCCATCACTCTCCAAGGCAAGGTGATTTGTTGCCAAATAACTTGTGTCATCAGGAAATTCAGTGTCTTTGCTCCAGGGGTGGCATTCAGCCGATTCGGATTGGTTCGGGAGAACTGGTAGTTATGGCCAGTGACTAGGCCCGTCCACCTGTCCCGGTGCTATCCCGTCTTATACAATCGCCGTGCTTTTGGTGCAGCGCGCATGTAGGCAAGGCGCGTGTGTGAGCGAAGGTATCCCGTCCTATACAATTGCCGTGTTTTTGACACATGCGCACGCTCACATTTTCGATTTTGCGCAAACCGGTTGTTAAGTTCTGTGAAGTTTTGCTCTTAAAGTGCAAGCATCTCTCCATTTCAAGTCTTCATATTTCTAGACAAATAAAACTCCAATAATACAGGTAGTCCTTAACGTATGACCACAATTGACTCCAAAATTTCTGTTGCTAAGTGAAACAATTGTTAAGTGAGTTTTCTCCATTTCACGACCTTTCTTGCCTTGGTTGTTAAGTGAATCACCGCAGTTGTTGCATTAGTAACAGGGTTGTTAAGTGACTCTGGCTTCTCCGTCGACTTTGCTTGTTAGAAGGTTGCAAAAGTTAATCACTTGACCCCTGGGATGGTACAACCATCATAACATGCCAGTTGCCAAGCACCTGACTTTTGATCACATGACAACATGGGAATGCTGCAATGGTCATAAGTGTGAAAAATGGTCATTAGACACTTTTTTCCGGTGCTGTTGTAACTTTGAATGGTTGCTAAATGAACTGTTGTAAGTCAAGGATTACTGCCTTGTTTTCTTTGATGGAAGGTGGGCAGGCTTTATTTTCATATGAGTATATATATATATAGTATAAGTCCAATTAAATAAATATATATAAAATGTTTAGTTAGAATATTTCATTGCTTCATGAACCAGAACAAAGGTTGTTCTGATAAACTTCAATTTTTAATGATAGGAGAGAAGATAGAAGTAGAGGGATAGGTTTTCAACAAGGAAAGAAAATTGTATGGAATTATTTTTATGGGACAAAGCCTGAATGACATTTGTATGTTTTGGTCACCATGTTATAAAAAGAGATGTTGAGACTCTGGAAAGAGTGCAGAAAAGAGCAACAAAGATGATTAGAGAGCCGGAGGGGAAAACATATAAAGAATGGTTGCAGGATTTGGGGATGTCTAATCTAGTGAAAAGAAAGACTAGGGGAGACATGTTAGCAATGTTCCAATATTTGAGGGGCTGCCACAAAGAAGAGGGGGTTAACCTATTCTTCAAGGCACCCGATGGCAGGACAAGAAGCAATGGATGGAAACTAATCAAGGAGAGAAGCAACCTAGAACTAAATTTCCTGACGGTTAGAACGATTAAACAGTGGAACGACTTGCCTCCAGAAGTTCTGGCTGCTTCATCACTGGAGTCTTTTAAGAAAAGAATGGACAGCCATTTGTCCGCAGTGATATAGGGTTTTCTGCTTGAGCAGGGGGTTGGACTAGAAGACCTCCAAGGCCCCTTTCAACTCTGTTATTCTATTATAAAGATTTGGGACATTAGAGGAGAGAGAGGAAATAGAATTTATTTATTTATTTATTTGTTTGTTTGTTTGTTTGTTTATTTATTTATTTATTTATTTATTTATTTATTTATTTATTTATTGGTTCGATTTATATGCCGCCCTTCTCCGGAGACTCAGGGCAGCTTATAATGCATTAAGCAATAGCCTTCATACTTTTGTATATACCTGCTTAGTAGGGCTTTCGGCCCGCCCAAGCGGTGTTCTGTTTTTATTTATTTATTTATACAAAGTCAGCTTATTGCCCCCACAATCCGGGTCCTCATTTTACCTACCTCGAAAGGATGGAAGGCTGAGTCAGCCTTGAGCCTGGTGAGATTTGAACTTGCAGTAATTGCAGGCAGCTGGTGCTACTTAACAGCACTTTAGTCTGCTGCGCCACCAAGGCTCTTATTCATAGCTAATGTCCACTTAACTTTAAACGGAATAACATATGGTGGCTGTTCCTCTTGAATTATAAAAGTAGAAATAAGAATAATTCTAAATTCCAAAGATTATGGCTGTATGGATTTGGTCAGGGGAAGGTCTTCAGCAATGTGGAATAAATCTTGCTACCAGCATGAAACTTTTTGTTTATTGGCATTGTCGAAAGTAGAATTCAGGAAGAAAGAAAAAAAAAAGTTGATAATATAGACTGTGAGCTAATGCATGCACCATAGACATTATACGCACACTTACAAACTCTTCAGAAAACAGGTTTGCAATTTCACTCTGGAATAGACTTCAAGGGCTCGACACTTCAAATTGGAGCCAGATCTTCAGCCTTCATTTAGCATTTGGAAAAGGCCCTGGATAGATTTGTACACTCCCCAGTGTGAATATTTCTGTAAGTCTAGCAGATCAGCAAGATTGTGTCTGTTCCAGCTCCTGCTTATATAAGTGATGTATATGTTACAGGAACTGTTGCATAATGCATCACGATCTGGCATGCCTACTGTGTGTGGTGGTGGTGGATGGCTTGAAACAGAAACTTGCAATAATACAGTTGGCCTTCCCTTCCTTCCTTCCTTCCTTCCTTCCTTCCTTCCTTCCTTCCTTCCTTCCTTCCTTCCCTCCCCCCTCCCTCCCTCCCTCCCTCCCTCCCTCCTCCTTTCCTTTCCTTTCCTTTCCTTTCCTTTTCCTTTCCTTTCCTTTCCTTTCCTCTCCTCTCCTCTTCTCTCCTCTTTTCCTTTCTTCCTTTCCTTTCCTTTCCTCTCTCTCTTTTACTTCCCTTCCCTTCCTTTCCTTTCCCTCTTCATTTTCTCCTTCCTTCCTTCCCTCCCTTCTCCTTTCCTTTCCTTTCTCTTTCCTTTCCTTTCTTTTCTTTTCCTTTCCTTTCCTCCCTCTCCTTTCCTCTTCTCTCCTCCCCTCCCCTCCCCCCTCTCTTTTACTTCCCTTCCTTTCCTTTCCCTCTTCATTTTCTCCTTCCTTCCTTCCCTCCCTCCTCCTTTTCTTTCCTTTCCTTTCCTTTCCTTTCCTTTCCTTTCCTTTCCTTTCCTTTCCTTTCCTTTCCTTTCCTTTCCTTTCCTTTCCTTTCCTTTCCTTTCCTCTCCTCTCCTCTCCTCTCCTCTCCTCTCCTCTCTCCTCTCCTCTCCTCTTTTCCTTTCTTCCTTTCCTTTCCTTTCCTCTCTCTCTTTTACTTCCCTTCCCTTCCTTTCCTTTCCCTCTTCATTTTCTCCTTCCTTCCTTCCTTCCCTCCCTCCCTCCTTTCCTTTCTTTTCCTTTCCTTTCCTTTCCTTTCTTTTCCTTTCCTTTCCTCCCCTCTCCTTTCCTCTCCTCTCCTCTCCTCCCCTCCCCTCCCCTTCCCTTCCCTCCCCTCCCCTCTCTTTTACTTCCCTTCCCTTCCTTTCCTTTCCCTCTTCATTTTCTCCTTCCTTCCTTCCTTCCTTCCTCCCTCCCTCCCTCCCTCCCTCCCTCCCTCCCTCCCCCTCCACACACTTCAATCACATATTTCGTCCTTGCAATACTTTTTCAAAATTATTCCTGACATTGGAAGAGAGATGGCAAACATTTTGCTGCAATCTATTGTGTCTGTTGCCTTGTAATTCCATTTTCATTTTTCTATCTGGATTTACTAGATACTCAGAGTCACTTATACAGTAAGATGGCTGTGAGCTGAAATTCTTCCCCTTTGAAGAACAGGTTGGGGAATTGGGAGCTTCATGAATCCGGGGATGCTCTGACTACTGCAACAATGAGGATGGAGATCTGTGTGTAGCCCATGAGACAGAAACTGTTCCATTCCTCCTGTAAACCTAGAGCACAGAATATTTATATTCGGTATCTTCAATATTATGTGTAATAACTTCTCTTTTCTCTTTGATTGGTGAGAAAAAAAAAACACAACCTCGTGTAAAAATACGATTTCCTAGACTTGTTGTATCATCACTAATTATTCCTTCTAAGCTGTTACTGCTTTAATACACTGTTAATTTGCACACACCTCAAGAGTTCATATCACTGATTGATTTTTGAAGGTGTCATAATTGTGGGTAAGAACATTTCAACTCCCAATTAATAAATACAAATTCTTGCTTCATTCTTGGAATTAATCTCCTCTAATTCTCCTCTTGGGCGATTTGACTTCCATGGATCATGATACAACAGTGAAGAAATTAGTATTTCATCTCAGCTAGTTGGGGAATAGGAAAGATAATAAATACTGTTTGCAAAGTGAGTAGACATTGCCTTTTCCAGGGCAGTAAACATAAATCCTGTCCTATAAGCTAATCCAGCAGTTCTATCACAACCTTGCTTTAAAAAAAAGTGTCATGTAGTGGCTTAGCAGGTTTTATATTCTTCAACTCATCATTACATCTCCCCGGGGAATCGTGGGTACAGTAGTTCTGTGAGAGTTTAATGATCAGCAATGCAGAACAGAAAAATTTCCAGCGGCCTCATTAAAATGCAGCTCCATGATATTTATCATAAGATGTTTATATCAGGCTTTGGCAGCCTATAACTCTCGCCTGCATTTCACAAGCTGTCAGTGATCAACTGAGATCCTCTGCAAGGATCATGTAGCTTTGATCCCCTACTGAGCAGGGGATCAAAAAATAAAGAGAGAGAAAGAGGAAGGAAGAGAGGAAAATGGTGAAAATGTAATGGCCACGCATGCGCTCCCTGATGGGTTAGCATCAGGTGTGAAATCCAGCAGGTTCTGACAGGTTCTGGAGAACCGGCAGCGGAAATTTTGAGTAGTTTGGAGAACCGGCAAATACCACCTCTGGCTGGCCCCAGAGTGGGGTGAGAATGGAGATTTTGCATCATTTAAAACATAAACAACTGTTAGTCGTTTTCTATTGCTATGATGCGGTGCTGAACAGCCCACATTAAGAATTTCTGTATGTTCTTCATTTTACTCTTAAGGAAAATATGGCAGCTCAGTTTGGTATAGATCAGGGCAGGGGTGAAATCCAAATTTTTTCCCTACCGGTTCTGTGAGCGTGGCTTGGTGGGCGTGGCAGGGAAAGGATATTGCAAAACCTCCATTCCCATCCCTCCTGGGGGAAGGATACTGCAAAATCCCCATTCCCTCCCCACTCCTGGCGGAAGGATATTGCAAAATCGCCATTCCCACCCTACTCTGGGGCCAGCCAGAGGTGGTATTTGCCGGTTCTCCGGACTACTCAAAATTTCTGCTACCGGTTCTCCAGAACCTGTTAGAACCTGTTGGATTTCACCCCTGGATCAGGGGTGTCAAACTCGTGTGGTCACGGCGTTATCACATGACGTATCGGGACTTTTTCCCCCCTTTGCTAAATCTGACATGGGCGTGGGCCGCACGTAACACATCCCACTTGCGGGCCACAAGTTTGACAGCTCTGGTATAGATCAAGACATAGAAAACAGGTGAACATGGCCTTAAATGAAACAACAAGATTGGTCACAGGGTGTCTAAAACCAATCCCAATGCCAAAGGTGGAAACACAGCTGGAATCCCTCCTCTAATATTTCACCAGGAAAGTTCCATGCAGAAAGAGAGGGTTAAAATGATGTCTATAGTTTGTAGGTGCTTCTGACACAAATAAAGAATGTAATTTCTTGGTGGAACTGAATGAAAACGGCAATTTGGGAGGAATAAACTTGCAAAGTTTCATATGAATATGTTCAGGGTAAATAACATCATTTATACTGGGATGGTCTATAAATAATGCCTATAGTTTCCTATGTTGTGAATGCAGATTTTTTTTTTAAAAAAAATATTGAATACAGCATGCAGGTGTCCTTCATAAAGAAACCTGCAATTCAGAAAGTTTACAGCAGTTATTCTTGTAAGAACAAAGGCTTCACATTTGTGGAGGAAGGATGAGTTTAAATATCTTGATTTCAATTCATTCCGTTAAAAGTCAGTTCAATGTGGATTATCAATTTGAGTTGATTTCAATCGCCATTTCAAATCGCTACCCTGATTCAATGAAAATCTTTAAAAGTGACAAAATGCACGTGCACGTTTTCTTAAGTTTGTGGAATCACCAAATCAGCTCATAAGCACTCCGTCTGATTCGGTGCGTCAAATCAATTTGGCAACTGAATAGGCATCTCAAACTAAAGAGAGGGTTTGAGGAAATGGCCTTCAAATCAAAGGTGCAGAGAAAAACTTCTCATATCCTAGTAATTTCCCCTTTCTGAGATTCTGTCTTCTTCTCCCCTGTTTTTATTAAAGTAGTTTATTCCATAAACCTAAAAAAGTACACTTTCAATCTATTTTAAGGAAGTTTGCCTCAATATGGACTTAAGTCAAATACATGTACATCAGATCAATTCAGCCAAATTTAAAAGTCAGCCCCTATGAGTTTCGTTGAAATAGTTGGTTGACTTGCTGGCTGAAGAAAAGGGAGATTATTTTTGTTGTGTGTAAGGATTTTAAGGCTACTTGTTAAGATATTTAAATTTAATAGCTGGAGCAGCGGGATTGCGCATTGAGCTAGAAAACACGGTTATAGTTGATTGCTTGGAGACTGTTGGCTCCTGCATGAGGCAATCTGCGCTGTGATTGGTTGCTGTGGGTGTGGAGGGGGTATTTCCCTTTTCCCCCGCCTTTTTCTTCTGCGTGCCTTGTTTGCTCTGTGATTTACCTCAAGATGCTCTTGTTTGCCTGACAATCTAATTTGATGTATATATTGATGTAAAATATATTTATTTATATAAAACTAGCTGATAACCCGGTGTTGCCTGGGTATTTATTTAGAAATAAATAAATAAATAATTGATACCAATTTTTTTTAGTTGGGATTTGAACTGTGGTGAAATTCATTTTTTTTTTATTACCAGTTCTGTGGGCGTGGCTTGGTGGGCATGGCAGGGGAAGGATACTGCAAAATCCCCATTCCCTCCCCACTCCTGGGGGAAGAATATTGCAAAATCTCCATTCCCGCCCCACTCTGGGGCCAGCCAGAGGTGGTATTTGCCGGTTCTCCAAGTTACTCAAAATTTCCGCTACTGGTTCTCCAGGACCTGTCAGAACCTGCTGGATTTCACCCCTGGATTGGAACGAATTAAAGGAGCTACAAACTAAGGATGTAAAAAAATGCTGTAGCCCCTTGTATCTCAAGTTATCCACCCTCACATTAAATAATCCCTTTTCCTTGTTCATAAGAGTGCCTTACAGTTACTCCTTGATTTACAACCATTTCTATGGTGATCATTCTAAGTTACAGCTGCATTGCAAAAAAAAAAAAAAAGCCTTTTGACTGTTGCAGCATCCTCATGGTCACATGATCAAAATTTGGACATTTGACCTGTATTTATGACGGTTGCCAGTGTCCCAAGGTCATATGATCACCTTCTGACAAGCAAAGTCAATGGGGAAACCAGATTCAGTTAACAACCATGTTACTAACTGAAGAACTGCAATGATTCTCTAGCAGCTGTGGCAAGAAAGGTCATAAAACGCGACATAACACACTTAACGACTCACTTGCTTGGAAATTTTTTGCTCGATTGTGGTTGTAAGTCAAGGACTACCAGTATTCTTTAAACCAAGGATCTCCAACTTTAGCAACTCAATTCCCACGGCTAGCTGGGGAATTCTGGGAGTTGAAGTCCACAAGTCTTAAAATTCCCAAATTCATTCCATTCCCTGCACTAAACTAATGTGTTCATCTCCCTCTCCCTCCCTCCCTCTCTCTCTCTCTCTCTCTCTCTCTCTCTCTTTTACCATTCATGACAAAAAACTTGTCTTCTACAGGATGCATTATAAAATTTAGATCAGCCAAGGAAAATCTTTTCCAGACTTTTCCTTTGATAAATGGAGGATGTTAAGACATCTCAAAGCCAGAAGTGATGTCAGTTGCATTTTTATGTTTTGATATAATACGGAGAAGAGATGCCATGATCTCTATTGATGTGGCTAATATCCTAGGAAGCTGCCAAAGTTTTCCTTCAAAAAAAAAAAAATGGAGGAGTAGCACTGAAAACTCCATATATCGAGCATATCAGCAATAATTATTTATCTGCCTGAAATAGATATACCAAGATTACATTTGTGTCATGCTATATTTTATAGCTAGATACAGTAGAAATTCAGTTATGAGCAATCTGTCTTCCTGAAATTTTCATGACACTGAAGTCCTAGGCATCACTTCCTGTCTCTTCCTTCATCACTTCTTGGCTTGCTGAGAGCCCCAAACTCCACATTTTGAAAGAAAACTGTGAATCTCCTTAATGGAGAATGGGGTGGAAAGCAAATAAAATTGAGAGAAATCAGCTGTTACTTCAATACAATGGAATTGAGTCAGATGAATTGATCTCTTTTTATTCCCTAATATAAAACAGAACTTGCTTTTTTTTTTTATCATTGCTTGCTATGTGCAAGAATCAAGTATACCAGGAGTGCTAGAATGTAGATATTACTGAAACAAAGGACAAAACAAAACAAAAATCAGAATCAGCATGGTATAGTAGATAATGAGTGGATTCTACACCTATGAGTTGTGATGGATGGATGGATGGAAGGAAGGAAGAAAGGAAGGAAGGAAGGAAGGAAGGAAGGAAGGAAGGAAGGAAGAAAGAAAGAAAGAAAGAAAGAAAGAAAGAAAGAAAGAAAGAAAGAAAGAAAGAAAGAAAGATGAAAATTTGCCACATGTTGGGACCAATGGTATATCTGATTGAATAATAGAATAAAAAAAGAATAAGGTTAGTGTAGATTTTATTTTTTATTTGTATATCTTGACTGAAGTTAATATATCGTGTAAAGCTCCCATTGCGATTTGTGTGTGAATAAATATTTTGTTGTAAAGAAATAAAAAAAAATAAAAAAAGAAAATTTGCCACTTGACCTTCAGAGTTAAAGTAAAACTGGTAATCTTTGACCGCCAAGTACCAATGCAATTTTGATTCTATCTATAACTTGAACTGGTGAATCAAAGTTCCTATTAGACAAGTACATGTTTATTTTTTCTCTGTTTAAAGAGCAGAGTAAAACTAGCAAGGACAAATTAAGGCCTTTTTCCATTAATTCTAAAGGGTTAGGAAATATATAAGGAAATTGAGGAAACTAGTCTTAGAGAGAAAGAGAAGGATTGTGTGTTAATTAATAGGTTTAGGTTTTAATTGTTGGGGTAGCTCAACCCTTTAGAAAGGCAATGTTTAACTTTGGCAAATATTTTAATAAATAAATCTCTCTCTCTCTCTACTGGGAGTAAACACTGGAACAAAATAATGAGGTTCCAAGCATTTCATTTCCTCAGGAATCAAAGAAAGCATCATTTTGACCTCTGAAGTGTTGAACTGGTAGAGAGATTCTTCTAAAAAAAGTATCGGTGACCTTGCGAAGCGGTAGGTTAATAATTCTAATTATTTCTAGGCATGTATCAGGAATTGGTTGAATTATCACATTAGATTAGTCACAGGGTACATGAAAAGAAAGGGGAAATGAAAAAAAAAACATGAGTGAAAATACATTTCAATAACAAGAAAGCTTGGAAAATGCATAATGTGAGTTAGAAAATTTACAGTTGAGAGATCAACAAGATGGCGAAATGGTGCAAGAAAATGGCTATACAAAGGAAGCATTTTAGTCGAGAAATGTATAATATGGAACCTTAAATTTAGGGCCAGGATGTCAGGACAATCCAAATGTTGCTGCTGAATCGTAACAGGACAGAAAAATATTAAATGCATGATGAGTATTCCATTGTAGTTAAATTTATTAAATTATATCAAATCTAGTTTTTCTCTGAGTCCTGTCTATTTTAGGAATGTGATCATTGGCACCTCAAATGAAGGTCCTATACACCTTTAGAAATAGTTAGAACATTTGATGGATAAGTACTTTACAAGCAAAGTCTTCTACTATTCTATTCAACAAAGTAGCACTGATGATGTTACTTAGTTTTTTAGTATCTTTTAGTATTTTATACATTCAATTTTAAATTGGTTTTAAAAATTTGGGGTTTTAAATTTGTCGGGGCCAAAATTATTTAATTTGATTTTATTCTACTTTTAAATTTTGTATGTATGTGTTTTATTATTCGGCTGTGCACCGCCCTGAGTCCTTCAGGAGTAGGGCGGTATAGAAATAAAATAAATAAATAAATAAATAAATAAATAAATAAATAAATAAATAAATAAATAAATAAATAAATTAGTTTGGGTAATGGAAAACCTGCAAGAAAACAATCAAGCTCAGAAAGCATCAAGGACCCCTCTTTCCCCCTCCCCCATGAGCTGCAAATATTCTCATTTATTAGATGTTACATAATTTATACCCAGAATTTGTTCATATCCTTCAGCCCTTTTACAATGCTACACCCAAGAAAAAAACTTGAATCTCATTTTTTTTTTTCACTTGCCCTCAACCCATCCATTGAAGATGGCTATGAGTTTACATTCTCTGCAGTCTTGCTCTAGATAATTCCTACAATTTAGGTCTAAGTATTCTCAATTCAAACCATGGGAACTTCTAACAGCAGACAGAAAACAGAAGACGTTGAATTCTACTCACTTATAATGCAGCATGAAAAATGAGGCCTCTTAGCAGATTTGTGATATAAAGGTAAAAGCAAAGGTTCCCCTTACACATATGTGCTAGTCATTCCTGACTCTAGGGGGCGGTGCTCATCTCCATTTCAAAACCAAAGAGCCAGCACTGTCCGAAGACGTCTCCGTGGTCACGTGGCCAGCATGACTAAACGCCAAAGGCACACAGAATGCTGTTACCTTCCCACCAAAGGTGGTCCCTGTTTTTCTACTTGCATTTTTTATGTGTTTTTGAACTGCTAGGTTGGCAGAAGCTGGGACAAGTAACGGGAGCTCACCCCGTTATGTGGCACTAGGGATTTGAACCTCTGAATTGCCGACCTTTCAATTGACAAGCTCAGCATCTTAGCCACTGAGCTACTGCGTCCCTTATTTGTGATATAAGTAAACAATATAGTAAGTCAATCATCTCCCACAGCAAACTGTTGTTGAACATACCAACAAGTATTTTGGGACAGGCATTGGATATACTTTGATTCACCTAAAAGACTCCATCAACAATGCCACAATGATCAAAATGAAATATGTAATAAGAAATCTGAGAACAATTTTAAATTCTCATGTTGTTATTATTCATGTATTCATTTGCTCTTGTAGGATGACCACATTTCGAAATGGGTAGATGAAAATATTTTCAGTCGATATTAGTTTCACATGCGTTCATTCATAAGCTTATTCTCTTATGATGTTCACGTAGGTAGTCCTCCTCTTACAACCACAATTGAGTCCAAAATTTCTGTTGCTAAATGAGACATTGAATTTGCTTGTCAGAAGTTCACAAAAGGTGATCACATGACCTCAGGACACTGCAACCATCATAAATATGAATCAGTTACCAAGCATTTGAATTTTGATTACGTGATCACGGGGATGCTGCATGATCTTAAGTGTGAAAAAATGGTCGTAAGTCACTTTTTTCAGTGCCGTCGTAACTTCCAATGCCCTCTGAGTGAACTCTTGTAAGTCGAGGACTACCTGTATTACTATGTTTCCCTGAAAATCTTATTTTCTTTTGGACTCCAAAATAACCACTAGGGCTTATTTTCAGAGGATGTCTTATTTTTTCCTCATGTAGTTTAAGAGTACATGGGAGGACCCCCATGCCCTGCACCAGCTTACCTCAGGGCCCCCACAGCCATGTCACTCATGCCCTGATACCTGCCTGACTTCCCTGAGGTAAACCAGTGTGGGGTGCATGGGACAACTCCACTCCCTGCTTTACGGGCGTGGCACCACATATAACCAGATTCAATGGAGAGTTGGGTGGCTGCACAGGCACTTAAGTAGGGCTTATTTGGGGGGATAGGGCTTATATTAGTCATACATACATTATTTATGGGACCGCCTGCTACCACCAATAGCTTCCCACCGGCCGGTACACTCTCATAGAGAGGGGCGCCTCCGGGTGCCGTCGGCCAAACAATGTTGACTGGTGGCCCCCAGGGGGAGAGCCTTCTCTGTGGGGGCACCTACTATCTGGAATGAGCTCCCCCCAGAAATACAGAGGATCCCGGATCTGTGCACCTTCTGTCGCGCTCTCAAGACTTTTTTATTCCATCAAGCCGGCCTGGCCTAAATCTTTCCCCTTTAAAATGTAAATTTTAATTTGTTTTTTAAATTATTGGGTGTTTTAAATTTGTCTCAGCCAAATTGTTTAATTCGGTTTTATTCTGTTTTTAAATTTTGTATTTATGTGTTTTATTCTGTGGCTGTTCACCGCCCTGAGTCCTTCGGGAGTAAGGCGGTATATAAATCCAATAAATGAAATGAAATGAATGAAACATGCAAAAAAAATGGTAGAGCTTATTTTTGGGATAGGTCTTATTTTCAGGAAAACACGATAGCCGCTATTGGTTTAGGTGCCATTATACTCTTGGTGGCTATCTGAATGATATGAAGTCAACAATATTTATAATAATAATAAGAATTATGTTCAGAAGATATTCTTCTTCACGTTAATTCAGGAGATATGAAATTGATTGTTGGAATATTTATAGAATGCAATCACCCAAACCCTTACTTTCATCCTGGAGTTAACATGCTCCTCTTCTCTGATATACTTCTCATGCCTGTTGAAGATACTTGTCTTCTGGGAATGGAAGACAAAGAAGAAACAAACAAAGCTGACTTTTTCAGTGGAAATGATCAGAAGAGTTGTCCAAATAAGGCAGACAGATGCACGGAGTTTGCTTTTTCATTATATCCATGGGATCTTGGCAATTACTTGCTTTTCTTTTTAACTATAGGGTGGAAATGAACAAATTGACAAGAACCCACCCTGTTAGCTACATGAATCCACCTAAGAATTGTTCAGCCTTATAGCATAAGAGTGATTAAAATAAATGATGACTTTGATGACTGACTGAGGGATGTTGAGAAAGCATGATTTCCATATTCTTCTTGAATATGAGAAAGCATGATTCTTGAATTCTTGAATATGAGAAAGCATGATTTCCATATTCTTTATTTAGCCCAAAGAAAGGGCAACTTTTTAATCTTTACCTAGGGAGAAGTTTGGAAAAGAAAGGAATTATGTCTGTATCAGAGGTGGTATTCAGCCGGTTCTGACTGGTTCTGGCGAACCGGTAGCGGAAATTTTGAGTAGTTCAGAAAACTGGCAAATACCACCTCTGAATGGCCCCACCCCCAATCTATTCGCTGCCTCCCGAGTCCCAGCTGATTGAGTCCCAGCTGATCAGCTGTGTCTTCTTTTGTTGCCCTGCAGAGGAGAATGGAGCTGGAAAGCAGGTTAAAGGGTGGGGAGGGAATGGAGATTTTACAGTATCCTTCTCCTGCAGTGGGGTGGGAATGGAGATTTTGCAGTATCCTTCCCCTGAAAGAAGAAAAGGCTGGATTGATGATTTCTGGATTTGGGGAGGAAGAAAATGTTGAAGAGGATAGGAAAAAGAATAAGATGGCAATAATGCCTTCAGCTCTTCCTTCTGTTGAATAACTACAGGTAGTCCTCAACTTACAACCATTTGTTTAGTCGCCATTCGAAGTTACAATGGCAGTGAAGGGATTTATGACCATTTTTCATATTTATGACCAGTGTACCACTGACTCATATTTATGACAGTTGCAGTGTCCTGGGGTCATGCGATCACCTTTTGCGACCTTCTGACAAGCAAAATCAATGGGGCAGTCAGATTCAGTAAAGCCAAATTCACTTAATATCTTTTATTGTTAATATTAACTTAACAACTGCAGTGTTTCACTTGACAACATTGGCAAGAAAGGTCATAAAAGGATGCAAAACTCACTTAATAAATACCTCACTTAGCAACAGAAATGTTGGGCTCAACCGTGGACCTAAGTCGAGGATTACCTGTAATGGATTCTGTGCTGCCAATCCTAAAATCTGTATCCTTATATTTAAAATACCGGTAGTTTCCCTTTTGTAAACATGGACTTTCTGCTTCGCTATACGGTTACTTAATATGCATCGTGTGAGTATTCTTTGCATACTATTTAACAGTCTCCAATGGTGTGCAGAAGCATGTCAATGTTAATAGGAAGACAAATAGTACAATTCCAGCAGGAGGTTTAAACCAACTCATGAAGTGCTACCACTATCTGTTCTGCCCCAGCTACTGACCCCAAAGAACACAGCACACACAAAGCCTGTACAAAACTTAATTTACTAAAATAACTCAGTCTTTTTCAAACAAAGATAATAATAATAAACTTTCTTACAAGAAATCCAAAGATAAACTAATCACAATCTTACTATGGTTGGCAGAAAGCCCAGAAGCAATTTGCAGAGAATCCAGACACGAAGGAGAACTAAAGTTGTTCCCTACAAATTGCTTCAGTCGGTGTTCCTCCTTAAATAGGCTAAGGGAGTGGCCAATTAGCCCCAAGCCTTACTCTCGAGGAGACCTCCTCCTGAGGAGCCACTCCTGCCTTTTGGCAGCTCTGCATGCCTGTACATTGAGAAGAGGCTCCTCCTCTTCGTCCTCTTCACTTAAGGGAGCTTCTGGAGGTTCTGAAGGCCCTGGCTGAATCCCTGCCTCTGGTACCACATCTTCTCCAGCCTCCTCATTGTCTGACTCGAGTGCCAGCTGCACAGGCTGCTGGCGCAGCACCACACCAGCCTCCTTGTTGTCGGAATCAGCTACAATCTGCACAGGCCGCTGATGGGCCACAACACTATCCATCCCTACCACTGCTACTAACCCTTTTGCTAAGCCCATGATGGCGAACCTATTCCACACGTGCCACAGATGGCAAGCAGAGCCCTCTCTGTGGGCCCACACGACATCACTAGCTGTTCTTCTAGTTTCTGGCAGGCACATGCGCACCGGCCAACTGGTTTTTGTGGGTGCCGGAGCACCGGAAAATGGGCTGAAAACAGCCAAAAACCAGGCCGTTTTTCAGGCTGTTCCTGGGCCATTTTTTCAGGCCATCTTTTGGGTGGTTTTCTTGTGGTTTTCAGGCCATTTTTCAGCCAGCCAGCTGGTCTTCGGGTTTCTGGCGCTCTGGCGCACACACATGCATACGCATGCGCTTTCCAGTTTGGGCACTCTGTGCTGAAAAGTTTTGCCATCACTGTGCTAAGCTATTTAATTTACTAGCTGGAACAGTAAACTGTATAATGGGCCAGAACACACAGTTGTAGTTGATTGATTGGAGAGTGTGGGCTCCTGCATGAGGCAATCTATGTTATGATTGGTTGCTGGATGTAAAGGGGGAGTTTTCATTTTTCCTTGTATTTTTCTTCTGTGTGTTCTCTATGCTGTTCTGTGATTTACCCAACGTTTGATCCAGAGGTGGTATTCAGCAGGTTCTGACCAGTTCTGGAAAACTGGTAGCAGAATTTTTTTTTTTGAATTTTTTTTTTATTTTTAAACAAAACTTAAAACAATTATCATCCATTACAATTACAGAAAGTGTATTGATTGATTACAAATCTTTTGTGCTTAATCCTCAATCCAACATTTTCTTATTTAACAGTTTATTACATTATTATTCTCATTTACCAATTATTTGACAGTAGCTTATCCTCCATAAGGGAAGTAAACCCCTCTTTATATGTTTTATTATTTCATCCATTTCATGTTTCATATTTCATTTCCATGCTTTCTTGTCTAACCATTGATAAAATAAATCCCATATCAAATAATATTGTTTATCTTCTTGTTCCCTAATTTCAAATGTCAATTTACTCATTTCAGCACACTCCAAAATTTTCTTAATGACATCGTCATCTGTAGGTATCTTCTCTCCTTTCCAGTTTTTAGCAAATACAATTCTAGCTGCCGTTAAAACATTCACAATTAAATATCTCAATTCTCTATTGTATGTTTCTGGTAAGATTCCTAATAAAAATGTCTCTGGTTTAAAGTCAATGGGTTTCTTTATCATTTTTTCCAGCCATGTGTGGATTTTAGTCCAATATCTTTTGGCTTCTGCACATGTCCACCACATATGGTAATATGAACCCGGAGTCTGATGACACTTCCAACATTTTGGTAGCAGAAATTTTGACTAGTTCGGAGAACCGGTAAATACCACCTCTGACTGGCCCCGCCCCCATCTATTCTCTGCCTCCCGAGTCCCAGGTGATCGGGAGGAAATGGGGATTTTGCAGTAACCTTCCCCTGGAGTGGGAAGGGAATGGGGATTTTACAGTATCCTTCCCCTGCTATGCCCACCAAGCCATACCCACCAAGCCATGCCACGCCCACCAAGTTACACCACAGAACCATCTCTGACTTCACTGGGATGCTGGCTGCGCAATTCCCTGACACAGCTCTATGAAGATTCTCAGTCATCCAGGTTATGGTTGTCCCAAAGGTACTTTTTTCAAGAGGCAACTGGACTTTCTGGTTTTTTCTTTGAAGACATTTTACTTCTCATCCAAGAAGCTTCTTCAGCTCTGACTGGATGGTGTGGAATGGAAGGATTTATATAGAAATCCCTCCACAGCTGTCGGCAAGGAATATAAATCCTTCCATTTGCCACCATCCTGAAGAAGTTTCTCGGATGAGAAGCAAAACATCTTCAAAGAAAAAAAGAAGAAAGTCCAGTTGCCTCTTGAAAATGGACCTTGGGAACTATTCTCTTGTTGGAAGAATTATTCAAGTCCAGTTTCAAGCCGGGAGAAAGGCACTGGAAATAAAATGGAGGATGGAGGTTGATTGGAAAGAAAGGTTCTCTTTATTGATGAAGCAGAACTACCAACCACGTGATTCAGGGACTGCTGACAAAATGGAGTTTAGAGTGGGTGGATTCTTATGGGGGTCATGTAGGGGTCATAGCTGGCTCTGTAGGCAAAAGAGGAAACGCAAATCCTAGGTGTTTGCCTGAGCAAATTTTGTCAACCTTTTGTTTGTTGCTTATCTGAGTTTCTGTCTTGACCCAGTCTTTCTGAATGGTTTACCAAATCTGCATTTCTAAAAGCTGGCCTCCTCAGTTTCTGCTTGGGGGAAGGGAGACTGGAGCTGGTTTTTGTCTCCCTTAAGAACATGTTTCTCCATTTCTCCTTTTGGGGAAATATAGTATCCTGCCTTTTTAATATTTCCCAAAATATTTCCTTCTTCTAGAAGGAGGTGGGAAGGCTTCCTACACCCTGACACCTTTAGAAGAAAAATCCTCTATTCAAGGAGAACTAATTTTGCTTACATATAGTCAAGGCTATGATTTTCCCAGTTGCAATGTATGGCTGTGAAAGTTGAACCATAAGAAAGGCTGAGTGCCAAAGAATTGAGGCCTTTGAACTATGGTGCTGGAGAAGATTCCTGCGAGTCCCTTGGATGGCAAGGCCATCAAACCAGTCAGTCCTAGAGGAGATCAACCCTGACTGCTCTTTAGAAGGCCAGATCCTGAAGAGGAAACTCAAATATTTTGGCCACCTAATGAGAAGGAAGGATACACTGGAGAAAAGCCTAATGCTGGGAAAGACTGAGGGCAAAAAAAGAAGGGGACGACAGAGAACGAGGTGGCTGGATGGAATCACTGAAGCAGTCGGTGTGAGCTTAAATGGACTCCAGAGGATGGTAGAGGGTAGGAAGGCCTGGAGGAAAGTTGTCCATGGGATCATGATGGATCGGACATGACTTCACAACTAACAACAACAACAAATTTTGCTTAATTGGCGTCATGAATCCTTGAGTGACAGAGGACAGAATTTACCTTGACTAGATAGATTAAAAACCCATGCCATGTTGGTTACAATTCTACTGTAACACCTGTACTAAGAGACTCTTACAGGTCTGAATGTGCTTCCCCTCCAACATTTTATCTTCATGTGAAATAGGGAGATGTCTGAGACATTTTCTCATGTTATTTTCTTGGCCCAGGTTCAAGCCTCTCTTATCTGACCTTTGGCTCTGCCTCCCTGAGCTACAGATTTCCTCTTCTATCAAAACCAATTGACTGAGAACCTAATCACTTCCCTGACAACATGGCAAAACAGGGAAGGCTGATGCCTTGAAACAAAATTTTCCCCATATAAATTATCTCCTTCTCCATCAGCTTCCTCCTCTTTTTCCAGAGCATCACCAATGCATTCTTCTCTCCTAATTAGTCCTCTGGCTGTTTTCAGTTCAGAGTTTATTTTTGTTAACAGCTTACTGACTGATTGATTCACTGATCACTATACGGATTGACTGATAGCTTGCCTTTAGTTTGTGCAACTCAACTCATCGTGAATCATGCCCCCCTCCTCCTATTCAAAAATCTACATGCACGCTGATATCAATCCTGCAAAACTGAACCTCGGTGCAATATATGAACATTAGTGCCTTTAAAAAAAGAAATCAGCTTGTATGTGTGTAGATTGATTAAAACCCAGCACAAAATCAAATCAAGATTTCTTCTTATTTCTTTACCACATTTGTTCGCTTACAATTTCCAATAACACTGACTAGGAGAAAAAAAATCATTATTTTAATATTCTATATATTGAAGTAATACGCACCTGAAATTTAATGAAATATTGATGGACAGACATCTCCCACAGACTGATATATGATAAAGGTTACTACTAGAGTAGCAATGTTTCTTTATTGCTAGACCCCACATTTAAAATAGATTTTTCTCTCTCTTTTTTCCTCTGCCCGCACCTTTGGTAAGAAAGATACTTTCCACTAATTAGTCAAATCAATCTATGTGTTTATAATAGCAGCTCTAATTCTATAAATTCATCTGTATTCCAAACAAAACAAGACCAAAAAGGAGATACCAACAGGCTTGCAAATCTTAAACTTATATTGTGGTTATATAATTATAACAACTTCAACCAGAATTAATTTTGTAACTAAAATCCTACAGCCATACCATATTTCTTGGACTTCTCTTCCATTACTTCATTAGCATCTGCAACTGGCTCTTTCTAATACCCGATGAAGTCCATTTTGCAAAAATCTAACTGAAAATATTATGTAGGTTTGGTAGGAATCATGTAGGAAGGGACAAAGGAGAAACTAGACCAGGGGTCAGCAACCTGCAGCTCTGGAGCCCCATGTGGCTCTTTCACCCCTCTGCTGCAGCTCCCTGTCATTCAATATATGCGTCACAACCGCCAATGTGCGACACCCGCTGCCACGCGATTTATTGAATTTTTCAACCCCTGGTAGGCCAACCATGGATAAATCCAAGAAAAGAAAAGTTTCAGAAGAAAACAGAACGTTTAATTCAACTACATTTGCTAGTTTTGTGGCCACTCAAGAAATAGTCAGGTACGGGAAGGGTTTTGTGGCTCCCGGTGTTTTCTTTTCTGTAGGAAATGGGTCCAAATGGCTCTTTGAGTGTTTAAGGTTGCAGACCCCTGCACTAGACTAAAAATCAACCACATGTCTTGTCTGAAGCAAAACTGTTGTACAGTACATAGTCCTTGACCTATGACCAGAATTGGGACCACAATTTCCATTGCTAATTAAAGCCATTGTTGAATTTCACCCAGAGGTGGGTTTCACATATTTTTACCACCGGTTCACCGCCCATGCACATGCTTGCTTCATGTGAGTGCACCTTCCGCATATGTGCCCGTCCTTCTGCACATGCGCTTTGCTCCTGCACGCGCCTTCTGTGCATGCACCCAGCCTCAAAAATGTCGCTAAATAAGACAGCATAATGCCGTGGTGGGTGGTCGGGTCCACCTGCGATATCTGCTACCAGTTCGTTTGAACCGGTCCGAACCGGCTGAATACCAAAACTGATCGCATCCAATTTTATGACTTTTTTTTTTATTGAAAAAGTTTTCAAATACAAGTTTTTCCCCCTTTCCCCCCCCTCTTCCCTAACCCCCCTCACCACCCATCCCCCCCTGTGACTTCTTCACAACAATAGGCTATTTCATAACTAATTACATACATAATATCTTTCCTTTCCCTTACTCCCTCTTCAGAATACTGACCCTTAGCATATTATTCTTATAACTCCCATTTTTACGATAATCTGCCCTTTTTCTCCTCCCCTAAACTTATAGTGTATTATTACAATTTAACATTTAATCTTATATATATATTAATATAACATTTTAAAGCGGCCTTCTCTCTACATCCAAATTTAACATTTATTCAGTTCTATCCAATTCCTCCACTCCCCTAAATATATGACTTAAAGATCCTTTTTCTTAGACTAATCAATCAGTAAACTAACCTATTTCAACCCTTCAATTCCTACAAAATCATGCAATACAATTCTAAATATAATCCACTGCCCACTTTACTAAGATATACACATATCTATATATGCATTCCATTTTGTAAAAAGAAAAAAGACAATAACTTTAAATTTATAATCCATATAATATCTTCTTTGGTGTCTTTCCACTGGATTGTTAAATCCATCACCCATAATAGGGTAAAATAACATGCTGGTGCAACAGTTTGTTCAAAATCTTCAATCATCTTCTGCCCCCATCAGTAGTAGATATCCTCATATATATATAAAAGTAAAAACAACCACCTGAGTGACATTATAATTATATCCATATAGTTGTAATTGTGGTTTTCATCAGGATTGTTGATTCCCATCATCCTAATGGGTAACATCCAGATCTTCTGCATGCCCCAGCGTGACTCTCTTGCCTTGTAACTCAAAATAATTATAATATATTTACCAGTAAAAGAAATCCAGAGTAGATAATTCAAATCCAACAATGTAAGGCTCTTTTCACATCCCAAAATCACGGCATTGCAGAGATCTGCCACTATCCTCAAGATAGTATTAAACAATTGTTCGCCTCCACTATCTTTTCACATATTCATTCATTTTTTAAAGTCCCTGGCTTCACTGTTGCTTGGTTTAGAAACTGCTGTTTCTATGAGATCTATTTCTTTTCTTTTTCTTTTGCGGGTTGAATTTCCATCCTCGTTTCCTTCCTACCAGTTGTGTGTCGGCTGATCGATTTTCATTCTGCTTTATGAGTTGATCTTGTTGGTTTTGTTTTATCATCTCATCTTTCTTCTCCATCACTTGTATATCAACTGGTTGATTTACGCACTTGTCTGTAACTTGATGGTTCATCACATTGGAGTCGGATGACACTGCTCTCAATTTTATGACTTTTTTATCAGGGTATTACACAACAGGTGTCCAAATGAAGTCAGAGACACTGAAACCCATTTATAGTTTTATATAATTAAATATACTTTTACAACTATATACACAGCAAACTAAATAGTCAGGCAAATGGGAGCATCATGAAGTAAATCATAGGACACACAGAAGAAAAAGGCAGGGAAGAAAGGGAAACTCCCCCTCCACCACCACAGCAACCAATCACAGAACAGATTGCCTCACACAGAAGCCAGCACTCTCCAACCAATCAACTATAAGTGTGTTTTCTGGCTCACTCCACAACCCCACTGCTCCAGCTACTAAATTTAAATACCTTAACAATTTTGCTTGTTGGAAGCTGTCTAGCAAGGTCGCAAACGATGATCACATGAACCTGGGATGCTTCAACTATCATAAATACATGCTGGTTACCAAGCATACAAATTTTGATCACATGCTGTGATGGTCATAAGCATGAGGACCAATTGCAACTCGCTTCTTTCAGTGCCATTGTAACTTCGTACGGGCACTAAATGAAGGCCGAGGACTACCTGTAGTCCTGAACAGGAAGATTTCTGAATGCATTATTTTGCCATAGACTTTTTTTTGTGCATTTAAGGGAATAATTTACACTTACCTCATTTTTTTGATAATTCAAGTTGAATTTTTGATACGTCCATATTGTTTTCCTGGCAATAATACAGAAGTGGATTGTCATTGCATTGGAGTTCCTGATGCCTAGTTAAAAGACGAAATATAAAAAGCAGGACTCTTTTCTTATCATAAGTTTCACTTTCTCAAGAATTGGTTCTTAAAATTTACTCAGAGTTGTCAGTATAAATTCCCATACAATATAGACCTTACATTAAATGCCAACCTCTGTCTCTTTCAAATTTCTTCTATATTAAAATGTCATGTACATCGCAAGAATTGCCATTGCTGTACTGTCTCAGAGGCATTTTCATGGATCTTAAGAATTGTTAAAATTTTCCCCCCAAAAAATGAAAACTACAACTCTTCCATAATTATTCCCTTCGATACTTGATTCCCTTTTGACTGATATGGCTTGTATTGATAGTCTGCTTGGGCAGCAAAATTAGATATGTTACTTTAAATTTCTCCTTATGCCACCAACAATATTGTGAAGTATGTGAATGATACAACTGTACAAAGTTAGCACCCACCCCTCTCCTAGAAGAATGAAATATTTTGGGAAATATTTAAAAAGCCAAATATTATATTTATTATTTATTTATTTATTTATTTATTTGTTTGTTTGTTTATTTATTTATTTATTGTGTCAATCATATATAAGATAACAGGTAAAAGTATAAACATAATTTGAATACATGAAAAGCGTAAGTAAAAAGGAATATTAGGACAGGGATGGTAGGCACGCTGGTGCACTTATACACGCCCCTTACAGACCTCTTAGGAATGGGACAAGGTCAACAGTAGACAGTTTAAGGTTAAAGTTTTGGGGGTTTGGGGAAGAAACCACAGAGTCAGGTAGTGCATTCCAGGCATTGACCACTCTGTTACTGAAGTCATATTTTCTGCAATCGAGTTTGGAGCGGTTTACCTTGAGTTTGTATCTATTATTTGCTCGTGTATTGTTGTGGTTGAAGCTGAAGTAGTCATTGACAGGAAGGACATTGTGGCAGATAATTTTATGTACTATGCTTAGGTCAGACTGAAGTCAGCGCAGTTCTAAATTGTCTAAGCCCAAAATTTGAAGTCTGGTGGCATAAGGTATTTTATTGCAGTTAGAGGAATGGAGGACTCTTCTCGTAAAATATCTCTGGACTCTCTTGATTGTATTTATGTCCGATATGCAGTTCAGGTTCCAGGCAGATGAGCTGTATTCAAGAATTGGTCTAGCAAATGTTTTGTATGCTCTAGTTAGTAGTAAAATATTGCCAGAGAAGAAGCTACGCAAGATTAGGTTAACAACTCTTAGTTTCCCTAAAGGAGAAACATGTTTTTAAAGACAGAAAGCAGCCCCCAAATCTTTCTTAATAGGTTGGCCCAGCAGGACTGGCCCAGCCTATCTGCAAGACAAAACAGCTTCAGCTCCAGGGTTATGGGATTAAGACATGACCCTCAAGGACATAATAGGATTATCTAGCAGCAGAGCTCACTACATTGCACAATCTCCTAAGGACATTTCATCATCCAGCGAACTTCAACCAAACTTGACTCAGACAAACATAACCCCACATGGCACCATGGGAGTCTGACAACAGCCAATAGAATACATGTTCTTGTACAGGAACAGGAATCTCAAGTTCAAAGCCCAAGAGAAGGTATAAAAGCCACCCACTCTCAATTCCATGTGGTCAGCTACCCAGCATCACACGTGCATGGTGGTTCTGCTTCATCATTAAACCATCTTTCCAACCAGCCTTCATGTTTCCAGTGTCTGTCTCCCAGCTTGGAACTGAACCAGATGGATATTTCTTCGAACACAACAGTAGTGGACCTTATTCAAGATCACAAAGAGGGTGCTTACCACTGGTGAAATCCAATTTTTTTTTACTACCAGTTCTGTGGGCGTGGCTTGGTGGGCGTGGCAGGGAAAGGATACTGCCAAATCTCCATTCCCACCCCACTCCAGGGGAAGGATACTGCAAAATCCCCATTTCCACCCCACTCTGAGGCCAGCCAGAGGTGGTATTTGCCGGTTCTCCGAACTACTCAAAGTTTCCACTACCGGTTCTCTGAACTGTTCAAAATTTCCACTACCGGTTCTCCAGAACCTGTCAGAACCTGCTGGATTTCACTCCTGGTGCTTACCCCAAGGAAGTAGAGGGTTTGGTGAACTGGTGTAACAAAAACAGCCTCATTTTGAATGTAGGAAAATGTAGGAAAAACTAAAGGGATCATTGTCAATATCAGAAAAGGCAGGCACCTCCACACATCTCTGTAATGATTCACCTATGGAGTTGGTCGGCAGCATCAAGTTTCTGGGTGTGCAGCTAACGAGTAGGCTAGCTTGGTTGCTCAACAGTGAGACGCTGTTAGTAAGTAACAGAGTTAAGTTTAATTTGGTTAAGATAGTAACACACTTGTAAAGTGTCTCTGGTTTCCCCGTTGACTTTGCTGGTCAGAAGTTCACAAAAGGTGATTGCATGAGCCCGGGACACAGCAACCGTCATAAATACGAGTCAGGTGCCAAGTGTCTGAATTTGGATCACATGACCATGGAGATGGCGCAATGGTTGCAAGTACGAAAAATGGTCATAAGTCACTTTTTTCAGCAGCATATTTCTAGTCCAGCCTCGCTCTCTTCTCCAATTCTTGTTCTACTTTATATTTTATTCCCTTGAGTAATAAATCCATACAGAGGAAAATGTAAGCCGCGCAATATTAGAATTGCCAGAAAATCCAAGGCATTATCTTGTCAAGTGACTCCTTTGCATTCCAGGCTGAGGATGTAAAAGGCTTTAGTTAATAATTGTTGCAGGTGGTTAAGGAACACATTATTGCTTGGGCTTTCAATTCTCTATAGTCATTTCTTAATTGGCTATAAAAGGAGCTATTGAAGAAGCCCTCAGCATGGAAGAAGACTAATCTGTAAATAACTGGTAACATTTATATTTTGTTAGAGCAAGATATGTAGAAGTAGACGGTTGAACTGTAGCTTTCCTAAAGTGTTGCTCTGTGTATTGATTTCTATAGACGGTTACAGGCTACGCTCGCAAATTGCTGCAGCTCATCCTTTCTGGATGCTCCTTCATAGTATTTAATACCCAGAGAGCAGGCGCAACGATCTTTTTGCTGCCACCTGCTGGTTGGAGAATTGCAATCTAATTGCAGTCCACCCAATTTGCAGCTGCTACCTGCCAGGATCTCACATATTACAAAGGCTGTGAATTCTGCAACTGAACACGCAAGGAATTCTAATTCAATAGACGGCATCCTTTTTTCTTTTTTTTTTTAAAGGATGCCTTTCTTTAAATTGATGTTCTTTTAGACCTGCAATTTCCTGCAGCATTCTTAACACACCTGAAGAAATCTAACACGGGCATTCATAGTCTAGGTTCACTGCCGCAAATTTCAAGTAATTTGCACTGACACCTTGAACTTAAGCTTAGTTTCTTATGTTGATGCACTGAAAAGAACACTACGTCCTTATGTGCTTTTTAAAAGGATTTTATGTGCGCTCTCATTATTTTTTTAAAAAAAGCATGCTGATCCCATTTGTCCCATAAATGTTTTTTTTTTCTTCTCCTCAGTACTTCAATGAAGATTTAGGATCATAGAATATCATCAGAGCTGGAGGGAACCTCTAGTCCAGGGGTCTGCAACCTTAAACCCTCAAAGAGCCATTTGGACCCGTTTCCCACAGAAAAGAAAACACCGGGAGCCACAAAACCCTTCCATGTCTGACTACTTCTTGTGCGGCCACAAAACTAGCATATGTAGTCAGGGTGGATTTGATTTAAATCGAGTTGATTTAAATCACAATTTAAAACATGATTTAAATCACTAGTAAAAAGGCTTGATTTAAATCAACTCGATTTAAATCATAATTTTTAAAGAGCAACTGTCATCTCTGCTACTCCTTTGACCCACTGTTGACTCACCGAAAGTCCCAGTGTTGCAGAAGATACAGCCTCATGCTACATAACGAAGCTCCATTTCATGCTGAATAAACTAAATTATTTATGTATCTTACATAGAAAACTATCTTACGATAGATTTTTACCCCAAAAGTTTTTTATTAAAATAAATTCGATAAAAATCAAAACAATCCGATTTAAATAAAAAAAAATTCGATTTAAATAAAAAAAATCTGATTTTTTTGATTTTTTTTTAAAAAAATCATTGATTTTTATCCACCCTGTATGTAGTTCTGTTTTCTTCTGAAACTTTTCTTTTCTTGGATTTATCCATGGTTGGCCTACTGGGGGTTGAAAAGCTCAATAAATTGCATGCTGGCAGGTGTCGCACATTGGCGGTTGTGATCTATATTTTGAGTGAAAAGAAGCTGCAGCAGAGGGGTGAAAGAGTTACATGCGACTACAGAGCCACAGGTTGCTGACCCCTGTTCTAGTCCAATCCCTTGCTCAAGCAGAAGACCCTATTCTGTTTCAGACAAATGGCTGTCCAGTCTCTTTTTAAAAGCTTCTGTTGATGAAACACCCACAATTTTTGAAGGCAAGCTGTTCCACTGATTGATTATTCTCAGTGTCAGGAAATTTTTCCTTAGTTCTAGATTGCTTCTATCCTTGGTTAGTTTCCACCCATTTAATAAAATTAGAAGTTGCAATCAATCGAATAGTGTTCAATACATAACTGTAGTTTGGGGCAAAATATACAATCAAAGGGTGTAACTACACTGCTCAAAAAAATAAAGGGAACACAAGCAGAAGACCTCCGAGATCTGAATGAATGAAATAGCCTTATTAAATGCTTTGTTCGTTACATACAGTAGTTTGGGGTTCCCTTTAGTTGTTTGAGCAGTGTATAAACTACTGTATGTAAAGAACAAATATTTAATAAGGCTATTTCATTCATTCAGACTTTTTGGGAATGTCTAAGAGCTTCTGGACCTTCCCATGATATCAGTCATAACATATGTTTGATTAAATATGGCCATTGATTTTTTTAAGTGGCCAATGCTATACTTTAATAAAGACCAAATTGAGAGCTACTGAGGTTTTTAATCTTGAAATCAAATTATGTCATTCCTGGTCATACATTTTTCCTTCTTCCCCTCCTCTTCCTCCTCAAGCTATCAAGAAAAATACCAGAATACTGGATTAGAATGTCGATAATTGCAAACAATGACAAAGCTCGATGGACTCGCAGTCCCATTTTTCTTCCTTCTTTTTGTTCACATTGTCAAGTTCCTCTGGGGACCAAAAAAAAAAAAAAAAAAAGACTAAATGCACATTCTTTCAAAATGACTTCAGCATTTCAACCCTGGAAGAGATGAACTACCTCAAATAACCCCTAACAACAAGATTCCACACACACACACCTCTCCGGCATGGTTTTGAAACAGCTGCAAAAATAAAAACATTTATCCCAATTTTACTGGGGTTTAAACTTTGGTTCTTTAAAAGCAAAACAATTTTGGCCAAGATAGATTAATCCGTCACTTTACGACGTGACAGAAGGAATTGTCTTCAAATCCATCAGAACTCTGACCTTCTTGCATTGCCAATAGAGGCGATAACTAAATCAGATCAGAACTGGGATGTGGTTAGCAATCTGAAAAGACGACATGTGGAACAAGCTAATTTCCAGAACTGAAAGAAGACACAATGAATAAATCAAGAAGCACAGTCAAAGAACCAGACATAGAGACCAATGAAGAACGAGGGATATAAGAACACAAACATTGACCCTAAACCACAAGAAGGGTAGCAAATAAATTTGATAATAGACGAGAATAAACTGGAGAAGATAACAAAATGCAAAGTCCTGCAAATAGAAGTAGAATGATTTCTAGATTTCTCTTCTATTATCAAATTTATTTGCCGCCCATCTCGCGGGCAAAAGAATGCGGCAAAAGAATAGCAAAGATAGTACCAATAATCATAGACACCTTGGGTACAATCGCTAAACAACTGAAGCACCACTTCAATGCCATTGGCATTGACAAATTCACCATCAGTCAATTGCAAAAAGGCAAGAACCAAGCACACCAAATATCATGGCAACCAATAGTAGGATTCAAATTGTTTTACTACCGGTTCTGTAGGTGTGGCTTGGTGGGCATAGCAGGGGAAGGATACTGTAAAATCTCCATTCCCTTCCCACTCCAGGGGAAGGTTACTGCAAAATCCCCATTTCCTCCCGATCACCTGGGACTTGGGAGGCAGAGAATAGATGGGGGCAGGGCCAGTCAGAGGTGGTATTTACCGGTTCTCTGAACTACTCAAAATTTCCGCTACCAGTTCTCCAGAACTAGTCAGAACCTGCTGAAACCCACCTCTGATGGCAACATCTGATAAAGCAAATGGCAGCTGAAGTGAGTTGCTAGAAACACAAGAAAGCATGTCTGAATAGTATCTACCAGGCCAAATGGAGTGAAACCAAGTCAGCACAATAGATACTAATGAAGTTAACCAAGGAGAGAAGCAACCTGGAATTAAGAGAAGCTTCCTAATAGTGAGAACAATTAATCAGTGGAACCGTTTGCCTTCAGAAGTTGTGGGTGCTTCATTTCTAGAGGTTTTTAATAAAAGACTGGATAGTCTGAAATGGTATAGAGTCTCCTGCTTGAACAATATCTAAGAAACTGCCACAAAGAAGAGGGAGTCAAGCTATTCTCCAAAGCACCTGAGGGTAGAACAAGAAGCAATGGATGGAAACTAATCAAGGAGAGAAGCAACCTAGAACTAAGGAGAAATTTCCTGACAGAACAATTAATCAGCAGAACAACTTACGTCCAGTAGTTGTGAGTGCTCCAACTCTGAGATTTTTTAAAGAAGAGGTTGGATAACCATTTGTCTGAAGTGGTGTAGGGTTTCCTGCCTAAGCAGGGGGTTGGACTAGAAGACTTCCAACTCTGTTATTCTATTCTATTCTATTCTATTCTATTCTATTCTATTCTATTCTATTCTATTCTATTCTATTCTATTCTATTCTATTCTATTCTAATCATATGGGGACTGTGCTTGGCGTTTTTCCCCCTCATTATTCTTGAATAATTCTTGAAATTGTTTGTATCCTGAAGACTCTAAATGATTTCCTAACATGGGAAGGGAAACAGCCTTTCTTGAAGAGAAACATTATGAATGTTTTAAAGCACTTGCAGCTCCAGCAAATAAAATTCAATGATACCTAATAAATAAAACAGTGACTTTTTGAAGGGAAACATCATTTTGTAGTAAATGAAGGAGAAACTTATTTAAAGGGGAAAAGGGAAGCTGAATTGTAGAACGTCAAAGCAAAGTTTTGAAGTTTTACGCATATAGGCCAAGTTGACCCAAGATAATGCATAATCTCAGACGTGAACTTCAAGTTTCCTTGACAGACAGCAGGAGCTGCTGCGAATGTGTATATATTAAAGCTTGTTTCCCATCAGAACAACCTGCTGCCAACCTTATTAGTGCTCGACTGAGCAGGCCCTTTGATGGAATGAAAGGAGGAAATGTGTTTGCCATTAGATTAGATAACTTTATCATAGGTCTATCGTCTGTTGCTAGACATCATGAATATATTCAGCTTGGAGGTTAAAAGGTTGCTTCCCACTGCATCCTAGTTGTTAAGGAGAAACAGCAAAAAGTTATCCATGATCCCTTGAAGATTCTCAAGACCTTTTGGAAGAAGGCTGTTCTCAGAGCTTGCTGTTTAGCCCCCAGGCATTTCATTACCAAACTACAGATTTACATATTAATAGAGTTGGAAAGAGACCAACACCACCACCTCTGTCCAAGCAGGAGACCCTACACCATTTCTGACAAATGGCAATCCAATCTCTTCTTGAAAGTCTCAAGTGATGAAGCTCCCACAACTTCCAAAGGCAACTTCTGTTCCATTGGTTGATTCTTCTCACTGTCAGAAAATGTCTGACAGAGAGGTTGAATCTCTCCTTGATCAGTTTCCATCCATTATTCCTTGTCTGGCCTTCAGGTGCTTTAGAAAATAGTTTGATCCCCCTCCTCTCTGTGGCTGCCCCTCAAATATTGGAAGGCTGCTATCATGTCTCCCCTGGTCCTTCTCTTCACTAGACTAGCCATGCCCAGTTCCTGTAACCGTTCTTCATATGTTTTAGCCTCCAATCCCCTAATCATCCTGGTTGCTCTTCTCTGCACTCTTTCTAGAGTCTTGACATCTTTTTTATCGTGTGGTGACCAAAACTGGATGTAGTACTCTAGGTGTGGTCTTACTAAGACTTAGTAACATCTTCAGCGGGGTTTTGGGGTGAAGTGTCTTGTTAGTTTATATAGGTCCTGGAAGGGTGATTGGCCTTGTGACTGGTTCTTAGGGGGCTCAGACCTATAATTTTTAAGAGCCAGAGAATTGCAAAATGAGTGGAAGTACATCATATATATAGGGAAGATTGTGGTTGTCTTGATAAGGCTCATATAGTATTTATCTATGTTTTCCAATTTTGTAATTCTGTCTTGTCTATCTGTCTATCTACCTATCATCTCTCCCATCTCTCTCTCTCTCTCTCTCTCTCTCTATCTATCTATCTATCTATCTATCTATCTATCAGTATCTATCTATCTATCTATCTATCTATCTATCTATCTATCTATCTATCTTTTTCCTCTAGCCAGGTTTTCCCTATGTAACCAAGGTTTTTCTGCAGCCCCAGCTCAGTAGAATCACATCCAGAAAATAGATACCATCTATCTATCTATCTATCTATCTATCTATCTATCTATCTATCAGTATTTTTTTTTGCTTTTTTTTTTTTAATGAAAGATTTAAGGCATTTCATTCATCCTTTCTAATCTTCTTCCCAAATAGATCCTGACGATGCAGTTTTAGAATGTGATCCTCATTATTCCAGACTCTGGAATATCCCACTATAATGTAGAGAAATTACATTTTCCAGTTTCATCTTCACTGAACAGAAGTAATAGATCGGACTGGTTAATACCTGGTCTCCAGTTCATCCCTGATTTCTTCGGGAGAATGGCGGCATATAAATCGCAAAAATAAATAAATGAATGAATAAATTTATTTATTTATAATAAATAAATAAATAAATAAATAAATAAATAAATAAATAAATAAATAAATAAATCTCAATGACACGTATAAGTTCCGTTGGGGAGGGGGGGAATCCAGACCTCTTAATTAACTAATTTACAATTTAGAGCAGGGGTTCTGGATCTTGCAACTTTAAGATGCATGGATTTCAACTCTCAGAATCCTCCAGCCACCCATGCAAATGTCTACATGTCTTAAAGATGCCAAGATTGGAAATGCCTGATTTAGAGGTAGGACTGTATTGCTCTAAAACAGAGGTCTTCAAACTTGACAGCTTTAAGACTTATGGACTTCAACTCCCAGAATTCTCCCAGAATTCTCCAGCCAGCTATGCTTCTGGGAGTTGAAGTCCACAAGTCTTAAAGCTGCCAAGTTTGAGGACCTCTGCTCTAAAAGGACTTACTGATAAAAATTAAATTCTTGATTATATCCTGTACCACTTTAATTGCAGGGTCTAGTTTAGTAATAAAGTTGGGATCCTAACCCTCACCTATTACATCATTTTGCCTTTTCCTTCTACTGCCAGTGCATAATGTGTATGAGTAGAATTGATTTTTTAAGGCAGTATTGATCCCTTTATTGATTTTTTTTTAATTCTACTGGAGGAATGTGGGAAGAGATTTAATAGATGTTTATATGAAAAAAGGAGGTCCAGAGAGTTTTGCTTCTTTGTTTATTTATTTATTTTGATAGACTGGCAGCTGTTTTCACACAGAAGTGGTTTTTGTTTAGTCTAGTTTTGTTTTGTTAGGATGTTGAGGAGTGGTGTTGCTTTGTGGGTTCATGGATCATGTGAAGACCCCACAGAATTCAGGGGAAAGCACTGGCATCGGAAAGTGTATTATCTAAAGCATAAAACTACTGCAGATTTGCACAATGTATTCATCACTCACTGTTTACCTTTTGAAGATTCAAAAGGTAAATTCAAAAGGAGCTCTGGTGGCTCAGCAGACTAATTAACATCCACTTACATCTGCTGCCTGCAATTACTGCAAGTTCAAATCTCACCAGGCTCAAGGTTGACTCAGCCTTCCATCCTTTCTAAGGTAGGTAAAATGAGGACCCAGATTGTGGGGGCAATAAGATGACTTTGTATAATATACAAAAGTATGAAGGCTATTGCTTAACGCATTGTAAGCTGCCCTGAGTCCCCGGAGAAGGGCGGCATATAAATCAATTTTTTTTAAAAAAAAATTCAGGTTAAATGGACTTTGTCCATGCTAAGGGTCTTGAGTTTAAGTTGTAGTACTGATTTACAATGTCTTGGTAAGACCATACTTGGAATATTGCATCCAGCTTTGGTTGCCACAATATAAAAACATGTTATGTTTTCTAGAAACTCTAGAAAAAGTCCAAATCAATCAATCAATCAATCAATCAATCAATCAATCAATCAGCATAGAGCTGGAAGGAACCTTGGAGGTCTTCTAATCCAAACCCCTGGTCAAGTAGAAGACCCTATACCCGTGATGGCAAACCTATGGCACGTGTGCCACAAGTGGCACGCGGAGCCATATCTGTGGGCACACAAATGTTGCCCTAGCTCAGCTCCAGCATGCATGTGTGCGCCGGCCAGTTGATTTTTGGGCCTTTCAGGCCCACTGGAAGTCAGGAAACAGGCCTTTCCAGCCTCTGGAGGGCCTCCGGGAGGATGGGGAAGGCTGTTTTCACCCTCCCCAGGCTCCTAGCCTCTGGAGCCTGGGAAGGACAAAAAGCAGGCCTACCGGGCCCACCGTGCTATCACGTGCCAAAAGAGGGGGGAGTGCAGGGGGGGTCATGCGTGCATGCACAAGGGGGTGGGGCACATTGAATTATGAG
The DNA here is from genome assembly GCA_022577455.1 of Arizona elegans. Taxonomy (NCBI): domain Eukaryota; kingdom Metazoa; phylum Chordata; class Lepidosauria; order Squamata; family Colubridae; genus Arizona; species Arizona elegans. The sequence continues at coordinate 2,686,240 of JAKOOJ010000057.1, forward strand.
TGTGGGCACACACGCACACGACCCTCCCGCATTCCCCCCCACACTTTTGGCACGCGGAGGCAAAAAGGTTCGCCATCACTTCCGTATACCATTTCAGACAGGTGGCTGTCCAGTCTCTTCTTAAAAACTAGTAGTGATGAAGCACCCACAACGTCTGAAGGCAAGTTGTTCCACTGGTTAATTGTTCTCACTGTTAGGAAATTTCCCCACAATTCCAGACTGCTTCTCTCCTTGATTAGTTTCCATCCATTGTTTCTTGCCCTGCCTTCTGGTGCTTTTGACAAGTTGACCCTGTTAGGTTCAGCTTGTAGCTTACTCCTAACTTGTTGGTCAGGCAATATATCTGTTTCTTTAAGAAACAATTGAGCCACGTAATCAGGGTTTGCTGAACCCTGTAATTAGGCTACAGTGCATAAATAAGCAGCGCAGAGAAGCATTCTTTGCTCCTGATTGTTCCTGTTCCTGTTGCTTCCTGCGTCTTTCTGCTGATTGGTGTTAGACTAGATTGTTATATGGTACTGTATACCGAGAGTTACTAAAGTCTGTTTGCTTTGGTAAGGGAAGATACTTACTGGACTGATATTACTGTTTATGACCTTGGACTGTTTTACCTACACTGAGACTGCTTATTATCTTGTATATAAAGTATTTTTCTCACACGAGCTGCATGTTTGTCTCCTTCCCTGTGTGTTTCTGCTCTGCTCGTTGCACACCCTAACAGACCCCCTCCTCTTTGTGGCAGGCTCTCAAATACTGGAATGCTGCTCCCATGTTCCCACTTAGTCCTTCTTCTCTCTAGACTAACCAAACCTAAATCCTGCAACCGTTCTTCATATCTTTTAGTTTCCAGGCCTTTAATCATCTCAGTTGCAGCAAAAATAAAGAGCAAGAATGATGATTACGGGACTGGAGTCTAAAATATATGATGAATGGATGCAGGAATTGGGTATGTCTAGTCTAGTGAAAAGAAGAAGTCTAGGGTGACATGATGGCAGTCTTCAATATTAGAGGGTTGTTACAAAGAAGAGGGAGTCAAGCTATTCTCCAAAGCACCTAAAGGCACAGCATGAAGCAATGGATGGAGACTAATCAAGGAGAGAAGCAACTGTTCTGCCCCAGCTCCGGATTCCTGAGGATATTGACACACGCCAATGGTCCTTATCAAATTTATTAAGTAACAAGAATAAACCAAAGTCCGGCAAAGATTGGCAACCAGCCCAGAAAACAAGATATGATAAGACTTTTCCAAAAATGCTCTGATGATAATTACAAGTTGTTTCCAGCAAGAAACTTACTAAAGGCGTGTGACTTAAATAGGCTAAGGGAGTGGCCAATTATCCTCAAGCCTTACTCTCGAGGAGACCTCCTCCTCCTGAGTAGCCACTCCTGCCTTTTGGCAGCCCTGCGTGGTTGAGCATTGAGGAGAGGCTCCTCCACTTCACTCTCTCCACTGGAAGGAGCCTCTGGAGGTTCTGAAGGCCCTGGCTGAGTCTCTGCCTCTGGCACCACATCCTCTTCGGCCTCCTCGCTGTCCGATGCAAGCGCTGGCTGTGCAGGCTGCTGGCACGACACCACACCAGCCTCTTTATCGTCGGGATCAGCCACGATCCACGCAGGCCGCTGGCGGGCCACAACAGCAACCTAGAACTAAGGAGAAATTTCCTGACACTGAGAACAATCAATCAGTGGAAGGACTTCAGAACTTGTGGGTGTTCCATCAATAGAGGCTTTTAAGAAGGGATTGGACAGCCATTTATTCTGAAATGGTATAGGGTTTCCTGCTTGAGCAGAGGGTTGGTCTGGAAGACCTCTAAGATCCCTTCCAACTGTGTTAGTCTGTTATTCTGTTCTGATCTGTGAGTTATTTCAGATAGTGGGAAGAAATCTTTTCTCAAGGCACAATCTCTACAGTGCGGTTTTGGATCTGCAAGATGAGTTGTTTATTTGTCTTCTCTTTAGCGAACACCTTTTCTCCCTTGTGCCATTCGGAGCTATTTGTCTGGCAAGTGAATTTCCACAGCACACCTGCTCCCTACTTATTGTGCAACTGCGTTTCAGGTAAACAGGTTGATCTACAAGGTTGGAGGTCCTTGACCTTGTCAAGAGATGTATGGCCCTGACATCGCTACTTTTATAACTGTACTCCCTCATTCCTGAAAAATATTGTGCGTGCAACATAGAATCTTCAGGGAAATGAGATACCGTGCAGGAAAGGTTAAGTTCCTAAGCCACATAGCAAAGAGGCAGAAACTAGGATTTTCAGAGATGTGGAGATCAATCTATCAGAATAGAGTTGGAAGGGACCTTGAAGATCTTCTAGTCTAACCTTTTGCTCAAGGAGAATACCCTATACAATTTGAGACAAGTGGCTGTCCAGTCTCTTCTTAAATACCTCCAGTTCTATTATTCTGATGACCACAAACAAGACTCACAATGGATAATTTTAGCTGAGGCAGTTTTAGAATAACAGAGTTGGAAGGGACCTTGGAGGTCTTCTAGTCCAACTTCCTGCTCAGGCAGGAAACCCTATACCATTTCAGACAAATGGTTGTCCAATCTCTTCTTTAAAACTTCCAGTGTTGGAGCGTTCACAATTTCTGGAGGGAAGTTGTTCCGCTGGTTAATTGTTCTCACTGTTAGGAAGTTTCTTCTTAATTCATCTCTTGATTAGTTTCCATCCATTGTTTCTTGTCTTGCCTTCTCGTGCTTTGGAAAATAAGTTGACCCCCTTCTTCTTACTCAAATGGTGGAAAACTGGGATACAAATAGGAAGATGTGATACAAATAGAAGATCTTTCTCTCAGATCTAGTTCCAGCCTATAGTCTAACTAGCCCAGACCTAAGGTTCATGTAACAGATGGTTGGATGGAATAGAGCAAGGGTCTGCAACCTTAAACATTCAAAGAGCCATTTGGACCTGTTTCCCACAGAAAAGAAAACACCGGGAGCCACAAAACCCTTCCCGTGCCTGACTATTTCTCGAGCGGTCACAAAACTAGCATATGTAGTTGAATTAAATGTTCTGTTTTCTTCTGAAACTTTTCTTTTCTTGGATTTATCCATGGTTGGCCTACTGGGGGTTGAAAGGATCAATAAATCATATGCCGGCGGGTATCACACATTGGTGGTTGTGATGCATATTTTGAGTGAGAGGGAACCGCAGCAGAGGGATGAAAGAGCCACATGCGGCTCCAGAGCTGCAAGTTGCTGACCCCTGGAATAGAGCAAAAAGAAAACTTTTTTTGTCGAAGAAAACTGCCCCTCTGCTGGCAGAAATCCTACTCAACAGTGAGGGCACCTGCTCTGAGTGTCACTTTTGGTTTTTGCGAATCACAGTTAAAACTGTGAAGTGATGCTCAAAAACAGGTCCTGTACATATCCAACTTTAAAGCATTGTCATATTATAATCTATTGTGATTGCAGTGAATTATAAAATCCATCGTCTATGGAGATTCTCAATCATCCAAGTCATGGTTGTCCCAAAGATGCTTTACCAAATGGTAATTGGACTTCCATGGTTTTTTTTTCCTTGAAAATTTTATAACATTGTAGTTCCTGCTTTTGAAAACTCATGATTTTAACTTTGTAATTTTATTCCCTAATTGTAACAATTGAAGAAGACTTGTTAATCCACATCTCAGTTCTTATCAGAGTTCTCCAATGTCCAGCTGAAGATACCAATGCCAAAAAGTATTACATTAAATTAGTTCAATGCCACATCAGACTTGCATTATGGAACCTTGGTGGCACAGCAGACTCAAGTGCTGTTAAGTAGCACTTAGCTGCCAGCTGCCTGCAATTACTGCAAGTTCAAATCTCACCAGGCTCAAGGTTGACTCAGCCTTCCATCCTTCCGAGGTAGGTAAAATGAGGACCTGGATTGTGGGGGCAATAAGCTGACTTTGTATAAAAAAAAGAACACCGCTTGGGGGGGCCGAAAGCCCTACTAAGCAGGTATACACAAAAGTATGAAGGCTATTGCTTAATGGATTGTAAGCTGCCCTGAGTCTCCGGAGAAGGGCGGCATATAAATCGAACCAATAAATAAATAAATAAATAAATAAATAAATAAATAAATAAATGAGAGAGAGACAGACAGACAGACAGACAGAGACAGACAGAGAGACAGAGAGAGAGAGACAGACAGACAATAGAGAGAGACAGAGACAGAGACACACAGAGAGAGACAGAGAGACAGAAAGTGAGAGAGAGACAGACAGAAAGAGAGAGAGAGAGAGAAAGAAAGACAGACAGAGACAGACAGACAGAGACAGACAATAGAGAGAGAGAGAGAGAGAGAGAGACAGAGAGACAGAAAGAGAGAGAGAGACACAGAGAGAGACAGAGAGACACAGAGAGAGAGACACATACACACACACAGAGAGAGAAAGAGAGAGAAAGAGAGAAAGAGACAGAGAGAGATGGTAGCAATGGGATTTACTGCAGGAAATTCATTCCTGGAATCTGCCATGTTAATTTCTTATTATGCACTTCAATGAAAAGCCAAAACAGAGAGTTGTGAAAGAAATCCAAGCCAGATCTCTAACTCTGACATCTCCTCCTTCTATTTCTCCTTTCTCCTCCCCTTCCATAACCTAAATATCTGCTGCAACACAGCCGATCTCCCACCCCATCCCACCGTGAAGACTTCTTTGTCCCTCGATAGCCTTAATTTGCTGTTCCCGCAAAATTGTTTTACAACTGGGAATGGCCTGCTGGAATATTTATAAGTCTAAAATTGAGAAGGCCACGGGGGGTCAAGACAGAGTATGAAATACAACATGCAGTTTTTCATAAAGCACATCCTCCAATAATTAAATAGCCATATTGCATTGCTTAACCTTCTTCAGACTACAGTGAAATATTGTTGCTGTTGTGATTATGTTTATATCTATACCCCATCTTTATTTTTGTACAACTCAAGGCAGCATAAATAATCTCCAATTTTCGAGATCCAATTTTTCACGCAACAACAAATGTGTGAGATGGGGTGAGTGGGGGTGGGTGGGCTGAGAGAGAGTGATTGGCCCAAAGTTATCTAGTTTCTGTACCTAGGAGAAATCAGGAATTGGAACTCATAATCTCCTGGTTTCTACGACTTCAGCTACCTCATCAAGCTGCTGCAAGTTTAATCTAACAATATTTTTGGCCCAATATCAGAAACATGGTACAGCTGGTATATCCATCATGAAGATCAGTGGTGGGATTCAAAAATTTTTACTACCAGTTCTGTGGGTGCGGCTTGGTGGGTGTGGCAGGGGAAGGATACTGTAAACTCTCCATACCCTCCCCACTCCAGGGGAAGGTTGCTGCAAAATCCCCATTTCCTCCCAATCAGCTGGGACTTGGGAGGCAGAGAATAGATGGGGGTGGGGCCAGTCAGAAGTAGTATTTACCGGTTCTCCGAACTACTCAAAATTTCCGCTACCGGTTCTCCAGAACTGGTCAGAACCTGGTGAAACCCAGCTCTGATGAAGATACAGGTGGGCCTTGATTTACAACCATTCATTTAATGACCATTCAAACTTACAATGGCCCTGAAAAACAGCAACTTTGTCAAGGTTCCGAGTAATGAACCCAACCAATCCAGCAACTCGGAGACTCTGTGATGACCCGGGGCACAGCACAGAGATAACACAAGCAGCTGGCAGTTCAAACTGCTCCTTTATTGCTCCAAATTTCCCGAAATTCTCCCACGTTTCTGCCAAATCCCAGAGCAAAGTGAGGACAAACCCTCCCACATACCTCAAACAGCCCAGCCTCTGGCTGCAAATAGTCCAGTCCAGCATTACTATTACTATTAGTCTTCTCATTGTTCCTATCACTCATCTCCTCCCATTTATGGCTATATCCATGTGGCTTGTAACTTTGCAACTTATAATGTTTTTATTGTTTCCTAGTATTATTTGTTTGCTTATTAGTATCCTATGGCTATCACTAAGTGCTGTATCTTATGATTCTTAACAAATATATTTTATTTTTTCTTTATGTACACTGAGAGCATATGCACCAAGGACAAATTCCTTGTGTGTCCAATCACACTTGGCCAATAAAGAATTCTATTCTATTCTATTCTATTCTATTCTATTCTATTCTATTCTATTCTATTCTAATAACACCACTTTTTTTGGAGTAGAACCATAAAATTATATATCAATGGAAAGATAATTTAATCAAGAATGTAATGCAATCACTTTTATGAAGGATTTGCTTTTAGAAGAGTATTTACAGTATAAAGAATAAAAGTGAAACACATAGAAAAAACGAGATATACAAAAATTATCACCATGTCAGTGAATACTTCGTTGGGTAACCTTTAGCATGAATGACGGATTTACAATGTCTTCCCATGGAGTGAACCAAGTCTTTTAGTTCTGCAGCTGTTATCATGTAAAACCGAGATTGAATTATTGCTTCTATTAACTGGGTTTTATTACTGGGTCACTTCTGACTAACAAATTTTTTTAGTCAGCTTCATAGATTTTCAACTGGGTTAAGGTCGGGGCTATTCCCAGGCCATTCCAGCAGTAGAATATGATTATCTTGAAACTCCCAAAAAAAGGGGGGTGTTATTAGCCATCAAACCTCAAAAATACACTTTTCCCAAAAAGTTTCCACAGTTTTGGCCACTACTGTATTGTTGTTCAGTCACTAAGTCATGCCCAAGTTCCCACAACCCCAATGACCATAGCACACCAGGCCCTCCTGTCTTCTACCATCTCCTATAATTTGCTCCAACTCATATTCATTGCATCAATGACACCATCTAACCATCTAATTCTCTGCCGTCCTCTTCTACTTTCTCCTTCAGTCTTTCCCAACATCAGGGTCTTTTCCAATGAGTCCTCTCATGTCATTGGGTGGCCAAAGTATTTGATCTCCAGCTTTTAGAGGAAGAATTGAAGTTATAGTATCACACAAAGTTTTGTTGTGACTTGCTTAGAAAGTTTACATCTGAACTGAATGAGACGAGAAAGACCATTCTTTTTGTAAATAATAATAACCTTTGTTGTCATTGTACATATATACAATGGAATTGATTTGGCTTCCACTGGTGCAATCCATAACAAAAACACATGACAACATGAATAATATAAAGTAGAGTGGAGTGGAGTGGAGTGGAGTGGAGTGGAGTGGGATGGAATGGAATGGAGTGGAATGGAATGGAATGGAATGGAATGGAATAGAATAGAATAGAATAGAATAGAATAGAAAATGGTCCTTATACAATTAGGGAGAAACCAATCATATGTTTCATGTATGCATGGAGTGATTTCAGCTGTGTTTAGGAGTCTGACAGCCCATGGATAAAAGCTGTTTTTAAACCTGTTTGTCTGGATGGCTATACTTCGGTGTCTTCTGCCCGATGGTAAAAGTGAGAAAAGACACTGACCAGGATGTGAATCATCCCTAAGTATCATCCTTACTCTGTTGAAACAATAAGACTGGACAACGTCATCCAGTGGTGTTGGGGACAACCAATGTTTTTTTGTGCTGAATTAATCATTCTCTGTAGTGCCTTCCTGTCCATGGCTATTAAACCAGCATGAGGTAAAGGTAAAGGTTCCCCTCGCACATATGTGCTAGTCATTCCAGACTCTAGGGGGCGGTGCTCATCTCCGTTCATCAGCCGAAGAGCCAGCGCTGTCCAAAGACGTCTCCATAGTCATGTGGCCAGCATGACTAAACACCAAGGGTGCACGGAACGCTGTTACCTTCCCACCAAAGGTGGTCCCTATTTTTCTACTTGCATTTTTTATGTGCTTTCGAACTGCTAGGTTGGCAGAAGCTGGGACAAGTAAGGGGAGCTCACCCCGTTACGCAGCACTAGGGATTTGAACCGCTGAACTGCCGACCTTTCGATCGACAAGCTCAGTGTCTTAGTCGCTGAGCCACCGCGTTCCATACTGTTATATGTACCATACTGTTATACAGTATGTGAGGACACTTTCTATCGTGGACTGATAGAAAGAAGTCATCCGTTGTTGTTCCACCTGATTTTTCTGCAGGACTCTAAGGAAATGAAGTCTCTGTTGAATCTTACTAACCACCGGGGATGTGTTGTTTTTCCAGGTGAGATCTTGACTAAAAACCCCACCGTGGCTGAAATCTGCATCTATGGATATATTTAATTGCCGACTGCGGTTACTCTCCTGTTACCTACAGATCTGTCTTCCTGTTTTCCCTGAATCGCTTTGACGGATGGGTTTTAAATGTAGTTTTAATTGCAGTTTTATGGCATTTTAATTTGATTATTTTATTATTGTAAACTAGTTTGAGAACAGCTGGTTGAAAAGCGGGATTAAAAATGGAACACGTTCATAGTTTGAAGGGCATCAGACGTTCCCGCTTCTTTAGTTAGCGGAAACTGCTATTTCTGAAATGAAGCTTGCTCTTCAAAGGGAAGATCATATCACACATTCTGGAAACCCCCCCACCCCTCCCCTTTTTTAAAAAAGGGTGAGTGTATGTATGAGCTCTAGATATTATATCAAGCTCGTACATATTGCAAGCTTGCACACATATACGGAATATAGTGTTACATTTCAAGAACTTGACTAAAGTTGACTAAAGTTGACTCTCAAGAAAGAGCATACTGTTTAATTTTCTGGTTCAGAATACATTTCCAACCTGGCAAATTGTTCCTATATTTTCAATTAAAATTTCAGAGGAAAATTAATAAAATCAGACCTGGAGGAAGATGGAAATTAGACTTACTTTTTAAATTTCACGATGTGGCCAAAACTGGATTTTTTTTTTCCTATTTATCTTTAATGTCTAGAAAATCTTTTAGTTTTGCCGAACCAAATCCCTTGTTTATATCTAGCAAGCTATGTATTTTTTTTTTAATGTTCTCCCAAGTAAATGGTTTTCTGTCTTATATCCCAACACTGAGTATTTCCTTGAAGCTAACCATGATCCCTGGCTTCATATCTACCATATAGCCGGGTAAGATGATCGGTGTTGGAAATGCTATTTTCTGGGGGTGGGGGTGGGGTGAATGAACTTGAGTCTATATTTTCCAAATCCACACAAAAATATTTGTGCATCTTTTTCTATATGTTCGATTTATTCTTAAATAAATAAGCACACTCCAACAATAATTTTTAGAACTTGGATCGGATCAGATTAAAATTGATCAGATGTGTAGATTGCAGAAGGTGTAGAACATGAATGAAAATAATTTTAAAGAGGAGGGGAAAAATCTGCCATGATTTCTTAATAGCTTTGTCCTCGCATTTTCTGTGGCTCCTGTAAATAGAGAAAATTGGGAATATTAGACTGTAAAGAAGATCTCTAACAAGTGATAACCATGGAAAGACCAATAGATCCTCTCTCCCAAAATAGAGAAGTAAGTGGGATTTTTTGCAACTTTAAGTAGAAATAGCAATAGCACTTAAACTTACCATGTTTCTCCAAAAATAAGACCAAGTCTTATACTAACTTTTGCTCCAAAAGGAGCATTAGGACTTATTTTCTGATTAGGTCTTATATTGGGAGAAATACAGTACTAAATGCATCCATCTGGATGACAATCTTAACTGGGGCTTACTTTGTGGGTAGGGCTTATACCCTGTTTCCCCTAAAATAAGTCATCCCCTGTTAATTTTGAGCGCATGCACTAAAATAACCCTGCCGCCTGAAAATAATCCCTCCCTGAGAAATATTTAAATGCATGCTCAGCCGGTCCCCGCCATTTTCTATGGTTTCCTCCACATGCCCCAAAATAATAAGGCCTCCCCAAAAATAAGGCCAAGCACTTATTTCAGGTTTCAAAAAAATATAAGACGGTCTTATTTTCAGGGAAACAAAGTATTATGAGCATCCTGAAAAATCATGCTAGGATTTATTTTCCAGTTGGGTCTTATTTTGGGGAAAACAGGATATATGCTGCCCCATAATGTTTTTCAGCACTTTCTGAGTAGTTTACAATGTCAGCCTATTGCCCCCAACAATCTGGGTCCTCATTTTACTGACCTTGGAAGGATGGAAGGTTGAGTCAACCTTGAGCTGGTCAGGATCGAACTCCAGACAGTGGGCAGAGTTAGCCTGCAATACTGCATTCTAATCCCAGTGCCACCCTAATGCTTCATGGTCACCTGATTGCATGCAAAATTTCTCATCAATACTTTGAAAACAGAACTGAAAGGAAACCCTGTCAGACAAATGTAATCACAGGAAAGAAAAGTAGCTTAAAATATTTTGATGAAAAGCACTAGAAGTCAAGGTGTGTAAACCCATAGAAAAAGGAAAAGTGGATATTTCTTGATGCAAAAACAAAAACAAAAACGGAGACTCAAATGGGAATTATTCCACATGGAAAGCTGAAGTTTATGCAACCATTAAAATCTTGTAACAAATGAAATGCAAATGGGATTGGTCACAAAAGGGCTCAGAGTACCCAACTCAATATGAATATGAATTTTGAGCAAGAAATTCTACAAGAGTGCCACTCAGTGTCAAGAAAGTGAAACCAAGACAGAAATTCAGCTTTATGAATAAAATGAGATCAGCGGGACTTGTCAGAAGAATGCAAAATCTCTGAAAAAAAGAAGTTGCAGCAGAAGGAGCAGGCTGAAAATCTCTTTAAAGAGGGGGCAATATCAAATGACAACGGAATTTAATGAATCATGAGAGACAAAACCAAGCGCCACGAATCACAGAAATAAAAGCTTACAAATGGATAATAAAAACTTCTTAATAAAACCATCAACAATAAAACTAACAATCCTTAAAAACAATAAAGAGAAGAAGAAGAAGAAAAAAAATCTGAAAGGTAATCTTAACAGTCTGGTCCTGGATTCCATCTTTTCTTACAATTGTCCAGGTGAACATACAAAAGAGTTTTCTGTCCCTAAGAAAAGACTCACATAACTGGTGTCCTGCACAAGAAAATCAGATTCATGGTTGTATTATTCTGATGACCACAAACAAGACTTACAATGGATAATTTTAGCTGAGGCAGTTTTAGAACAACAGAGCAAGAAGGGACTTTGGAGGTCTTCTAGTCTAACCCCCTGCTCAGGCTGGAAACCCTATACCATTTCAGACAAATGGTTGTCCAATCTCTTCTTAAAAACTTCCAGTGTTGAGCATTCACAACTTCTAGAGGAATGTTGTTCCACTGATTAATGGTTCTAACTGTCAGGAAATTTCTTCTTAGTTCTAGGTTGCTTCTCTCCTTTATTAGTTTCCACCCATTGCTTCTTGTCCTGTCCTCAGGTGCTTTGGAGAATAGCTTGACTCCCCTTTCTTTGGGGCAGCTTCTGAGATATTGGGACATTGCTATCATGTCTCCCCTAGTCCTTCTTTTCATCAGACTAGAAATACCCAGTTCCTGCAACAATTCTTTATATGTTTTAGCCTCCAGTCCCCTAATCATCTTTTTTAATTACTTGCTCCTAAATCATTTAAGGTTTTATGTTGTTGTTCAGTCACTAAGCCATTTCCGACTCTTCGTAATCCCATGAACTGTAGCACACGAGGCCATCCTGCCCTCCACTGACTCCCTGAGTCTGCCCACATCCATGTTCAATGTGTTGATGATACGATCTAATTATCTTATTAACATAAAAGGTAAAGGTTCCCCTGCACATGCGTGCTACTCAAGGGTGCACTGAACGCTGTTACCATCCCACCAAAGTGGTCCCTATTTTTCTACTTGCATTTTTTACGTGCTTTCGAACTGCTAGAAGCTGGGACAAGTAACGGAAGCTCACCCTGTTACGCAGCGCTAGGGATTCGAACCGCTGAACTGCCAACCTTTCGATCGACAAGCTCAGCGTCTTAGCCACTGAACCATCATGTCCCCATATAAAATCAATCAATCAATCAATGTCTCTGCTTTTTACTATGCTGTCTAGGTTTGCCATAGCTTTCCTCCCCAGGAGCAAGCGTCTTTTAATTTCTTGGCTGCAATCCCCATCTGCAGTGATCTTGGAGCCCAGAATATAATATTCTGCCTTTTTAAATATTCCTCAAAATATTTCATTTTTGTAGGGGTGGGGGCTTCCCACAATATCTTGGTAAGGCCATACTTGGAATCAGGGGTGATATTCATTTACCTTCGCTACCGGTTCGCAAATGTGAGCGTGTATGCAAGAACCTTCCGCACATCCTCAGAGCATCAAAATCGGAACGTGATGATGTCCAGGTGGGTGGAGCCTCCCGCAGCTGCCGCTACCAGTTTGCCCGAACTGGATAGATCCGGATGAAGACCACCACTTCTTGGAATACTGCATCCAGTTTTGGTCGCCACGATGTAAAAAAAGATGTTGAAGCCCTAGAAAGACTGTAGAGAAGAGCAACAAAGATGATTAGGGGACTGGAGGTGAATTCAAAATACCACTGTGCCACCAGGGCTCCTGAGATGCCCTTGAATGGCAGCCTCATCAGGGATATTGAAGCAGTGGTGAAATCCAATTTTTTTTACTACTAGTTCTGTGGGTGTGGCTTGGTGGGCGTGGTGTGTCTTGTTGGGCATGGCAGGGAAAGGATATTGCAAAATCTCCATTCCCTCCCCACTCTGGGGCCAGCCAGAGGTGGTATTTGCCGATTCTCCAAACTACTCAACATTTCTGCTACCGGTTCTCCAGAACCTGTCAGAACCTGCTGGATTTTACCCCTGTATTGAAGTATCCCAAGACTACTTTCCGGGATTCTCTAAGACCACAGTAAAAATTGTGGGCAGCAGGGTGAGTAAGTATATCAACTAACCATCTCTGTTCTGTCTCTGTGATCCAGTGAAATTAACGGAAATGCTTTCAGCCAGTTCTCAGAATATCTTCCTGCTGAGACAGGATTTCTCTATATAATTACAATTATATCCTTCCCTCATTCCTCTCTTAACCTCTTGTTACACTGGTCTGCTTCCTTCTCAGTTCACCTTTCCAGGTCTCCAAAGGAGAAAACAGATCAAAGAAACTTTTCTATAAGTTCGATCTGCAATCTTTAGCAGAGATGTTGCTCGCCTAAATTGTCCTATTATGCTGTGTTTCACAACTAATTGGAGCAAGTAAATTCTTTCTTTTTAATTATTATTATTATTATTATTATTATTATTATTTTATTATGACACAATATGACAATCACATAACATACAACATATAAATATCTCCTCTTTTTTAAAAAACAGTGTTTCTTTGTGGTCTTCTTTCCGTTTTGTATCTTTCCACCCTTATCTCTTTTACTGTTTCATTTTCTCCATTGTCCCTTTTTCTTTGGTTACATTGAATTTTCTAACACTAATAAACTTAATTTTATACATTTCTATACATTTATTCTATACATGTTTTATGGTTTTAAATTCTTCCCTGTATTTATTATTCTTTATTTCTAGACTCAAGCCATTCATATCATTTATTCCAAATTATGAAATACTCTGTCTCTTCTTTTTCTTTAATTTCTTTTGCTAATTTGTCCATTCTAGCACATTGTAAAACTTTTTCTATCACTTCTTCGTCTGTTGGGAGTTTTATCCTGTTTCAATTTTTGTGCATATGTTATTCGTGCGGCAGTTATGATATGTAGGATCAGATACTTTATTTCTTTGGTATATGTTCTCGTAAGTATTCCTAGCAGGAATGTTTCCGGCTTTCTTTCAATTGGCTGATCTATTATTTTTTCTAGCCATTTCTTTATATTTGTCCAATTTTTTTTTGCTGCTGGGCACATCCACCATAGATGGTAATATGTTCCATGAGTTTTCTTACACTTCCAATAAGTTGAGCTATTGTTTGGAAACATCTTTGCAAGTTTTGTCGGTGGAAGGTGCCATCTATAAAACATGTTCAACTGGTTTTCCTTGTTTGCCGCAGATAGCGGGGTTTTTTTTTAATTTGATTTATATGCCGCCCTTCTCCGGAGACTCAGGGCGGCTTATAATGTGTTAAGCAATAGCCTTCATACTTTCGTATATTTATACAAAGTCAGCTTATTGCCCCCACAATCTGGGTCCTCAATTTACCTACCTTAGAAAGGATGGAAGGCTGAGTCAACCTTGAGCCTGGTAAGATTCGAACCTGCAGTAATTGCAGGCAGCTGTGTTAATAACAGGATGTTTTAAACCACTGTAGTACCAAGGCTCCTTGGTAGTGTTAATTTTGGTAGTGTTAATTTTGAATTTACTTGGAGCAAGTAAATTCTTTCACGCTCACAAAGCGCTAAGCTTGATTAATGTTTTGGGTTGTTACGTGTGCGTGAGACTAGTGGTGGTATTCAGCTGGTTCTATCCGGTTCGGGAAAACCGGTAGCGGCGGCTGTGGGAGGCTCTGCCCACCCACCTGGACGTCATCATGTCCCATTTTTGATGCTCTGCGCATGCTTGGAAGGCTCTGTGCGTGTGTGGAAGTGGCGCGAGCGAGCAAAGCGAGCGCATGAGTGCGTGCGCTTACATTTGCGAACCAGTAGTGAAGGTAAATCAATACCATCCCTGCATGAGTCTCAATATTGCTTAACGCATTGTAAGCCGCCCTGAGTCTCCGGAGAAGGGCGGCATATAAATCAAAATTAAAAAAAAAAATCCTATCCATTTGGTTAGTTTAGGATTCAGGATATTGCCTGAATCTCCAAAATGCTTTGATTAGAACAACCTGGTTATTACATGTTACATAAAATTTAATCTGGTATATTAAAACACAGTTGAGTCCCCAAATAAAAACACATTGATTTACTTCTGCTGAACTGTAAAACGCACTACCATTGTAAGTCTTTGACTAACAACCACTCATTCAGTGATCTTTCAAAATTACAATGGCACTGGAAAAAAGCGCCTTATGGCTGTTTTTTACACTTATGACCGTTGCAGCAGTCCTATGGCCACGTGATCAAAATCAGCCTTGGCAACTGGCAAGTATTTATGAAGTCTTTGTGGACAACCAGTTAAATATAAGCCAACAGTGGGTGGCAGCAGCCAAAAAAGCCAATGCAATCCTGTTCTTTCTTTCTGCGCCAACTCAGAAAGCTCAAACTGCCCAAGGAGCTGCTGATCCACTTCTACAGAGGAATTATTGAGTCTGTCATCTACATCTCTATAACAGTCTGGTTTGGCTCTGCAACCCAACAAGCCAGACACAGATTTCAGAGGATAATTAGAACTGCAGAAAAAAACCATGGCTACCAACCTGCCTTCCATTGAGGACCTGTATACTGCACGAGTCAAAAAGAGGGCTGTGAAAATATCTACAGACCCCTCGCATCCTGGACATAAAACTGTTTCAACTCCTACCCTCAAAATGACGCTATAGAGCACTTCACACCAGAACAACTAGACACAAGGACAGTTTTTCCCGAACGCCATCACTCTGCTAAACAAATAATTCCCTCAACACTGTCAAATAATTTACTAAGTCTGCACTACTATTAATCTTCTCATCATTCCTATCACCCATCTCCTCCCACTTATGACTGTATGACTGTAACCTTGTTGCTGGTATCCTTACGATTTATATTGATATTGTTTCCTGATTGCTTATTTGTACCCTATGACTGTCATTAAGTGTTGTATCTTATGATTCTTGATGAACGTATCTTTTATTTTATGTACACTGAGAGCATATGCACCAAGACAAATTCCTTGTGTATCCAATCACACTTGGCCAATAAAAAATTCTATCTATCTATCTATCTATCTATCTATCTATCTATCTATCTATCTATGCGGCCCTCAGTAAAATCAAGTTTGACACCCCTGTTCTGGAGTTTTAGCTATTCCTGCCAGCTTGGTGTCATCTGCAAATTTGACGAACTCCCCTTCTATTCCCTCATCTAAGCAAGGATGAAAATATTGAAGAGTACTGGGCCTAAGGCAGAAGCCCTTCTTCAACTTTCCATTTCTTCTCCTGCACTTGCTTGAGAAACCTGGAAGACGTAACAAAGCTGCAGGTGATTTCTTCACGAGATTAAGGCTATGCAGAGCAATTTAATGAATCTCGCATCTTCCCGTTCCTTCATGGGTTGAACTATTGAGCCTCTGTTTGTCTGCTACGTGTAGAGTTATTGCATTACATGGTTATTTGCGCCCTGCACAATTGATACCAAGTTTATTAGATTGCAGCTGAACTCATTTCGGATCCCAGATATTATTAATCATAGGCGAGGAGTGGAGAGCAGTGAGCTTAAGGGTGATGGACACTTGGCCAATAAATATTCTATTCTATTCTATTCTATTCTATTCTATTCTATTCTATTCTATTCTATTCTATTCTATTCTATTCTATTCGGTTGCATTAACAGAGGGATACAATCAAGAACAAGTGAGATACTAATACAACTCTATAAAGCCCTAGTAAGACCACAGCTAGAATACCGCATCCATAAAAAACTATACAAAAGATGTTGAGACTCTTAAAAAAAGTGCAGAGGAGAGCAACCAGGATGATTAGAGGCTAAAACATATGAAGAATGGTTACAGGATCTGGGCATGGCTAGTCTAGTGAAGAGAAGGACCAGGGGAGACATGATAGCAGGCTTCCAATATTTGAGGAGCTGCCACAGAGACGAAGGGATCAAGCTATTTTCCAAAGCACCTGAAGGCCAGACAAGGAATAATGGATGGAAACTGATCCAGGAGACATTCAACCTAGAACAGTGATTCCCAATGTGGGGCCCACGCCCCACAGGGGGCAAATTGATTTTTAATGGGGGCAATTTGAACCTTGTTTAAACCAAGTTAATGGCCTTTCAAGCTTCCTCCACATGAGTAGAGTTCACTTTTTGAGTAAAGTAAGAATTATATGTCACGGGCGCGGGGGGGGGGGCGGCATCAGGATTTTAGAGATGCTTAGGTGGGGCATGGCCAAAAAAAGGTTGGGAGCCCACTGACCTAGAAATAAGGAGAAATTTTCTGACATTGAGAGCAATCAAAACCAATGGAACAGAAGTTGCCTTCAGAAGTTGTGGGAGCTTCATTACTGGAAGCTTTCAAGAAGAGACCGGACTGCCATCTGTCAGAAATGGTGTAGGGTCTCCTGCTTGGGTGGGGGGTTGGACTGGATGACCTACCAGGTCTCTTCCAACTCTGTTAATCTGTACCACCTTTTGCAAATTTCTGATAAGCAGAGTCAATGGGGAAAGCCAGATTCACTTTCAACAGCTGGGCTCCAAATTATCCACTGCTGTGATTTCCTTAACAATGGTGACAAGAAAGATCTTAAAATTGGGGGGGGGGGACACTGACTTCACAATTACCTTGCTCAATTGTGGTCATAAGTCGAGGACTACCTGCACTGATGTTCCCCTTCTGAAAATTAACAGTGCAAACCAGAAGCAACATCCATTTGGATTCAGTGTCAGCTTAATTTTCCCATTGCTGGCAGTAATTTGCTGTCAGGGTACAGTTCTCATTTTGGCTTTGATGTCATTTTTGCATAGTTTCGACCTGTCCCATCCCTTCGGCTCTCCTCTTTTGGCACTGTCTTTTCCTTCCCTTACCCCGCAGGGACACTGACCTGTCAAGAATTTCCCCATTGTGACTGGAGACAGGCTGCCTCTGAAAATCAGAAAAAAGGGGGAAATAAAAGCAATCCATGCTGGAATTTGATCAAAGGCAATTCTTTATGTGAAAGACATGGTAGAAACTGGGGGAGCACAGGATCTTACCACTCCCGCTTTAACCAACAGGAATCTCAGAGATGGCAACTTACAGAATCACACATTATCTGTTCTCATCTCTTTTTCCTCAATAATGACATGATTTGGAATTTGGGGTGCATCGTGTTTTTGCTTTCTTCCTGCCAACGTTTCTCCTCTTCTCTGCATTTGCAAGTCGCCTTATTCCCCCTTTTTTCCCTCCCCTCCATAAATGAGGTTGTAGGCAGAATGTCAGTTGGTGAAAAAAAGTACCCGGGGAACAAACTGAATTTAAGGACAGGAATTACAGACTTTCCTGCATTAAAATAAGTTGAACAGGAGTTGCAAATACTGTGCAAAGGCAAGACAAAAGAAAGAAAGAAAGAAAGAAAGAAAGAAAGAAAGAAAGAAAGAAAGAAAGAAAGAAAGAAAGAAAGAAAGAAAGAAAGATAGATGTAGGTAGGTAGGTAGGTAGGTAGATAGAGATGATAGATAGATAGATAGATAGATAGATAGATAGATAGATAGATAGATAGATAGATGTACATAGGTAGGTAGGTAGGTAGGTAGATAGATAGATAGATAGATAGATAGATAGATAGATAGATAGATAGATAGAGTTAGGTAGGTAGGTAGGTAGGTAGGTAGGTAGGTAGGTAGATAGATAGATAGATAGATAGATAGATAGATAGATAGATGTGTATTTTTGAGGTTTGATGGCAAATAACACCACTTTTTTTTTGGAGTTTCAATATAATCCTATTCTACTGCTGGAATGGCCTGGGAATAGCCCCGATCTTAACCCAACGGGAAATCTGCGGAGCCGACTAAAGAGATTTGTTAGTCAGAAGTGACCCAGCAATAAAACCCAGTTAATAGAAGCAATTGTTCAATCTTGGTTTCACATTATAACGGCTACAGAACTAAAAGGCTTGGTTCACTCCATGGGAAGACGTTGTAAGGCTGTAATTCATGCTAAAGGTTACCCAACGAAGTATTCACTGACATGGTGACAATTTTTGTATATCTCATTTTTTTCTACGTGTTTCACTTTCCTTCTTTATACTGTAACTGCTACTCAAATAGCAAATCCTTCATAAAAGTGATTTCATTACATTCTTGATTAAATTATCTTTCCATTGTATCTTGATATATAATTTTATGGTACTACTCCAAAAAAAAGTGGTATTATTAGCTAGTTTTAGAAAATACACTTTTCCCAAAAGGTTTCCACAATTTTGACCACTACTGTAGAATGTAGATAGATAGATAGACAGACAGACAGACAGATTTAAATAACCCATTAACCAGCAGAAAGAAAAACAGAGGAGAAAATAGTTTTTCAAGATTCAGAATCTTCAGTAGTAAATAAGGAGGAGCGATATGTAAAAAAAATAAATAAAAAGCACCATTCTTATTAGTTAAAACTAACCTAAAATCTAGAATTACTGAACACCTGACAAATCTGAGGAAGGTACTGTATCTGATATTTAAAAAAAGAATGATCAGTGGGTATAGCTGAGGCGAAGCCGTTCCCAGCTCAAACACATTCAAATGATCTTATTTATTCTTGGTCTAATTTTGTATGCCACTGCACGGAACCTGGCAATCTTATATGTTATTTTCAGATTAATATAAGAAAGAAAGAAAGAAAGAAAGAAAGAAAGAAAGAAAGAAAGAAAGAAAGAAAGAAAGACAGGAAGGAAGGAAGGAAGGAAGGAAGGAAGGAAGGAAGGAAGGAAGGAAGGAAGGAAGGAAGGAAGGATACTAAGGCTATTATGAGAATGATCCAGGAGTTTTTAAACTATTAAGAGCCGTGGTGGCGCTGTGGTTAGAGTGCAGTACTGCAGGCTACTTCTGCTGCCTGCCGGCTGCCCGCAATTTGACAGTTCGAATCTCACCAGGCTCAGGGTTGACTCAGCCTTTCATCCTTACGAGGTCAGTAAAATGAGGACCCAGATTGTTGGGGGAAATATGCTGACTCTGTAAACCGCTTAGAAGGGGCTGTAAAGCACTGTGAAGCGGTATATATGTCTTAAGTGCTATTGCTATTCTGCATTCTTGGTTCTATCGCTGATGACCAGACCAAGCTTAGATTGTGCCATTTCCTGCTCCTGTCACAGACCAGGAATACTCAAGGAAGCTACATTTTCTAGCCAGCCTGGATTCATTATAGACTGTTTGCTTCTCCTCTTCTCCTTCCCATGAGAGAAGAAAGACGGGGGAAAAATAAAACTGCTGCTTGACATTTTAATCATGAGGGCAACTCTGGCTTTTGCTAGACGGGGGTTTGTTTTGTTTCATAATGACTTTTGGAAATTGTGAAGATGCCTGGGTGGGTTTCACTTTCTCCAGACTTTGCAGTCTCAATTTCTTCGCAACCCTTTCAAAAAAAAGAGGGTCTTATTTTTTTAAAAATGAGCAAACAATATAGTATAGACATGACCCACTATTCCCAATCAGGCAACCCTCTTTTCAAAGTAGGGAAAATGTTCGTATCTTAGGAAAATACTACCTAGGAAAATAGATTCCCATGGGAAGAATGCATTCAACGAAGATAGTCCTTGACTTACGACCACAATTGAGCCCAAAATTTCTGTTGCTAAGCAAGATGGTTATTAAAGAGCCGCGGTGGCTCAGTGGTTCGAGTGCAGTACTGCAGGCTACTTCTGCTGACTGCCGGCCGCTGGCAGTTTGGGAGTTCGTATCTCACCAGGCTCAAGGTTGACTCAGCCTAACATCCTTCCGAGGACATTAAAATGAGGACCCAGATTGTTGGGGGCAATAGGCTGACTGTGTAAACCACTTAGAGGGGCTGTAAAGCACTGTGAAGCGGTATATAAGTCTAAGTGCTATTGCTAAGTGCTATGGCTAAATAAGTCTTGCCCCATTTGATGATCTTTCTTGCTAAAATTGTTAAGCGAAGCACTGCAGTTGTTAAGTTAGTAACACGGTTGTTAAGTGAATCGGGCTTCCCCATTGACTTCGCTTGTCAGGAGGTCAAAAAAAACGTCACCCATGGATACGGCAAGTCAGGTTGAGACAGGTTCAGATGATAAATTGCATGAATACCAGAGGTGGTATTCAGTAGGTTCTGACCAGTTCTGAAGAACCGGTAGCGGAAATTTTCAGTAGTTTGGAGAACCAGTAAATACCACCTCTGACTGGCCCCACCTCCCATCTATTCTCTGCCTCCCGAGTCCCAGCTGATTGGGAGGAAATGGGGATTTTGCAGTAAACTTCCCCTGGAGTGGGGAGGGAATGGAGATTTTACAGTATCCTTCCCCTGCCACGCCCACCATGCCACACCCACCAAGGCAAGCCACGCCCATCAAGCCACGCCCACAGAACTAGTAGTAAAAAAATTTGAATCCCACCACTGATGAATATGTATGCGGTACGTATGTGTGTTTGTTATTTGGATGAATGGGTGAAAGGGTGGATGGATGGATGGATGGATGGATGGATGGATGGATGGATGGATGGATGGATTCTGCTGCAGACTGGTCCATTTAGGGAATCAGGGGGATGATCTTGACAGAAATACCCAAGAACTATTACCTAAGTAAAAAGGGCTGATTTCCTTTAACCTCAGGAAAGCAAGATATAACATTCAGAAGCACATCAGGCTAATATTTCCCTGATTCATTAAAATAAAAATGGGAAGGGTGTTGCCTCGACTTATGAGATGAGTGACATATACATTTGATAAATAAATAAATAAGAACAAAAGTAGAGGAAGCATGATTAGATTTGCAAGAATCTGTTCTTATACCCTGTCACTGTGATGGCGAACCTATGGCACACGTGCCACAGGTGGCACCCAGCGCCCTCTCGGTGGACACGCGAGCCGTCGACCCAGTTCAGCTCCGCCGTGCATCTGTTCTCTGGCGTGCATGCGCGGTGGGGTAGGGCATGTGTGGGGGTCAGAGCACATGCGGGGGGGGTATGTGCACATGCATGGGGGGAAGGGCACATATGTGGAGGTCGTGTGCACATTGCATTTGGGGAGGGTTCAGGCATGCACGCACGCATTCGGGCACTCAGTCCAGAAAAAGTTAGCCATCACTGCTCTATCATAATGATATATAGTTTTAACCTTTCTGTGAAATTGGAACTTCGTTCTGGTCTACTTAATGGGGCTGACAGGACAGAATAATTTCGGAGGAATAAATTGAAGGCTGGAAAAGAAAAAATAAGAGACTTCTCAGAAAGCTGAGCCACCACGGGTCTGGTGGCTCAGCAGATTGATAGCATTGTGATTAACACCAGCTGTCTGCAATTACTGTAAGTTCGAATCTCACCAGGCTCAAGGTTGACTCAGCCTTCCATCCTTTCTAAGGTAGGTAAAATGAGGAACCAGTTTGTGGGGGCAATAAGCTGACTTTGTATAAATATACAAAAGGATGAAGGCTATTGCTTAGCGCATTGTAAGCCGCCCTGAGTCTCCAGAGAAGGGCAGCATATAAATCAAATTTAAAAAAAAAATGCTCTACTCTCTGAAGAAGAGTAACAGGTCAAAGAGCCAAAAGTAGGAGTGATGGCAAAGTTTAGAGATCAACTGGAACTAAATATTGAGAGCAGGTGTTAGCATTTCCCAGGAAGGCTTTGAAACCAATGCTTTCCAGCAGGTGCCAGTTCCAAAAATAAACAATAGCCTCCTTTGAAAGAAGAGAGGTATTTGTGCCTATATTTCCTCTGCTTTTGGAGTGAGAAGTCGGAGAAAAAAAATCCAAATCGAGCAAGAATAAAACAACAATTTCCAGTCCAGTTTAATTGCATCCCTAATAATTTACAAACGCACCCCCCAACGCACTTTCGCCTCCACCAACGTTTTTTAAACAACGCAACAAATTTAAGTTAAGGGCTTATTTCCTAAATACAGGCCATAATACCACAAGGCATTTCATAAATGCACATCTGTTTGCAAATTCCAAATTTAAGCCGGGGTCATAAATCGACGAGGAGGCCCGGTGCAACTGTTAAGACAAAGAATAACACACACAAGCTCTGATGATAGCTAATTATCTAGGCCAGCATACATCTCTGGCTTCCCTCCCCCCCGTCCCATCAAGGTTGCCATGACCTTGACAAACTTGGTTTGTCTTAGTTTGGAAGCAACTACATGTCCGGAATGAGTTTTCTTCAGGGAAATTCCTTAAAAAAGGAGATTATCCGTGAGTGAACAACAGTGAGGAAGTGATATTTCTTCAGCTAGATTTGCAGCTGAAATATCAGCCGAAGCTGATAACGGATGTTTCAAGCTACTCAGGATATTAAGTCGGCAATAAACGTGGGATCCAAAAACATCCTTTAACGATGAACTTCATCTGCTATCTCCTTCGGAATAAGGTGCAGCCTTTTTTGTTTTTTTTTAACATCTCTTCACAGTTTTTTAAAAAAGAACACTGACAGGAATATTATCCAATACGAGACGCATTAAAGCAGAGTAGATTTACAGCGATCCATATATTTCTAGCAGACACCGACCATATCTCAGACAGACTTGTTTGGAGCTAAAATTTCAGTTTGGATCACCAACCTTTTGAAAAGGCTGATTGACACAAGAGAAGTAAAGTTCTAATCTGCAATTTTTGCTGAGGGGAAAATCGCACATCGGTTGGTACTGCCATTCCAAAGGTCACAAACCTTCATATTACGAGCTGTATTATTATTGGAAAGGAGAAAATGAGTTTTATTAAAAATAGTATATTCACAACAGTCCACATACCCAAGAATACAAGTAGTCCTCAAGTTGCAACAGTTCATTTAGGGACTCTTCAAAGTTACAATAACGGCACTGAAAAATGTGAGTGATGTTGTGACCGTTTTTCACAATTACAACAGGGGTGGGATTCAAAAATTTTAGCAACCAGTTCTCTGATTGGTTGCTGGGTGGGCGTGGCCATAGTGGACATGGTCTACTCGGCCTCCTGCACCACAGTGTGTGTGTGTGGAGGTGTTTTCGCCCTCCCCAAGCTCCGGAGGCTTTTCTCGAGCCTCCAGGAAGGTGAAAATGGCCTCCATCGGGCTCCGGAGGCCCTCCAGAGGCCAGAAACGAGTCTGCTTCCAGACTTCTGGAACTTCCGGGATGACGTTTTTCACCCTCCCAGAGCCTCCGCATGGGCTCTGCACTTACCGTGTTTCCCCGAAAATAAGATCCTGTCTTATGTTTTTTTGAACCTGAAAAAAGCATTTGGCCTTATTGTCATGCACTCAAAAGCCTGATTGGGCTTATTATTAGGGGATGTCTTATTTTGAGGAAAACCTGGCATCCAAAACGGCCATGTGGCGACTCCTGGGAGGGGTGGGGTGGGGTGGATAGGGCCAACCAGTCCTTGCAACTACCGGTTCAGCGAACCAGATGTAAAATTAGCACCCAGTTCGCCCAAACCAGTCCGAACCAGTTGAATCGCACCCCTGACTTACAACCTTTGCAGCATCCCATGCTATCAAAATTCAGATGCTTGGCAACTGGTTCATATTTATGACCATTGCTGTGTCCCAAGGTCACGTGATCACCTTTTGCAACCTTCTAACAAGCAAAGTCCATGGGGAAGCGAGATTCCCTTAACAACCAGGTTACTAACTTCTCAACTGCAGTGATTCACTTAACAATTGTGGCAGGAAGGATTGTAAAAAAGGAGCAAAACTCACTTAAGGACCGTCTTGCTTAGGAATGGAAATTTGGCAATGGGACAAAACTCACATAACAAATGTCTCACTGAACAACAGAAATTTTGGGCTCAGTTGTGGTCGTAAGTTGAGGACAGCCTGTATTTTGTTTTTAAGCAGGCTTTTAATTGTCTTCTAAGATGGATTCTAAGCCGACGTCAATATTAATTAGGTTGCTTTCTGGAGCATTAACTAACAAATCAATGCAGAATTCTGACTTGAGGCATAAATGATCAGATTCAGATTATCATATTTTGAACACATTATGCAAAGTCTTAGTTCACTGGAGAAGTCTGTAATAACGGTGGCAATAAAAAGAAGAGACACTAGCAATTGGGTGGATTGGCTCGATTACAATGACAATGAAAAGAATAGAATAACAGAGTTGGAAGGGATCTTGGAGGTCTTCTAGTCCAACCCCCTGCTTAGGCAGGAAACCCCAGACCACTTCAGACAAATGGTTATCCAACATCTTCTTAAAAACTTCCAGTGTTGGAGCATTCACAGCTTCTGGAGGCAAGTTGTTCCACTGATTAATTGTTCTGTCAGGAAATTTCTCTTTAGTTCTAAGTTGCTTCTTTCCTTGATTAGTTTCCACTCATTGCTTCTTGTCCTGCCCTCAGGTTCTTTGAAGAATATCTGAGGGCCCAAGATCTGAAGGACCAGTTGAAGAACAATTTTCCTGGAGGAAAATCTTTCTATGGGATCCGTTAAGAGTTGGCATTAACTTAATGACACACATTCAATAAGAACCTAAGCAGTACTATGCTGGATTGGACCCCTGGATCATCTCTGGATCTCTGGAGGGCTTGGGACAGAGGTTGCTCCTCTATCCTGGTCCTATTAAATCTCTCAGCGGCTTTTGATACCATCAACCATGGTATCTTACTACACCGTCTGGAGGGGTTAGGAATAGGGGGCACCGTGCTTCAGTGGTTCTCCTCCTTCCTCTCTGACCGTTTGCAGTTTGTGTTGGCAGGGGGGCAGAGGTCGACCTTGAGGCACCTTATTTGTGGGGTGCCGCAAGGGTCAGTCCTCTCACCCCTTCTGTTCAACATTTATGTAAAACCGCTAGGCGAGATCATCCGTGGTTTTGGGGTGAGTGTTCATCAGTATGATGATGACACATAGCTATACATCTCCACCCCAGACCACCCCAATGATGCCCTTGCTGTGATGTCCCGTTGCCTGGAGGCCGGATCTGGATGGGGAGAAACAAGCTCAGACTCAACCCCTCCAAGACCGAGTGGCTGTGGCTTCCGGCATCCCGGTATAGTCAGCTGGTACCATCACTGACAATAGAGGATGAGATCTTGCTCCCCACAGAGAGGGCCCGCAACTTGGGTGTCCTCCTGGATTCACGGCTATCTTTAGAAGATCATTTGATGGCCGTGGCCAGGGGTGCCTTTTATCAGGTTCGCCTGATCCGCCAGTTGCATCCCTTTCTGGATCGGGATGCCTTGCGCACGGTCACTCATGCCCTAGTTACCTCCTGTATGGACTACTGTAATGCTCTCTACATGGGGCTCCTCTTGAAAAGCACTCGGAGGCTCCAACTGGTCCAGAACGTAGCTGCATGGGTGATTATGGGCGCAGCTCGTTACGCCTATGTAACACCTCTCCTACGCTAGCTGCACTGGCTCCCGGTGGTCTTCCGGGTGCGATTCAAGGTGTTAGTTATCACCTTTAAAGCGCTCCATGGCTTAGGACCTGGGTACCTACGAGACCGTCTATTGCCACCAATAGCCTCCCACCGACCAGTTCGTTCTCACAGGGAGGGACTACTCAGGGTACCGTCAGTCAAATTATGCCGACTGGCAACTCCCAGGGGGAGGGCCTTCTCTGTGGGGGCTCCAACCCTTTGGAATGAACTGCCCCCTGAGATACGAAATATCCCTGATCTCTGTGCTTTCC
Source organism: Arizona elegans (assembly GCA_022577455.1). Lineage (NCBI taxonomy): Eukaryota > Metazoa > Chordata > Lepidosauria > Squamata > Colubridae > Arizona > Arizona elegans. The sequence continues at coordinate 2,712,397 of JAKOOJ010000057.1, forward strand.
GTCGTGCCCTCAAAACCCTGATGTTCCAACAGGCGGGGCTAAACATATGAAAATGTGAATGATTTTTTAAAATGTTATCTAATTCTGGGTTTTATTTAATTGACCAAACTAAGTAATAATTTTAATTAGCAATTTTATGATGTTTGTGTATCTATATTTTTCTTGACTACACCACCTTGAGTCCTACGGGAGAAAGGCGGTATAGAAATATAATAAATAAATAAATAAAATAAATCTAGTTCAACAGTCTTTCCTCAGAGTGGCTAACCAATTGCACAACAAGGAGGCCCCCACTACTCTCCCAGTGGATGGCCTTCATACGAAGGGAGAGAAGGAAGGAAGGAAGGGAGGGAGGGAGGGAGGGAGGGAGGGAGGGAGGGAGGAAGGAAGGAAGGAAGGAAGGAAGGAAGGAAGGAAGGAAGGAAGGAAGGAAGGAAGATACCAATGCAATATAAGTCACCATTACTTTTATTGTAAAAGCTGTATTAACAGAATCCTGTAAGTTTGAATGTTCTTAGATGAGATTTATGGAAACTGTGATATTAGTTTAATTGTTTACACTGAGATTTTTTTTAAGGGGGAAGAGAGATTTTTCATTTCATTTTATTTTTTTGTACTCAGTCTCAGGGTTCATTAGAGTTGGAACAGGTCTAAGTACAGATCTCTCTCTCTCTCTCTCTCTCTCTCTCTCTCTCTCTCTCTCTCTCTCTCTCCCTCCCTCCCTCCCTCCCTCTCTCTTTCTCACACACTCTCTCTCCATCCATCGATCCATCCATCCACATATATACATGCTTTTTAATATTTTATTTCATCAGCTGAAGAAACACCATGCAAAAAACCACATTGCATTGCATGAGGAAGATACCCTTCAATTTACTGGTATGAGTCTTTAAATCTGATTAGTGCAAATCAAAATTTTAAGTCATCTGAGGTGTACAAGAAGAACATAAAATAAAAAAACGGCAGTAAAATTAAACTTAAAATTGGAATGTTTGACTGGGATTCTCTGGCTTTTCCTAAAACTTCTGAATTATGATGATGATGACTCAAATATGTTTTGGTTTCAGCTGAACCTATTTTTCTATAAACAGCTCAAACATATTACTCAGGGGGTTATTGGTTATCTCCATCAACTTTGAAATAAGGAGCAAGGATATCCTATACCAGTGAATCAATTATAGAGTTGGTCTCTAACAGAAAGCCACTTGAAGAGACTAGAAGCATTTGAAATGTGGATTTTCAGACGGCTGTTACATATAAGCTGGGTTGGCAAAATCAGAAAGGAGGAGGTGATAAGCCACCTGGGAAAACCAAGGAAAAACATCAAAACCATTAAAAAGCGAAAGTTAGAATATTTTGGACATGTGATGTGACACCTGGAAAAATACGGCATATTTCACTTAATCCTCCAAGGAAAGATTGAAGGCAAACGAGGTCCAGGCAGAAGGTCATGGCTTCAAAACCTAAGGGACTGGTTTGGACAAAACTCAGCAGCATTTTTCATGCGACTGCTGATAAAAATGGGATTCTCAACATGATCGCTAACATCCGATGACGGATATGACACAAGAAGAAAAAGTGAATCAATAGCAAAAGGTCTTCAAAAAGATTAAATACATCGCCCCCGATCTACTTAGTTAAAACAAATGTTTTAAAAAAAGTTTATTTTCCATGTCTATTGGATTCCTCAAAGGATGGTTAAAAGAAGTTTGCTCTGCTAAGATTCTATTTTTTTTAGCAGCTCAACATTGTTAATGTTGATTATTTTTCAAGTATGAGAAAGTGCTTTTGAATTTATATTTCAAAAAATGAAGAATGATGCATATATGTTGCCTTAGGGACATCACTGAGAAGATAATTACTCAACTCAGCAAAGAGTTACTTCAGATTGCCAATCTTGGATTGTAGAATATGTTCATTTTGTTTATAAATTGGTACTCTATTGATGAAATGGAAAGGCTGATGAATATTACTCATATAGTCAAGGTTTAATGCTTCGTTTAAAAAAATCTCAATATATTAATATATGATTCAGCCTGTCTAAAAATCTTTTGGAGAGCCTCAGCACTAATTAAGAAACTGTCAGTTAAGTATTAATATCAACAATAAGACGAGTTGTTTAAAAACATTTGCAATGTTACTACTGAGGGGAAAAAAAGTATATATTTATCACTATTGAGAAGCCACGCAGATTTGGTGTTTATTAAATTGTTAATTTGTAGAGGCTAATTAATAGAACTTGAACTTATGTTGGAATATTGTAGGATATATTTGATAGGCCAATTAGTAGGAATATTTATCTTAAAGCAAGATATTTTATATGGGCACAGTAAGTACTTCGCATAAATTGGCCTTAATTTGTTGAAAAGATAACAGAACAAGAGAGTTGGAAGGGACCTTGGAGGTCTTCTAGTCCAACCCTCTACTCAAGCAGGAAAACCTATACCATTTCAAATAAACTGACACAATCTTAGAGGTTATCATCTGTTTGTTAGACCATGTAGGAGCATCTTTCCAGAGATCTGGATAGTCCTGATCCTATAAGGTCTTGGAAAACAGGCATCTGGGGTCTTTTGTAGTTTATTGATGAATGATATTTTTTAGTGAGACACTGTCAGTTCCAAATAACCAGGAGTATTAGTTGAGTTCAAAGCATAGAATAAGTTATTATTGTTACCTAGTCTAAACTAAATCTGATCAACTAACAGTGAATCTAGAAAAAGAGGTCTGTGAAAATATTTACAGACCCCTCGCATCCTAGACATAAACTGTTTCAATTCCTACCCTCAAAACGATGCTATAGAGCACTGCCCACCAGAACAATTAGACACAAGGACAGTTTTTCCCGAATGCCATCACTCTGCTAAACAAATAATTCCCTCAACACTGTCAAACTATTTACTAAGTCTGCACTACTATTAATATTCTCATAGTTCCCATCACCTATCTCCTCCCACTTATGACTCTATGAGTGTAACTTAAGTTAGGAGCCCGGTGGTGCAGTGAACTAAACGACTGTTAAAGTAGTATTTAGCTGCCAGCTGCCTGCAATTACTGCGAGTTCAATTCTCACCAGGCTCAAGGTTGACTCAGCCTTCCATCCTTCCGAGGTAGGTAAAATGAGGACCCAGTTTGTGGGGGGCAATAAGCTGACTTTGTATAAAATAGAACACTGCTTAGGGGGACCCAAAAATCCTACTAATCAGGTATATACAAAAGTATGAAGGCTATTGCTTAAAAGCATTGTAAGCCGCCCTGAGTCTCCGGAGAAGGGCGGCATATAAATCAAACTAATAAATAATAAATAAATAAACTTTGTTGCTGGTATCCTTATGATTTATATTGATATTGGTTCCTAATATGATTTGATTGCTTATTTGTACCCTATGGTTATCATTAAGTGCCGTGATTTGCTTAACAACTGTGGCAAGAAAGGTTGTAAAATGAGGCCAATCTCACTTAGCAACTATCTTGCTTAGCAATGGAAATTTTGGGCTCAATTGTGCTGTAAAGTTAAAGCAGGGGTGGGTTCTAATTTTTTTTACTACCGGTTCTATGGGCGTGGCTTATTTTGTGGGTATGGCTTGGATGTCATGTGACTAGGTGGGCGTGGCTAGCTGGTCAGAGTCATTTCTGGAAGGTCCTTGCACTTACGACCAGTCCTGCACTTACGACCCGACTCATTTGTTTGCTTTTAACACTGATCAGCTGTAGGACGGCCCTTTGAAGCCCCGCGGCAAGAGTTTAAACAGTTTTTTTTCTCTCTAGTCATCAGCTGGAATTCAGGAGGCAACAATAGATTGGGGGTGGGACCAAATAAAAGGTAAGAATAAAGTGGGGGGGTGGGGGGGGTGGGAGGGGGGAGAACCGGTTCGGTGACGTCATATCGTCACTGCTACCAGCTCGGCCGAACCGGACCGAACCGGGAGGAACCCACCACTGAGGTAAAGGTTCCCCCTCACACATATGTGTTAGTCGTTCCCGACTTTAGGGGGCAGTGCTCATCTCCGTTTCAAAGCTGAAGAGTCAGTGCTGTCCGAAGACGTCTCCGTGGTCATGTGGCTAGCATGACTAAACACCAAAAAATGTGGTTGTAGGTAGAGAAAATGAACACAGATAACCTGTCTTCGTTTTCTGCTTCAGAACACCAAAAAACAGGATTTGTGTCCTGGAGGCCTGATAAAGTTTTTTTTTTAAAAAAAATGGAATACACTGTGTATGGGGGTAGAAACTTTCTACTCAGTGCTCACAACAGGAGAAGTAGCTACCTACCATTTTCCCCCAGTCCATCCTTTTTCACTGCAAGCACTATTTTTAGCTCCAGACAAGCAGTTGCAGCTTAGAAAAGCGACAATATTATTTTCTGGGCAGGCAGCAGCCTTTTCCAATCTTGCTGCAAAGCCAAAATGGAACCAGCGGTTTAGAGACACAACAGTAATAGAAGGAATGCACATCAGCGAGGATGTTGGGTCAGGAATTCTGGTAATGAAGGTTCTTACACTTGAAATGGCTGAAATAAAGTGAATAAAAGAAAATGAAAGAAAGGAACAAGCCCCTAGTTTGGGCAAGGACGATAAGGAAACCACAGCAGTTCTTAAAATAAAGCTGGCTCAAAAATACTTATTGTATCGGATGTGGGCACAGATAATTTTTGTAACTTTTAAACCAGGGGTCCAGTGGTGGGATTCAAAAAAGATACTGTAAAATCTCCATTCCCTACTCATTCCAGGGGAAGGTTACTGCAAAATCCCCATTTCCTCCAAATCAACTGGGACTCGGGAGGCAGAGAATAGATGGGGGCGGGGCTAGTCAGAGGTCGTATTTACCGGTTCTCCGAACTACTCAAAATTTCCGCTACCGGTTCTCCAGAACTGGTCAGAACCTGCTGAATACCACCTCTTCAGGGGTCCCCAAACCCTGGGCAGCGGCCTGTTTGGAACAGGGCCATACAAGCAGTGGACAAGCGATAACCCTTGATTTGTCCAGACCTGAATAAACATTTGACTTAAAAGACAGAGTTTGGGCTCTGTCTCTTTGTCTATGTCTTGCTGCACCCAGTTCCCTGCCTAACAGAGATGTTTGCATGAGTCCCTCAAAAACCAGAAAAAATAAAAGTTGCCACTTCCCAAAGCAATATCCTGGGATAATATTTCCCAGGTAGATTAATTTCTAAACCTGCAAACAGATACTGACATTTTCTGGAATACACTCCCTGGGATTCTCTCGGACTTCTGAATTAAGTGATTTAGTTCCATCAGGCAGTCTTAAACATGTCTCAAACTTTGATGTAAGTCCCAAAGAATCAATGGGTTGTATTCACAAATGTGAGTGAGTGTTTTTTTATTTTTTTGTTTGCAGATATATAGTGTATACAATGTCACAACACTAATGAAGGTTAACTTCATTCCATTTTAGAGCCAGACACCGATTGATGCTTCCAGGAGTATTGACTTGAAATAAACTTTCTTATTGTCTTGGCTTTCTGTTCATAGCTGATTTCTAGTGCTTGACAATTACTGAAATGCACTTGGGGAATTCAATAGAGTTGGGCAGATCAGAAAAAAACTGCACTCGGTTCTCTATTAAATGTCTGCAGAGAAAGTTAAAGTAAACTCCAAAATAGCATCACTAAAAATTAGACATTTTCTAACATCCTGAGAATAAGGTAAAAAAAATAGAAGTTAGAACCAGTTGTGGATGCTCCAACACTGGAGGTTTTGAAGAAGAGATTGGACAACCCTTTGTCCCAAATGTTATAGGGTTTCCTGCTTGAACAGGGGGTTAGAGTAGAAGACCTTCAAGGTAGCTTGCAACTCTGTTATTCTGTTATTCCATTATTCTTTTTCAGGGTAATCACACTTCTGAGAACCTTCAAGGAACGGTATTATTACTAATGCAGGCAACCAAATGGGCTGAATTTATATTTTTCTTTATGCTTAGTATCTTCCAGCTCTGTTGGCTTTAATCCTTGTATCCTTTGTCCAAAACCACATTTTGCAGTTGTGGGATCAGGTTTTTTGAGATGCTCAGCCAACGTGGAGATTTTTCAAAGGTGTCCTTTGAATGGAAGGCCTTCTATGAATCCTTTGTGAGTTTTTACAATGTGTACGTGGGATACATCACCCCAAAGATGATCCAAATCGTCTTCGCATCTATGATACAGCAGAAAGGAAAGATGTCAGACAATAGAACTTTGTAAGGCACAGAGAGAAGTTTTAGAAAGATGTCTTAATTTAACTTTCTAACTTAGTCTAACCTGAACAATATAGCTTTATCTACTGTATATGCCAAATTCAAGGAAGGGAGGGAGGGAGGGAGGGAGGGAGGGAGGGAGGGAGGGAGGGAGGAAGGAAGGAAGGAAGGAAGGAAGGAAGGAAGGAAGGAAGGAAGGAAGGAAGGAAGGAAGGAAGGAAGGAAGGAAGATTTAGTCCATATCTCACATTCAGAACCTCTCATCAGTCACTTAATGTTTTAAGCTTTCATCCTATCCCGGTCATGCTTTCATTCTTTTTCTGTGTGCGTATATGGAATAAATGGATTTATGGATAAACATACTGTATATATCTGCATCAAATACATTTCCAGAAAGAAATGTTACCAAACAACTAGCATACATGTCTAAGGTGATTCTCAATCTTCCAGGTCATGGTTGTCTCAAATGTGCTTTTTTTTTTCCAAGAGGCAACTGGATTTTCTTGCTTTTTTTTTCCTTTGGAAATGTTTCACTTCTCTTCTGAAGCTTCTTCAGTTCAGTTTTCGGTTTCAGTGTTCAGTGAAGATTGGTGTGAGGCTACAAAAACTAAAAAGAAAAAAAAAGACATGTTGATGTTCTTCTAAACAATTTCCTTTATTGTTTCCCACTTATAGACGGAAATCTTGCCAAACTAAAATAGACTACTTACACTATTAAACATATACTCCAAGACAGTGGTGGGATTCAATTTTTTTAACAACAGGTTCTGTGGGAGTGGCTTAGTTGGGGGTGTGGCTTGGCAATCATGTGACTGGGTGGGCATGGCTAGCTGATCATGTGACTGTGTAGGCGTGACTAGCTGGTCATGTGACCGGGTGGGCGTGGCTATGTGCAAAGGGACTACTCAGAGGGCTGAAAAAAGTCATTTCTGACTGGACCTCGCACTTTTGACCAGTCCTCACACTTATGACCATCCTCACATTTATGCCCGTGCAGCATTCTTAACAACCATGTCAGTCATTTCACCACTACTTCTCTTCACCACGGTGACAAGATAGACAAAACATAAAATGTGAGGACAGTTGTAAGTTCAAGGACTGGTCAAAAGTGCGAGGACTGGTCAAAAATAACTTTTTCAGCCCTCTGAGTAGTCCATTTACTACCGGTTCTGTGGGCGTGGCTTGTTTGGTGGGCGTGGTTTGATTGTCATGTGACTGGGTGGGCGTGGCCAACTTGACATCACTCACGTCAAGGGTTAGGGTTAGGGTGCTTGGCCTCTCCTCACCTCAAAGGCCTCAACGAGATATAATACAGCCAAGCTATCTCAGGAATTCTGGAAGTTGAAGTCCACAGGTTGTAAAAGAGCCACAATTGCCTACCCCTGGCTAGGGTAGGCTGGCGCCGCGTGGGTGGGAGGTGGGGCGGGGTGAGGGGCAGGCGAGCCAGCAATTTAACAAACGGTTTGGTGTGCTGCGGGGCCAATAAATTACAAAAAAACACCGAAACGTTTGTTAAATTGCTGGCTCGCCCGCCCCATTTTATTGGCAATAAATAGTAGTGTGGAGGGGCGGGGCAAGGGGCGGGGCGAGCCAGCAATTTAACAAAGGGTTCGGCCAAACCCCCTAGAAGCAGCAGAATCCCACCACTGCTCCAAGAACTATGATGTTGAGACTCTAGAAAGAGTGCAGAGAAGAGAAACAAAGATGATTAGGGAACTGGAGGCTAAAACATATGAAGAACGGTTGCTGGAATTGGGTATGTCTAGTCTGATGAAAAGAAGGACTAGTGGGTGACATGATAACAGTCTTCCAGTACCTGAGGGGCTGCCCCAAAGAAGAGGAATCAAACTATTCTCCAAAGCACCTGAAGGCAGGACAAGAAGCAATGGGTGAAAACTAATCAAGGAGAGAAGCAACTTAGAACTAATGAGAAATTTGGACAGATAGAACAATTAACCAGTGGAAAAACTTGCTTCCAGAAATTGTAAATGCTCCAACACTGGAAGTTTTTAAGAAGATGTTGGATAACCATTTGTCTGAAGTGATGTAGGGTTTCCTCCCTAAGCAGGGGGTTTGACTAGAAGACCTCCAAGGTCCCTTCCAACTCTGTTATGTTATTCTATTCTATTCTATTCTATTCTATTCTATTCTATTCTATTCTATTCTATTCTATTCTATTCTATCCTATCCTATCCTATCCTATCCTATCCTAACTATTAGGGAGGAGCTATCTTCACTCTCTTTCTCACACATAAACCATCTAAACTTCACTGTCCTCTGCTCCTCTGGAATACACTCCCTTCCTCCTGGGAATTCAGACTACATTCCACCACAGCGAGGATCTCTTATCTTGGGACTAAATTGCAGGACAATAATATACTGGTGTTTACATGTCATTAACTAAGAGATACATGGATTGTACATGTTTACGAAGCAGGGATTTTTTTTTTAATTGCATGTTTACCGTTTTGATGTAATGCTATTAATTTAATCCTCTTACCCTTTATCTTACAAATTGCAATTCCAAGTATGTCCTTATTGAAAGTCATTGTGTGGGGGATGGGAAGTCTGTTCCTTTTTGAAGTCTTGGCAAGCTTCTCACAGAGAAAATCAGACAATAGGCCCATCAGATCTGTTAAAAAAAAACCCCACAAAAATCTTTATGTAAGCTTTAGTGAGGCATACAATCCCTCAATTGCTGAAGTATAGATGCTAATGACAGACATTCACTGTGTCGGTTTTACAATCAACGGACAACTGTTGATCAGTCACTCTGTCAGAGTGACAATTGTGGGATCAAATTATGACACAATCAACTTTCAGTTAACCCGATGTTAGTCCATCGAATGTTTAAGGGATGGTCGAAACAGGAACTTGTGAGTCAGACAAATGTTGAAAAGGGATTCCCTTACGAATAACCTTGTTAATAACATGATACAACTTCAACAGCTTTTGTTGCTCAGTAAATTTTATGGCAGCTGAATTGAATCCTCCACCTTTCACAATGGTGAAAAAAGTAAGGTTCTACATTTAGGCAAGAAAAACCAAATGCAGAGGTACAGCATAGATGGTACCACACTCAGTAGTAGTAACTGTCAGAGGGATCTTGGAGTCCTAGTGGACAATCACTAAAATATGAGCCAGCAGTGTGCAGCAGCTGCCAAAAAAAGCCAGCACAGTTCTAGGCTGCATTAACAGAGGAATAGAATCAAGATCAAGTGAAGTGTTAATACCACTTTATAATACCTTGGTAAGGCCACACTTGGAATACTGCATCCGGTTTTGGTCACCATGATATCAAAAAAGATGTTGAGACTGTAGAAAGAGTGCAGAGAAGAGCAACAAAAATGATTAGGAAGTTGCAGGAACTGTATACGTCTAGTCTTATGAAAAGAAGGACTAGGGGGTGACATGATAGCAGTGTTCCAATATCTCAGGGGTTGCCACAGAGAAGAGGGAGTCAAGCTATTCTCCAAAGCACCTGAGAGCAAGACAAGAAACAACGGGTGGAAACTAATCAAGGAGAGAAGCAACCTAGAACTAAGGAGAAATTTCCTGACAGTTAGAACAATTAATCAGTGGAACAACTTGTTTCAAGAAGCTGTGAATTCTCCAACATTGGAAGTTTTTATGAAGAGATTGGACAACCATTTGTTGTTATGAAGAGATTGGGCAATGATTTGACAGTGATGGCTAACCTTTTTGCTGTCGCATGCCAAAAGCAGGGGAAGCGCGGGGGGGGGTCGCGCTCATGCCCACACCCATAATTCAATGCGCCCTGCGCATGCACATACGTCCCTTCCCCGCTTTTGGCACGCAATGGCCCTGTGGGCCTGGTAGGCCTGTTTTTTCGCCCTCCCCAGGCTCCATGCCATTGCCAGCCTTCCCATCTCCCAAAGAAATTCCCACGTGCCATTACAAGGAAGGACAATTTGGCAATGGACTCAGATCACTTTCTGAGATTCCTTGTCTGCGTTTTTCTTGCAAAGCATCTGTTTGTCTTTGACAGATTGGAGTGAAGAGTGAAGGAAGGTGGGAGGAATAATTCCCTTTTATTTCAGTCTTGCATATGGGTTGTAGCAGCGAGTGAAGGACATTTCTGCTGACTGGGCTTCTGAATCTGATTACCATGCCAGCCTCATCACATTAACGTTCCACATGCAAACCAGCGATGCCATAAAAGGACATTTCATCTTTTTCTCATTGGAATCTTCCAATACTTAAGATTTTATTCCCATCAGAACAAAAAAATCCGTACAGTTGCCTAGCTGGCTTTATCTGCACAGTACAGATAAAAAAAAGTCCATAAGATTGAAGAATGCTCAACTCTGAGGAAGGTGAAACTTTCCCACAATTTTTTTTTTAAAAAATTGATTTACCTCAGTGTGCTCTTAGCAGTATATTCCATGTAAGCACTATTGTTCTGTTTGACCCAATTTCAGTTGCTGCTTCTGAAGCTCCACAGCGAGTTCCAGAAAAGTTTTCTATCTTTCTAAAAAAAGAGAGCAAGCATTCTTCACAAGAAGTAGACAAAAATGGCAGAATTGGTATTGATTAATTTTATATGGGGACACGGTGGCTCAGGGGCTAAGACGCTGAGCTTGTCGATCGAAAGGTCGGCAGTTCAGCGATTCAAACCCCTAGTGCTGCATAATGGACTGAGCTCCTGTTACTTGTCCCGGCTTCTGCCAACCTAGCAGTTTCAAAGCACGTAAAAAATGCAAGGAGAAAAACAGGGACCACCTTTGGTGGGAAGGTAACAGCGTTCCATGCACCTTTGGCATTTAGTCATGCCAGCCACATGACCACAGAGACGTCTTCGGACAGTACTGGCTCTTCGGCTTTGAAACGGAGATGAGCACCGCCCCCTAGAGTCGGGAACAACTAGCACATATGTGCGAGGGGAACCGTTACCTTTTACCTAATTTTATACGACATTGAGAATGATGAGCTTTAATAATTTGGTCTAGTGAACTAGTGGATCAGATTCAACAATATGGAATTATCTTTGGTTGGCTTTTCCAGGTACCCAGACAGAACTTGGTGTACAATCAAGCCTACTGCCAGGGTTCCGACGGATGCCCTAATTAAATCATGAGCCTTGAGCCAAGCTTCAAAAGAAATCGAGTTATTTATTAGGAGCTCCATATTGGCACCTTCCCAAATGAAGCCAACTCTGACCCCACATAATTTATGGCCCCAATCATGACCCTGTTTCCCTCCTCCCCCCAGGGCATGTCATCAATCACATTCGCCAACAGAACAATTTCGTGGGTTGTAGAGACCACTCCCCTCCAGCCACTGTGGGTAACCCTGGGAGACAGCCTTGAGAAAGATATGTCTGGAATGCACTCCTGTCTTTGGCTGCTGGCTGCTGGCTGCTTCGTCGGTTTCCCATCCCTCTTGCCTATGGCAACTCAAGAGCAGGCCAGAGATGCTTTGTGAGTTGACACCTACAATTAAAACACTCTTCAATCACCTTTAAAAGCAATTAGACATAAATATAAACACCACTGAGATGGTAGATCAGTGCAAAATACTTATTTGTCCAAGATCCAAGAAAAACTTATTTGCCCAAGAATATCAGATCTATAAACTAAATACTCTACAGGTAAGAGCATATACATATATTCACTCTACAGATTAAAAACTCTACAAATTTTTGTCCCAAAGGTGCTTTTTCAACAAGCAACTGGACTTTTTGGTTTTTTCCTTTGAAGATGTTTTGCTTCTCATCCAAGAAGCTTCTTCAGCTCTGACAGGATAGTGGGGAATGGAAGGATTTATATTCCTTGCAGACAGCTGGTCATTTGCATCCTTTTTAAAAAGTTGTTGAGGCCACTTGGAGGTTTAGCTGTGTCCTCAGGGTCACCTGAGTCACTGAAAAATTGGAGCTCTGCTTTCTGCAGGATGTTTTTCTGCCCTATGTCCCTTCACTGTTGAACACAGACTCAGGCTGTTGGGGATGAATCTTTGTTGACAATAAAGTTATTCTAAAGTATTATTATTATTATTATTTATTTATTTATTTATTTACAACAAAATATTTATTCACAGATTGTGACGGGAGCTTTACACAATATATTAACTTCAGTCAAGATATACAAATAAAAAATAAAATCTATACTAACCTTATCCTTTTTTTATTCTATTGTTCAACCAGATATACCATTGGTCCCAACATTGAAAATATACGGAATCCTTTTGATCTCTCAGAATTTTTGTTAACCTGTCAGCTTCCGCATATTCGATAATTTTTCCCAAAATCAAATCTTCAGTTGGTAGGTCTTTCCCTTTCCAATGTTGAGCAAAACATTTTCTTGCTGCGGTTGTGATATATGTAATCAGACACCATATATTCGTGCCTATCTTATCTGGCCTAATATTTAATAGATAATATTCTGATTTCAATTGAACTTTATATCCCGTGATTTCTAATATCCACCTCTGTATAAATCTCCAAAATTTGATTACCTTAGGGCAGGTCCACCATACATGATAGTAAGTACCTATCTCCCCACACTTCCAACAGTTTGGGGAGAGTCCTGGGAACATTTTGGCTAATCGAGCAGGAGGGAGGTGCCATCTATACACCATCTTATACAAGTTTTCTTTGTAAGTGGTTGCCATCAGAAGTTTCAATTGTTTCGTCCATATTTCTTCCCATTTTATCAGTTCAATTGAGTAACCAATATTTCTCCCCCAGTCAGTCTTCTAAAGTCCAAAGTTGTCTACATCTGAAACGGAAGCACAAATGGTCTCTGTAATCTGCAATTTTCTGGAAATCCATTCATAATCCTGCATCATTCAAAGAGTGCTCATCCCAAAGTGCATAGCTAAATGTCTATGCAGATGCTCAGTCATCCAGGTCATTGTTGTCCCAAAAGTGCTTGATCCCCAACAGTGAAGGGACATAGGGCAGAAAAACATCCTGCAGAAAGCACAGCTCCAACTTCTCAATGACTCAGGTGACCCTGAGGAGACAGATAAACCTCCAAGTGGCCCAGGGGTGGGTTCTACTTACCTTTACTACCGGTTCGCAATGGGACCACACATGCGCAGAAATGTCCTGATGACATCCAGGTCGGTGGGCGGAGCCTACTTTCGGTTTTACTTCCGGTTCTTGTGAACCGGTCAGAACCGGGGGCAACCCACCACTGAAGTGGCCTCAGCGACTCTCTAAAAGAATGCAAATGACTAGCTATCTGCAAGGAATATAAATCTTTCCATTCTGAGCTGAAGAAGCTTCTTGGATGAGAAGCAAAATGTCTTCAAAGATAAACAAGAAAGTCCAGTTGCCTCTTGAAAAAGCACCTTTGGGACAACCTTGACCTGGATGGTTGAGAATCCCCATTGACATCTACAGACTTTTGTTGCCTTTACAGAGAGAAAATGTACCAAAATAAAGCTAATCTTCCAGGTCTATTGGGAAGGCAGCATCTCAGTAGGAAGATCAGCAGATCTGTTTTCATGATTTCGCCATAGTTCTAAAGAATATTACTCTTGTTCCCTGTCTGACGTCAAGAAGCAAATCTGTGTTTTTAATTTAAATCCTTACTTGATATATATATGTATATGTGTTTCATGAAAATCTATCTTTATTGCTACCATTGCAAGAGAAAGCAGACACCATATGACAGAGTTGAAAGAGACTTCAGGGATTAAAAAGTTGAGTTACACCCATACTGAATTACTCTTCAGGCTTACAGCTTTCAATACTACAAAGAGAATGAAGATGCTGTAATAACAACCTGGGATGAGATTGTGTGGAACCTGCAGCTGATTTCCTGCATCTTGTTGGGCTGATCTTCAGCCTGTAATGGTGTCATCAGCTGGAGATCAAAGCAAAGCACAGCAGATGTTGAGTGAAAACTAGGACCATCTGGACCATGTGAATGCTTCCTTGTTCAAATGAGAGAGAGAATGATCAACAGTTGTTATTCATGGAAGCTAAGGATCTGGTTTGGTCTAGTGCAGGGGTCTGCAACCTTAAACACTCAAAGAGCCATTTGGACCCATTTCCCACAGAAAAGAAAACACCGGGAGCCACAAAACCCTTCCCATGCCTGACTATTTCTTGAGCGGCCACAAAACTAGCACATGTAGTTGAATTAAATGTTCTGTTTTCTTCTGAAACTTTTCTTTTCTTGGATTTATCCATGGCGGGCCTACCAAGGATTGAAAAGCTCAATAAATTGCGTGCTGGCAGATGTCGCACATTGGTGGTTGTGACGCATATTTTGAGTGACAAGGAGCTGCAGCAGAGGGGTGAAAGAGCCACATGCAGCTCCAGAGCCGCAGGTTGCTGATCCCTGGTCTAGTGGTTAAGGCACCAGACTAGAAAGTGGGAAACGGTGAGTTTTAGTTCTGCCTTAGCCATTGTTGGAAGAAATGTCCATCTGGGTTCAGTTCCAAGTGGGGAGAAAGACTGGAAACATAGAGACTGCTTGAAAAGATGGTTTAATGGTGGGCAGGACCACATAGTTTTGAGGTTCTGGGCAAAAAAGCACATGGGTGAGAGAGATTTATACCCTCTGTTGGGTTTTTGAATTTGAGCTTGTGTCTAGTTTGATGAAAAGAAGGACTAGGGGAGACATGATAACAGTGTTCCAATATCTCAGGGGCTGCCACAAAGAAAAGGGAGTCAAGCTATTCTCCAAAGTACCTGAGGGCAGAACAAGAAGCAATGGGTGTAAATCCAAACTTCTTGGATGAGAAATAAAATGTTTTCAAAGAAAAAACAAAACAAGTCCAGTTTCCTTTTGACAAAGCACCTTTTTTGTTATTAGTTGCGAAGTCATGTCTGACCCATCGCGACCCCATGGACAACGTTCCTCCAGGCCTTCCTGTCCTCTACTATCCTCTGGAGTCCATTTAAGTTCACGCCTACTGCTTCAGTGACTCCATCCAGCCACCTCGTTCTCTGTCGTCCCCTTCTTCTTTTGCTCTCAATCTTTCCCAGCATTAGGCTCTTCTCCAGTGAGTCCTTCCTTCTCATTAGGTGGCCAAAGTATTTGAGTTTCATCTTCAGGATCTGGCCTTCTAAAGAACGGTCAGGGTTGATCTCCTCTAGGACTGACTGGTTTCATCACCTTGCAGTCCAAGGGACTCACAGGAGTCTTCTCCAGCACCATAATTCAAAGGCCTCAATTCTTTGATGCTCAGCCTTTCTTATGGTCCTTCACATACATTGCAACTGGGAAAGCACCTTTGGGACATGCCAAAATCTTATTTAATAAAAAGGTTTATTCTGGGGCTTGATTTTACCTCAGACTTGATTCTACTCTTTATACTTTTAGTATTACTGTTATTTTAAATAACAGTCCTCCCTTCCAGAATGCCCGTGTTTTTCCCCCCAAAGGTCTAATTGAGGTGAGTTTAATCAGCTCAGCTCAGCTTGTTATCACATAATTTGTTTTAAATAGAATTTGTGTGCAAATTAGGATTCTGAACAGACACAGCAAGGATTCTGACTTGCTTCTCCGTTTCAAATATTTAATTTGCTATTAGGTTTCATTGGTATACCTTGGACAGGTAGTCCAGAATCCTTTGTGCCAGAACAGGCATCTGAGAAAGACCTTCTTGACTTTTTTCTAGGCAATTGAACAGAAACAAGCAAACATAACAATGATCTGATCAGTGGTGGGTTTCAAAATTTTTTTACTACCGGTTCTGTGGGTGTGGCTTAGTGGGAGTGGCATGGCTTGGTGGGCGTGGCAGGGGAAGGATACTGTAAAATCTCCATTCCCACCCCACTCCAGGAGAAGGACATTGTAAAATCATCATTCCCTCCCCAATCCAGGGGAAAGTTACTTCAAAATCCCCATTTCCTCCCAATCAGCTGGGACTTGAGAGGCAGAGCATAGGTGGGGGCAGGGCCAGTCAGAATTTTTACTGTTCTCAGTTCTCTGAACTACTCAAAATTTCTGCTTCCGGTTCTCCAGAACTGGTCAGAACCTGCTGAAACCCACCTCTGGATCTGATAAAGATCAAATTTCAGCCATGGCCACGGAAACTGAATAGGAAACCTAGGATCAGAGTCTCTTTCAATTGAATCTTTCTCAGCTGTCGTTCTGACCTAGGCTTCCCCAAAAGCACGAAGCTGAGTCCTCATCTCGATAAACCCGTTTTATTTCATTTACAGTGAATTCCTCTCCAGCAAAGTCTTTCCTCTCCCACAGTCTTTCAAGATAGTTCACAATTACCGACCTTTATCGGGCTTGGAAAGTGGCCAGGCTGATATCTTTCAGACTCCACACTGGAACCAACAATACTTGGCAAGAATGCAGGAACAGATCTTCACCCAAATGAACTAATTGTCTCCTGCAAACTCCCCTCCCCTTTCGCTCCTCTCTATTCCCTGTGGGAGGGGCCATTCACCGTCCACCTGTGGCTTTACTCCTGAGTCGACCCTTGTTCCTTAGCTGTTCCCTTCTCCTGGCAGCTCTGTACATGCACACACTGGGAACAGGCTCCAGCTGTTCTTCTGCCCCACTGATGTCCGACTCCAAAGGCAGCTGACAACTATCAGACGGCCCTGGCTCCCTCTCTGCCTGCAACGCAGAGCACTCATCAGAGCCTTCCCCAGACTCCAGGACTGGTCCATGTTCCTCCCAAACCTCCTCGCTGTCCAAATCTGCTGCCAGATCTGCTTGCCACTGGTGGGCCATAGGAGCTGTATATTCCTTGATCTCTAAAAAGAAGACAAGATGTATTTATTTATCTATTTATAACAAATAATTCAAGGGAGAAAACACACCTAATATTCCTTCTTCCTCCTATTTTTCCCACAACAACAACCTTATGATGTGAGTTGGAGAGAGAAAGAGTGACTGGCCCAAGGTCACCTACCTGGCTTTCATGGCATTGGTGGAACTAGAATTCACAGTCACCCACTCCTACTTATGAGATGGCCAAGGGTCATGCTTTGATGTACAGTGCAGTTTTTTATCGATCAGCTCTTCCTAGGCTTCCTAGGCTTGAATTAATTTTCAACATGGCTTGTGAGTCTCCATGACAGGTAGGAGAACACATGATGTTCACTGCATTTTTACACTGTTTAGTGGAGGACACAAATGTTGAAATTCATACTATTTGTGTGATGAAGATGAAGAAGAACATAGGACATTATCATAATATTTTATGGACACCTAGAATCGTGGCGAAACTCTTCTAAATTAGGAATCTTGATAACTAATGTAGAAAGTTACCCTTCTCCTAGAAGAGTGAAGTATTTTAGGAAATATTAAAAAGGCAGAATATTATATTTCCCCTAAAAGAGAAATGGAAATCTTAAGGGAGACAGAAACTCGGAAGCTTCAACTCCCTGCCCCCAGCAGATATTTGGTGCTCATTCAGAAGGACTGGGCCAGCCTATCTACAAGACAAAAGACCTTCAGCTCCAGGGTGATGGGATTAAGGCGTGACCCTCCAGAACATAATAGGATTAACCCATCTAGCAGCAGGGCTCACTGCATTGCAAAACCTCTTAAGACATTACATCAGCCCAGGCTTCAAACAAACTTATCTCAGACAAACTCCTAAAATGGGAGTCTGACAGTAACCAATAGAATACCTTCTCTTGCTACAGGAACAGGAAGCTCAAGTTCAAAGCCCAGAGAGGGTATAAATAACCCTCACTCTTCACTCCATGTGTCCAACTGCACTAGGACCATGTGCTTGATGGTTCTGCTTCATTAAACCATCTATCCAATCAGCTTTCATGTTTCCAGTGTCTTTCTCCCCACTTGGAACTGAACCAGATGGATATTTCTTCCAACACTAAGAAGGCTTCAAAGGGGTAGAGTGGTTTCTCAAGAAATCACAACTATGAGATTTTCTATAATTTCCCACATAGAACCCCATGGGATTTGATAACAGGCTAACCAAACAGAGTCACAGAACTTTGCTTGCTGTCAGGTGCTAAGAGTCAGGATCAAACATTAAGTTTCTGTACTGAAGATTTATTATTCAAGCATATACAAGTAATCAGCTTACAACCATTCATTTACATTAGTGGCCAAAATTGTGGAAACCTTGAGGGAAAAATGTATTTTTGAGGTTTGATGGCTAATCATACCACTTTTTTGGGGGGGGGAGTTTCAAGAAAAACATATTGCACTGCTGGAATGGCCTGGGAATAGTCCAGACCTTAACCCAATTGAAAATCTATGGAGCCGACTAAAGAAACTTATCGGTCAGAAGTGACCCAGCAATAAAACCAAGTTAATAGAAGCCATCATTCAATCTTGGTTTCACATTAGAACAGCTGCAGAACTAAAAGACTTGATTCACTCCACGGGAAAACGTTGTGAGGCCATAATTCATACTAAAGGTTACCCAACTAAGTATTAAGTGATATGGTGATAATTTTTGTATATCTCATTTTTTTTCTACGTGTTTCACTTTTCTTCTTTATAACTGTAACTGCTATTTTAATAGCAAATCCTTCATAAAAGTTATTGCATTACATTCTTGATTCAATTATCTTTCCATCGATATATAATTTTATGGTACTACTCCAAAAAAAAAAAGTGGTGTTATTAGCTAGTTGTAGAAAATAACGCTTTTCCCAAAAGGTTTCCACAATTTTGGCCACTCCTGTAGTGATTGTTTAGAGTTACCACAGCACTGCAAAAAGTGGCTTATGACCATTTTCCACACTTATGACTGTTGCAGCATCTTCCATGGTCACACAATCAAAATTCAGATGCTTGACCACTGGTGTTCATTAGGGTTTGCTATGAGCTGGGGTCATATGATAAACAAACTCAATGGGGAAGCCAGACCGTGTTACCAACTTAACAATTGCAGTGATTCACTTAATAACTGTGGCAAGAAAGGTCATAAAACAGGCCAAATCTCACTTATCAACTGTGTTGCTTAGCAACAGAAACCTTAGGGTCAATTTTAGTTGAGGTTGCGGATTACCTGTACATAAGACTGTAGTCATCTACAGTGTTTTCCTGTTTTTTCCTTCATAGGTCACGTTGGTGGACGAGGCCTTCGCGAAACAACTGAGGGTCTCTGAGGCAGAGGAGGCGTGACCTAAGCAGATTTAAAGAAATATTATCTTTAATATTAGTCATCTAATGGGTCAGTAGTAAATTGGCAGTTGATAAGGGCATTCAAGGCAGGGGTGAAATGCTCCCGGTTTGGACCGGATCACCTGATTCGGTAGCGATGGAGGTGAGTGGTTCGGAGAACCGGTAGCAAAAATCTCTGCCCTCCCCCCATTGCCCAGCTGAGCCGCACAATCATCAGAGGCTTTTTTTTTAATTTTTAAAAGCATATTTTCCACAACCACTTTGGCCAAAAAAATGCTTTTAAAAGTTAAAAAAAAGCCTCTGATGATCACGTGGCTCAGCTGGGATCATCAGAGGCTTTTAAAAGCATTTTTTCTACAACCTCTTTGGCCAAAGAGATTATAGAAAAAATGTTTTTAAAGGGAAAAAAAGCCTCTGCCGATCAGGCAAGTCAGCTGGGATCGTCAGAGGTTGTAGAAAAAATGGTTTTAAAAGTTAAAAAAAAAAAGTTGGCCATGCCCACTCAGTCATATTACCCCCCTCCCCACCAAGCCACGCCCACAGAACTGGTAGTAACAAATTTTACATTTCACCACTGATTCAAGGGCATTTTTGACTTGGAACTTTTGTGGCAATGCAAGGATTCTAAACTGATGATGCATTTAACTCCACCCCCAGCTCTGACTGTTTCTCTCCTACAGCTGCTGATCGTATCCAGTATCAGCACTTGATGCTAAATAAGCTCTGTCAGTCCCCCAAACATGGATACAACCAGGAAAACATCATAGCACCGTCCAGGAGTGATTGCAGAAGGTTTCCTGCCTTGCTGACAGTGTCTCAGTTCCTTAACATAAGTAGCATTTCCTATGCGTTTCTGTTTCCAAGCCACTTCTGAAGCCTGTGGGTTTTTTTCCAACCACTTGATCTCTGTTTTAATAAGGTGGGTTTTCCCCTCCTTTGTACTACTATGGAATTAAAGGCCATGAATAAGCCTCTTTGAAGGCATCTGACAGCTCGAAGCAGAGGTTCAAGAAGGGAAAATGCAAGAAAGGAAAGCGGATTTAGCAAATAAAGGAGAATATTTGTAACTTGAAATGAAGGGCCCTCGATGTTCTCTGAGCTTGGTTGTTTCCTTGTAGACGTTTCACTACCCAAACTGGGTAATATCATCAGTGCACCGTTGGAGTTGCCTAGTTTGAATCATGAAATTCTGCACAACCGTCGCAAATTCATGCCAGTCCCCAAGTGCCAGAATTTAGATTATGTGATGGTAGAGATGTTATGATGCTGGTAAGTACAAGGACCAGTCATAAGTAACTTTTTTTTTCAGTGACATTGTAACTTTGAACAAATGTTTGTAAGTCAAGGACTACCTAACACATTTCAGTAGAGAACTACCTGTACAGAACTATCTGTAGAATGCAGGTGGAATACTGCATTCAGTTTTGGTCGCCACAATGTAAAAAAGATGTGGAGACTCTAGAAAGAGTGCAGAGAAGAGCAACAAAGATGATTAGGGGACTGGAGGCTAAAACATCTAAAGAACAATTGCAGGAACTGGGTACGTCTAGTTTGATGAAAAGAAGGACTAGGGGAGACATGATAGCAGTGTCCCAATACCTCAGGGGCTGCCACAAAGAAGAGGGAGTCAAGCTATTCTCCAAAGCACCTGAAGGCAGGACAAGAAGCAATGGGTGGAAACTAATCAAGGAGAGAAGCAACTTAGAACTAAGGAGAAATTTCCTGACTGTTAGAACAATTAATCAGTGGAAGAACTTGCCTCCAGAAGTTGTAAATGCTCCAACACTGGAAGTTTTAAAGAAGAGATTGGATAACCATTTGTCTGAAGTAGTGTAGGGTTTCCTGCCTAAGCAGAAACCCTACACTAGACTAGAAGACCTCCAAGGTCCCTTCCAACTCTGTTATTCTATTCTATTCTACCTGTAAATGTTTCACTTAGCAAATTGTCGTCCGAAGTCAAGGACTGCCTGTACTCAAGCATGATCGAAGTAGAACAAAGGGAAACTCTTCTCTCCTCTAATTTGGGCATTTGAAAACTTCAAACAGAAATCTGCTTTCACGCTACAATTGAGAGGTTATTCCAAAGTACTTAGGCCTCACTGTATTCCTATATTTTGATCGTTTTGCATTCCGGAGACAAAACAGGCTTTGATTAGCTTTCATAATTAGAAGCAGAAAGGGGGTTTTCTCTGTTGCACGTCTTTCGGATCAATATGACAAGCCGTGTATAAATCCGTAGAAAAAGCTTGATGTTTTATTGGATAACCTTGCAACGATCACGTCTTGTGATTTCCAAATTATACTTCTTCTCGTGATATCTGGCTATCTGCAGCCAGATATCACACCCCTGGCTCACGTTCCATTTGCAGTCAATCGCTTCTCCAAGACCCTTTTCCCAAAGCATCATCGTCAAGTCAGGCATTTCTGAATTTATAATTGAGTTCGTGCTCACAAACAGTGAACCCTTTGTTAAAGTACCGTATTTTTCAGAGTTTAAGATGCACCTTTTTCCCCCAAAAAGAGGGTGAAAATCTGGGTGCGTCTTATACTCTGAATGTAGTCCCGCCCAGCCTCTCAAATGGTGGTTTCAGAGGCTGAAAAAAGCTTCAGAAATGAAGCTTCAGAAAAAAAGCCTCCAAACAGAGCTTCAGAAAAAAAGCCTCTGAACGAAGCCTCTGAACGAAGTTTCAGAGGCTTTTTTTCCTGAAGCTGTTTGGAGGCTTTCAGAGGCAGAAAAAAACGTTCTTCCTGAAACAGAGTTTCAGAATTTTCAGAGACTGAAAAAAAAGCAAGGCACAGCTCACAACCAACAAATCTGTTGCTAAAGTTCACCTCTGGGAACAGCTGATTGGTGGTATTCTGGGAGACCCATCCACCCACCAATCAGCTTTTTTCTTATTTTCCTCCCCAAAAACTAAGGTGCATCTTATACTCCAAAAAATACGGTAAGTGCAGCCCACCTCTGTCTGTTTCATTGCTTCTATCATCCCTCTGATAATAAAATTAAAATTAAAATAATCTTTACATCTCTGTTCTGTGGAAGTGGGGTGTTTCTTTTTGCACCCAAGAAAAGGGGGGGAACCCTATTTTCCTCAGTTGTTTTTATTTAATTGCATTCCAGTATGTATGTTTTTTGTTCTCAGGCTAGTATCATGCCATGCCAACTATTCTTTTCTTTTTAAAAAAAATTGTTTTATTGAATTTTTACAATTAAACAGTCATTATTCAACTCTTGTGCATGACTGTGACCATTTATATATCATCACACTAATATTCACCTATATATATATATATATATATATATTTACTAAATCTACATTCTATTATTTTCCTTTTTTTCTATTTTTGATCCAATCATACCATTTCTCCCATATTACGTAAAAATCCGAATCCATCAATCTTTTCAATTCAAGTGTCATTTTGTCCATCTTGGCACAATCCAATATCTTTTTAATTACTAAATCTTCAGAGGGTATATTTGAGCTTCTCCAACATTGCGCGAAGGCCAATCTTGCCACAGTTGTCATGTGCAGAATAATATATGTTTTTTTTTTTTTTCGTATTTCCTTTTCATTATTCCTAGAAGAAACAATTCTGGTGTGTATTCTATCTGGAAGCCTGTTACTTCTTGTATCCAACGATGTATTTTCATCCAATATTTTTCTTTCTTTCGGAGCATAACCACCATGTATGAAAGAAGGTACCTTGCTTTTGTCCACATTTCCAACAATTGGGATTTAAATTTGGATCTATTTTTGCCAATCTAGAAGGTGCCAAATACCAACGATAAAGCATTTTATATTGATTTTCTTTATATTTTGCCGACTTGGTTAGTTTATAATTTGTATTTCAAATTGTTTCCCAATCCTCTAATTCAATATTGTGCCCAACATTTTTTGCCCAGGCTATCATAGTTCCCTTTACTATGTCCTCAGCTCTAGCCATGCCAACCATTTCTGTGTAGTCCTTAACAACCAAGGATTGGTTGTTAGCTTGCAGACATTTCATTACCCAGTTGGGTAACATCATCAGCATTATTGAGTGTGGGGTTTGCTCCAGGGGTGGGTTCTAAATTTTTTTACTACCGGTTCTGTGGGCGTGGCTTATTTTATGGGTGTGGCTTGGAGGTCATGTGACTAGATGGGCATGGCTAGCTAGTCAGAGTCATTTCTGGAAGGTCCTCGCACTTACGACCAGTCCTCGCACTTACGACCTGACTCATTTGTTTGCTTTTAACACTGATCAGCTGTAGGACGGCCCTTTGAAGCCCCGCGGCAAGAGTTTAAACAGTTTTTTTCCCTCTAGTCATCAGCTGGGACTCAGGAGGCAGCAATAGATTGGGGGTGGGACCAAATAAAAGGTAAGAATAACGTGGGTGGGTGGGGGGTGGGAGGGGGGGAGAACCGGTGACGTCACCGCTACCGGATCGGCCGAACCGGCCGCACCGGGAGGAACCCACCACTGGTTTGCTCCCTGGTTATAGACAATAGCTGCCAGTGTTGGTGAAGGTTTGATTTTCTCCTTGATAGTTCCTTGATCCAGATATTGTTTTTTGCCTGATAGTCTGTCTGGTGTTAATCCCTGTTTATCTGGACATTGGCTGATGAAGAGGATGTGTTCTGCTCTTTTTGTTCACTTCTTAACTTTTTATTGTCTCTTTTGAATGGTGTATAAATTTTATTTATTTGCATACCACCTTTGTTATTTTTTATAAACAACTTAGGGCAGCAAATTCACCCAACACACCTTCCACCTCCTATTTTCCCCACAATAACAACCCTGTGAGGTGAGCTGAGCTGAGAGAGCGTGCCTGGACCAAGGTCACTCAGCTGGTTTTCATGGCTAACTTGGGACTAGAACTCATAGTCTCCTGGTGATTGGCCCAAACTCACTCTGCTAGCTTTCATGCCTAAGGAGGTTCTAGAACTCACAGTCTTTCTGTCAACCCTGAAAATGACCTGACCGAGGCCATTTTGAAGCTTCAGTGTTGCCACGCTGGAGCTGAGGGATAAGGGGGAGGGGAATAGAGATAACTGGGGTTTTGTAGCCAAAGCAAAATACTTTCTCCTGGGAACCAAGGTCATTCTCACACCTGGTCCAAGAGAGGAGGAGTGACGTTACCAGGCAACCGAACGGCACCTTGACTGGACCATGTGACTGATTGTTTGGGGAAGGGAAAAACTTTTACTTTTAATTAGGTGAAAACCACGGGAACCTTCAGAGTTGGTTTTCACCAGATCTGCACCAATAGGATACACCCAATAAAACTATTCTTCAAGGAATCTACCGGCCTCGGAGTTTTGTTTGCTGTGGATGCATTACTTGGAATCCTGACATTAAACTGACTCTCTGAGGCCGGTAGATTCCTCAAAGAATAGTTTTATTGGGTATATCAATTGGGTGATTGACCCAAAAGTCACCCAGCTGGCTTTCATGGTTTAGACTGGACTAGAACTCACAGTCTCCCACTTTCTGGCCTGGTGTCTTAATCATTAGATCAAACTGGTTCAATCTCTCTATATATCTGTTGATGGCTTATATCAGTGGTGGGTTGCTACCAGTTCGCCCCGGTTCAGACAAACTGGTAGTGGCAGCGGCGGGAGGTTCTACACACCCACCTGGATGTCATCAAAAATGTTCTGTGCATGCACCAAGTGCAGTGCACTCACAAAGTGAGCACATGCACTTGCGCACTCCCAATAGCGAACCGGTAGCGAAGAAAATTGAAACCCACTACTGGTTTATATGTCCGACTGCCAAATTTTGTTTTGGATTTAACCAACTGCTGCGTCTGCCTTGTTATGCCAACACTACGTTTCTTTAGTTCTGCTCTCTAATGAAGAGTCTCTATCCACGAACAAGTTCTTGTTCAATTTCAAGAGTGAGCAACCCAACCTGCAGCTGGAGGTCGAAGGAAATATAGTTCCTGGTTGGAAATAGCATTTGTCAATCAGTCTCCCATAACTCAGTGTCACACTGAGAATACTCTAATCAGTTTCCTGGGGGGTTCCTAAAATAGTCCTTTGTTCAATCTTTTTCACAGCAGGACGTCCCCCCACCCCCTATAAACAAGAGGACTAGAATCCATGCAGTTGAAAGAGTTTTCTATATTCCTTGAGAACCAGGTCATAATTTGAGATATTCCAAGGAACTCAGAGCAGCGTGATAATCTGATCTCCAACACCTTTATTGTTCTCTTTTTTTTCTTCTTCTTCTTCTTTTCCTCCTTTGTCTCCTCCTTTGCAGATAAATCAATGTTTGTGAAATCAACTCATGTCCTCTATTCATTTCCAGAGCACTGACGGTGACTTCGCTGCCACTGTGTGAAATCCCCCAAGGATGACCTAGAAACGGTTATCTGTAAATGGCTCTGAGATAATTTAATCTTCATGCTGTGTTAGTTTGGAGCAGGTAGTGTCAAGTGAGAAAGCTGATTGATTGGGAAGTTGCCCCGTTGTATTTTCTTTATATAATGCAGTTGCTTAGCATACAGTTAGAGGACAAATTGGCAAGACCATGCAAGGGACAAAAGGTGTGTGGGGGGTGGGGGTTCCCAACTCAGCAGCTTTAACATGAGTGGACTTCAACTCCCAGAATTCCCCATCCAGTGTGCTGGCTGGGGAGTTCTGGGAGTTGAAGTCCATATATCTTCAAGTTGACATGTTGGAAAGAGTCAACTACTGTTGTTCTACTGTTCAGTAGTGTCAAAAGTTGACACTACTGAAACAGTTTGAAACTGTCAACTACTGTTGTATTACTGTCAATAGTTGACACTACTGAAACAGTCAATGACTGTTGTACTACTGCTCAGCAGTGTCAGAAGTTGACACTACTGAAACAGTTTGTCCACTGGAGGGTTTCTACCCTTAGTAATGATCTTAATTGGCTCAATTCAAATATTAAATTTTAAAAGCTAGCAGTGGGAATGGTTTCCGCTGAACTGAGTTGGTTCTAAACAAAGTTCTTGTATTTCAGTGGATTTTTTTTTCATTAGACTTTTTTTTTTATCCTGCCTTTATTATTTTTATAAGTGACTCAAGGCAGTCAACATGTCTAATAGTCCTTCCTTTTTCTATTTTACCACCACAACAACAATAACCCTGTGAGGTGGGTTGAGCTTAATGTCTGGCCCTAAGTCACTCATCTGGCATTCATGCCTAAGGCAGGACTAGGACTCACCATCTCCTGGTGATTGGCCTAAAGTCACTCAACCAGCTTTCATGCCTATGGTAGGACTAGAACTTGGCATCTCCTGTTGATTGGCCCACAGTCACCCAACCAGCTTTCAAGCCTATGGTGGGTGAGACTAGAACCCACCATCTCCTGTGATTGGCCCACAGTCACCCAACCAGCTTTCAAGCCTATGGTGGGTGGGACTAGAACCCGCCATCTCCTGGTGATTGACCCACAGTCACCCAGCCATCTTTCATATGCTTATGGTGGGACTAGAACTCACAATCTTCTGGTTTCTAGACCAGTACCTTAATCACTACACCAAACTGGCTCTACAGTACGTACTCATAATAGAGAAATTATTCATAGGCTAACCTATCCCAGATTAGGCAGAAATCTATTTTACTTTTCCATGTTTTCATAACGAAAAAGAAGTACTTGCTTTGTTTGACATATTGTCATGCTTTGCCGCTAGATGCTAAT
Source organism: Arizona elegans (assembly GCA_022577455.1). NCBI lineage: Eukaryota > Metazoa > Chordata > Lepidosauria > Squamata > Colubridae > Arizona > Arizona elegans. Next base: position 2,739,291 of record JAKOOJ010000057.1, read on the forward strand.
GTAAAAAAAAAAAAAAACTTTGGAAAAGGATAGTGAATGCAATCAAGTATTTTTACTATCTGCAAAGAAATGTAGAACAGGACCATTTCTTTTCTGTTACATTAAAGGAAAACACTTCTGTGAACAAGCTTCCTATTTTATCTGTATTGCTGTACAGGCTATATACACGTTTATATAGGAACTGCCAAAAAATAAATGTGAGAATGAGCAGGCTAGAGAAATCTGGGATTTACACCGTTTCTGCATTCTGCTGTTAACACCCCTTTCCATTCAAAATGCTTGTGTAATTGGTGTTAAAAGGCATATGGTCATTCACAGAGCTTTCAAGAAGTGCATGCATTCATAGAAGCAGGATGATTTATAATCTGACATACATAGAATGGTATCCAAAATTGGTATTCAATAGATTTGCCATAGTAGGGCCTTTGTAGAAAACCTGGAGCAAATTTTTTTTCATTATAGTTCACATCTCCAGCAAATACGACTGTTGCAAATTTTTGATAGCTTAAATGGGGAAAATACTAGCTGAACGAGCTCTTATAAAATCTCTTCTTGAGTTTTACATGGAAAATTACTTTAGGAACATTTAACCAAATCCATATCCCTTCTGAGGTCATTCTTCCCAAATTCATCTCCTCTGAACATCACCCAGCCTTTTTATTTAAGACTATAACTCTATCAAAGAATTTGCCCAGTCTTGTTTTTGATGCACTTCCAGAAGTGAATACCCAAAACTTGTTTATCCCCTCAATAAACTATGATTCCTTAAAAGCATTCTTACCACATGGGGGCTCTGAAAATAAAATAAAAACCTAAAGCATCTGTAATGTCTCATCGTTAAGCATTTATTACATTTCATTTTTTCCATGCAATTCTGCTTTAACGAAATCATTTCCATCCTGAGTTTGAATACCTCTTAATGCATCTTTACTTTGCCTTTTTTTTTTAAATTGTAATAAATAAATAAATAACCAAGGGAAGGCCATGAAGATTAAGCATATTTATAAGCATAAACCAAATTAAGCCTCACATTTCGGTACATGGAATTAGATTTGATAACAACCACATTTAATTTGTCAGAGTACCATGATAAATTGTTCAGAGCAGTTGATATTTCAATCACTGACCCTGGCTATACCCAGGATGATTTTATAATAATTTCCCTTTGCTTGCAGGAAAACTAATAACCTTCCTATTTCCACTGATTTATGCAAAATATTGGTAGTATGATCTTCTTTGCCTTTTGATACAATCAAGTAAAATCTGAAATTCTTTTCTCCATTTTGCTAGTGCCTAGAAATTTACAATGGAACATTTAAAAGTAATCATAAGATGTCCAGTTATTTATTCTCCAAAGAAAATTATCAACTCATTTCAAAGCAAACCCACCTTAACATTGTTAACAGAAGCTTTACCAAATTTTTCTTGTGAATTTCTTCATGAAGCTGTATATGCTACCTACATTAAGGTGTTGCTATATTATTTTTGCAGTATTATTCTGGGTTTTAATGATTTTTTAAGAAAATGATTGTAGCCAGAGATGGTATTCAGCAGGTTCTGACTGGTTCTAGTGAACCGGTAGCGGAAATTTTGAGTAGTTTGGAGAACTGGCAAATACCATCTCTGGCTGGCCCCATCCCCAATCTATTCACTGCCTCCTGAGTCCCAACTGATCGGTGGGTCTGCTTTTATTGCCCTGCACAGAAGAACAGAACTGGAAGCAGGTTATTGGGGTGGGGAGGGAATGGGGATTTTGTAGTATCCTTCCCCCAGGAGTGGGGAGGGAATGGGGATTTTGCAGTATCCTTTCCCTGGAGTGGGATGGGAATGGGGATTTTGCAATATCCTTCCGCTGGAGTGAGGTGGGAATGGAGATTTTGCAGTATCCGTCCCCTGGAGTGGGGTGGGAATGGAGATTTTGCAGTATCCTTCCCCTGCCACACCCATCAAGCCACATCCACCAAGCCACATGCACAGAACCGGTAGTAAAAAATTTTGAATCCCACCACTGATTGTAGCATCTTTATGTTTCTTATTGACAATCTGAAAGTAATCTGAAAGTGATATTACTGATATTAATGTATTATAATTATCATACATAATTTTTATCTTTTGGTCAATCAGACCAGGAAAAGGCCTTGATAAATTCGTGCAGTTTTCCTGCTATGAACTCAAAAATGGTTTGCCATTGTCCACTTCCTAAGCAGAGAGAGAATGGATAGCTCTGCAGACAAAGGCACTGTAATTTAACACCAGCTGTCTGCAATTAAAGTAAGATCGAATCTCGCCAAGCTCAAGGTTGACTCAGACTTCCATCCTTTCTAAGGTAGGTAAAATGAGGACCCAGATTATGGGGGCAATAAGCTGACTTTGTATAAATATACAAAAGTATGAAGGCTATTGCTTAACGCACTGTAAGCCGCCCTGAGTCTCTGGAGAAGGGTGGCATATAAATCAATTTAAAAAAAAAAAAAAAAAAGAATGACTGGCCCAAGGTCACCCAGTTAGCTTTGTACCTAAGGCAAGACTATTAAAAACTATGAGTGACGAACAAACTACAGGATTTACCACCATGAGACCCTTGTTTAGGCAAGGAAGAACTGTCTATCTGTCCTTTTTCCTATGTCCTTCGCAACATGGCTGATTTCCTGTCCTCATCGCCTCTGCAACTGTCCCCCTCTTCCTTTTGTAGCATGTCAATGTCAAAGAACAAAACGAAAAGAACACACCAAACCAATGACAAGACAACATCTGAAGGCCAACAAGGAATAATGGATGGAAACTGATCAAGGGGAGATTCAACGTAGAAATAAGGAGAAATTTTCTGACAGGGAGAACAATCAACCAATGGAACAGAAGTTGCCTTCGGAAGTTGTGGGAGCTTCATCACTGGAGGCTTTCAAGAAGAGACTGGGCTGCCATTTGTCAGAAATGGTGTAGGGTCTCCTGCTTGGGCAGAATGTTTGTGTGGACTAGATGACCTACAAGGTCCCTTCCAACTCTGTTAATCTGTGAAACATCAAACTGCATTGAGTACCAAATTCAATGAATTTTGAAGCAATTGATTACTGAGATACCACTGTACTCTCTTTTCTGGGATCTTGAACAGGAAATAGGTACAAGCAGGGCTTAAAATGCACCCAGAACCGAGGTGGTACAGTGGTTAGAGTGCAGCACTGCTGGCTACTTCAGCTGACTGCTAGCTGCAGTTCGGCAGTTCAAATCTCACCAGGCTCAAGGTTGACTTATCCTTCCATCCTTCCATCCTTCCAAGGTGGGTAAAATGAAGACCCAGATTGTTGGGGGCAATAGGCGACTCTGTAAACTGCTTAGAGAGTGCTGTAAAGCACTGTGAAGCAGTATATAAATCTAAGTGCTATTGCTAAGTGCTATTATGAGCCAATATGTTTTTCCCATAGGGATAGATGGGGAGAATTCTTATAGAATATTTTCCCGACAGACATGGGAAGATCTGGCTTATTTATTTTTTTAACTTGACCTTTTCTTGTCGGCTTCTGCCCCCTATGCCGCATTTGGTCCATTCTGTTCAATTGTACGAAAATAATCGTGCTGGTGGCCAGAGAGACAAATATTCGAGTTTTCTTTCCTTAATTTCTTTCCAAGATTTTGTTTGATGGGCAAAAATAAAAAAAAAGACACTCATGTTTAACTTGGAAAGCTCTAGAAGTGTTTCTTTTTTATATAATTAAAATTCTTTTCCATCATTAAAACTCAGCAGGACCTGAGCTACTGCTGTGAAAGAAATGAGTTTTTGGATTGATTGAGTCTTGTTTCTTAAGGGTGAAGAGCATCCTAGAGAAGTTTTATAGAACAGAAATTGAGGGAACACTCAATTCTTAGCTTTTGGGCTTGGCCTGTGCACTTAATGTTGCTAAGCAAGATGATCTCACCCTTGGATCCAAGAAGTGCTCAGATCAAGAGTTTTTATTAAAGTTGCCTAGGAATAAGCAAGTTCGTCAAAGTTCTCACACAAAAGCCAGAAAGCTACTTCAGGCCATGTCTTGATTTGCCAATTTGGCATTCCAGTTCCTGGCATTTTAATTTCATTCTTCTATAGACTGGTTCCAAGGGAATGAATGAATTCCTTTGTTATGCTTTGAGCAACAAGTAAACCTGTTGTTGATAATGTTGTTGCTTTCCATCAGTCTGCCTTCTGGAGTCGTTAAAAACCCATAAATCAAAACTGTATTTTTTAATGTCTTGCATAGAAAATAGAATCACGACTCACAGAACCAAAATTCTGGGATGATATAGGAAATTTGAGTCCATCCCCAATTCAGGCAATTATCCATCTCAGACAGATGTTATCCAGCCTCCATGTTGCTCCACATTAGTTGCTGGAAAGCCTTCCACCATTCTTGGTCATTGGTTCCATCCTTCAATTACAGTTAGTCTTCAACTTATGACCAGAAGGGTGCCCAAACTTTCTGTTGCTAAGATAGACAGTTGTTAAGTGAGGTTTGACAACCCTTTGGACAATCTTTCTTGCCACCATTGTTAAGTGAACCATTGCAACTGTTAAGTTAGAGTAACATGGATATTAAGTGAATCTGGCTTCCCCATTGAGTTCGCTTGTCAGAGACCCACAAAAGGATCACATGATCCTGGGATATTGCCACCATCATGAATATGTACCAGTTGCCATTTTAATTTTGATCATGTGACACCAGGGGATACTGCAATGGTTGTAAGGGTGAAAAGTGCCAGGGGTGAAATCCAGCAGGTTCTGACAGGTTCTGAAGAACCGGTAGCGGAAATTTTGAGTAGTTTGGAGAAACGGCAAATACAACTTCTGGCTGGTCCCAGAGTGGTGTGGAAATGGGGATTTTGCAGTATCCTTCCCCTGGAGCGGGGTGGAAATGGAGATTTTGCAGTATTTCCCCCTGCAACACCCATGAAGCCACTCCACGCCCACTAAGCCAAGCCCACAGAACCAGTAGTAAAAAATTGGAATTTCACCACTGAAAAATGCCCATAAGTCACTTTTTCAGGGCCATTGTAACTTTGAACAGTCACTAAACTGTTGTAAGTCAAAAATTACCTATATTATTATTGTTAATGTCTCCATTTTTACCATTTATCGGTAGTTGAAATCTACTTTTCTAATTTACATCCATTATTTCATGTTCCATGTTCTGGAACACAAGAGAACTGATCTTGGCTCTTGGCTCCATTTAGATATTTGAAAGGTGTCATCTTATTTTCCCATTCAAGGCAAAACATTTTCAGTCCTCTCTTCATAGAAATCAATCTTTAAATCCTTCATTCTCCTCACTGCCCAATTCTAACAAATTTCATTTCTTTTTCCTGATTTGTCCTTAAAGTCCAGCCTCAAGATTATAATGCAATGTGCAAAGTGAGCCTCTGAGCAGTACTATTCATTCTAAAAGTAGAATTAATACTCCCTGTTATTTGGAAACCATACCTCCGGTGATACAGCCTGACCTTTTCAATTGCCACACTTCACAATTGAAACATATTCATAGTTACTATTACCGTCTTTGGATAAATCAACCCATTTAATTTGTCTCCCCCCAAGATAAGAACTTTGCATTATATGCTATTAAAATCCATTTTGTTATTTTGCAGCCCATTGCTATAGCCTATCAAGTGCATTCTTCTAGGATAGTGACTATTAGGATTCCATACAGAAGAGGGTCTCTGGAACACACAGGAACATAAGTGCACGATAGATAGATAGATAGATAGATAGATAGATAGATAGATAGATAGATAGACAGACAGACAGACAAGAGGCAGGCAGGCAGGCAAGCAGACAGACAGACAGACAGACAGGCAGAAAGACAGACAAATAAGAGACAAGCAGACAGGCATGACAAACAGACAGACAGACAGATAAGAGACAGACAGACAGACAGACAGACAGATAAGAGACAGGCAGGCAGGCAGGCAGACAAATAGATAAATTGCATGGTAGCCTAGTGGTAAAGATGCTTGCCTCCCACTTGGAAGGTTGAGAGTTCAATCCTAGGCAGTGGCAGATATTTCTCTCCTAGTGTGCAAAGAAAAAAATATTTGCTGTGAACTCTGTGTAGGTGTCAGGAAGGTCATCTGGCCAGTAAATACTCAGCTCCATCCAGTTGCCCTGACTCTACCCAGAATAATATATATGCCTATATACTCACACATATATGCACACACACACACACACACACACACACACACAGACAGACAGAGAGAGAGTGTATATATAATATCTGTTTATCATGCCATCATGTTTACAAGAAAACTACAAGGATGTTTCCATGAAGTTACCGGGAACTGAGATTGATTTGAAGAAAACCAACTTTTTACCTCTGGGTGTTACAATGTTATGCCTTATATTTCTCCAAGGCTTAAAGTAGCTATTTAATCACTTTTTTAAAAATTAGAAATGGGGATAGAGGTATATTGATTTAAAATCATTCCTGAAGGATCATAAATGAGGTAGTTAGGAATTTCAGACCATGAGCTGTAAGTTGCCACTTTTACAGGCAACAGGAAGAAGCATAGAGAAAAGGTTCGTCCATAACTTGAACCAACATATTCTGCCAAATACTCTAGTGGTTGTATTCACTTACCTTTGCTACCAGTTCGCAACTGTGAGCATGCGTGTGCATGCACTCGCTTTGCTCACACGCGCCACCTCCATGCATGTGCAAGACCTTTTGCACATGCGCAGAGTGTCCAAAATGGGATGTGATGATGTCCAGGTGGGTGGATGGAGCCTCTCACCACCACTGCTACCGGTTTGCCCGAACCTGTTAGAACCGGCAGAATACCACCACTGCAATACTCCTCAGAAAATCACTAAGCTACACTAGATACTTTAGCCTCTGGACTGGAAGGCTCCAGTTTGATTGTCTCTGTTCCTGTACTTTGAAGAGATGGCCAAGACTTGAAACATTCAGAGCTCCAAATGAGCTTCCAGACCTTTTGAAAGGCCTGTGGGGATGCTGTGTTAGTTAATGCGTCTGATTCATCTAGTGCTACTCCTATATTCTACTACCGTGATGGCAAACCTATGGCATGTGTGCCACAGGTGGCATGCGTAGCGATATCAGTGGGCATGCCAGCTAAGCTCTGGCGTGCAGGTGCACACTGGCCAGCTGATTTTCAGGCCTTTTGGGCCCATCAGAAGTAGGGAAACAGGCTGTTTCCTGCCTCCAGAGGGCCTGGGGGTGGGGGGAAGGCCCATTTTTCTTTCTCACCTGGCTCCAGATCCTCTCTATGCATCTGGGAAGGGCGAAAACAGCATTTCCAACTTTCTCGGAGGCCCTCCGAAGGCCTGAAACGGCCCATTTCCCAACTACCGGTGGGACAGGAAGTGACGTTTTTTGCTGTCTCCAGCCTCCAGAGACTCCTAGAATGGTTCTGGAGGCTGGGGACAGCAAAAAACGTCACTTCCTTTCCCAACGGGAGCTGAGAAATGGGCCGTTTCAGGCCTTCAGAGGGCCTCCAAGGGGGTGAGGAAGGCTGTTTTTGCCCTTCCCAGATGCATACATAGGATCTGGAGCCAGGTGAGAAAGAAAAACGGGCCTACCGGGCCTCGCGTGCTAGGAGCAGGGGGGAGGGGGCTGCGTGCACATGCGCAGGGCAGGGCGCATGAAATTATGGGTGTGGGCATGTGCGCACGCGAACCTTCCCCGCCCCCCCTCCTAGCACACAATGGCAAAAAGATTAGCCATCACTGTTCTACTACATCAACAAATGAGGAGAATGAAGAAAAAAAAAGAATGCAAATATTGCCCTTTAAAAACTGTAAATTTCCCAAGGGGATATTTCAAAAAATGTAGGTTTCTCAAAAGGTACACACAAGCATTTACCGCTGCCTCAGTGAATAGTTTCCTCTCATTATCATTGTTGTGAAAAATAGACAAGTTAGCACTGTTATTAGGTAGAGGGCGGAGATTTTGCTTCGTAGTGTCAAAACCAAAAGCACAATTATAGATCTGTTGTAAATATGCCATTATTGTTGTTGTTATTATTCATGGTTTGTCCCACAGTCAGCCAGATGTTCAGACTGGATTTGGCATTTTTGTCTGCCTATCGAATCTTTCCAAGGACCTGGCATAGGCATAGGTGGGTGTTTGATGGTGATAAAGGTATCATCGCAGGATGTAAGCGATTCCAAGTAAAGCTGCCTTTTGCAATTGATTGATGGTGAATTTGTCAATGCCGACAATGTTCAACTGTGCGACCCAGTTGTTTTGGGGTTGCACCAGGGTTGAAATGCTACCAGTTCGGGTGAACTGGTAGTGGCAGCGGCGTGTGGTTTGGCGAACCAGTAGCAGCGGCTGCACGAGGCTCCGCCCACCCACCCGGACATCGTTACTTCCTGCTTTTAACCAGGAAGTAACCTGTTTTTGACCCTCTGCGCATGCGCAGAAGGCTTTGCGCAGAGGGTACAAAATCGGATGTAACCATGGTGCGCGCGCACTTTGAAACTGGTAGAGAAGGTAAGTAGATTTCACCCCTAGGTTGCACCCAATGCATCTATTACTGTTGATGCTAACTTCGCTTTCTTTTGCCATAGTCATTCTATTTCTATTTGCAGGTCATTATATTTTGTCATTTTCTCCCGTTCTCTCTCTTCTATTCTGCTGTATCCAGGTACTGAACATTCTCTATTCACACTTATTATTATTAGCAATCATTCTTCACATATATATTTCTTAAATCGAGCTAGAATACTTGTTGGATCCCAGCATCAGCTCTAGCCTTTCTAATTCCCTTTTATGAAGTTGTTTTATCCCTCTGTGGTGATGAGAAATATTTCATTATACTGGAAGAAGCGAAACACTTTGTGTCTTAAACAGTAAGTTCTGCCACATTTTTGATATTTTTTCACCTTTAATTCCCCTCGTTGTGTGTAGCTCTGGATTTAATTGGATGCTAAAGGGTAAAGTAGGAGAAGAAGTCTCTGCTAAAAGACTAAATAGGCTCTCATACCTTTAATGGACTGGCAGAAAAGAATTAAATTGCATTTTCTCTTCTCCTTCCCTCCTCTCCATGCCAGTCTAGTGAGAAGTTTAATAAAACACAATGAAACCTTATTGTTACTATTTCAGTTCCTATTATGGGAAAATTATAACATAGGAAGTCTGGAGTTTTAAATGTGAGCTTTATTGATTTGTGGGATTAACAAATTTAGCTGGAAAACAAATACAACCTTTTAAAGAAATAGACCCGGTATGCCATGTGGAAGTCTGATAAAGGGAGCTTCTAGCATCATGGAAAAAAACTTACAGGGAAAGAGGCATTTGGGGCACACTATCTGCTATTTAGGGAGACACGGTGGTTCATTGGCTAAGAGGCCGAGCTTGTCAATCGAAAGGTCGGCAGTTCAGCGGTTCGAATCCGTGTAACGGGGTGAGCTCCCGTTACTTGTCCCAGCTTCTGCCAACCTAGCATTTCAAAAGCACGTAAAAAATGCAAGTAGAAAAATAGGGACCACCTTTGGTGGGAAGGTAACAGCGTTCCGTGCGCCTTTGGTGTTTAGTCATGCTGGCCACATTACCACGGAGACGTCTTCGGACAGCACTGGCTCTTCAGCTTTGAAACGGAGATGAGCACCGCCCCCTAGAGTCGGGAACAACTAGCACATATGTGCAAGGGGAACCTTTACCTTTATCTTTTTATCTGCTATTTTATAAATGGCCAACTGATCTATCTTTGTCAAAAATGACCATTAAGATGATATTGTCTTTCACTATTGTTAAAGAACAATCAATGAGCTTGCCTTCAAAAGTTGTATATGTTCCAATACTGGAGTCTTTTCAGAAGGACCGGACAACCATTTGTCTGTAGGGTCTCCTGCTTGAGCAGGGGATTGAACTAGAAGACCTCCAAGGTCTCTTCCAACTCTATTGTTCTCTTCTCTCTCTTGGGATGCTCAGTCCGAAGCAGGATTGGTCTTAAAATTCTCAAAGAAAAAGGAATCCAGATGGAGTGTTACCAACAAGATCCAGTTTGGTATAGTGGTGAAAGGCACAAGTCTAGAAATCATGACTCCATGAGTTCTAGTCCTGTCTAGGCACAAAGCCAGCAGGATGACTTAGGCCAGCCTCCCGGATCGACTACTGCAATGGTCTCTACATGGGGCTGTCCTTGAAGACCACCCAGAGGCTTCAGCTGGTGCAGAATGCAGCCGCACGGGTAGTGATGGGAGTGTCCTGACACTCTCATGTTACACCCCTCCTGCGGGACCTGCATTGGCTACTGGTTGCCCTCTGGGTGAGATTCAAGGTGCTGGTAATTACCTATAAAGCCCTACATGGCTTAGGCCCGGGGTACCTGGCGGACCATCTGTGGCCAGCGACAGCTCCCCATTACCTGGTGCGCTCTCACAGGGAGGGCCTCCTTGGGGTCCTGTCGGCCAGACAGTGTCGGCTGGCGACTCCCAGGGCCTTCTCTGTGGGCGCGCCTACTCTGTGGAATCAGCTCCCCCTGGAGCTCTGGATGACCCCCGACCTTCGCTCTTTCCGCCGTGACCTCAAAACATGGCTATTTGGCCTGGCTGGATTGGACTGAAGGGGTTTTTAAAGGGGATTGTATTGGTTTTTTATATTGAATACTGAATTTTATGTGTTTTTTATCATTGTGAGCTGCCCTGAGTCCTTTGGGAGAAAGGGCGGCATACAAGTTTAATAAAATAAATAAATAAAATAAATCTCTCTCAGTTCTAGAAAGTTTCCCAAATCTTGCCAAGAAAACTATAAGGATTCGTCATTAGTCACTCCAGTCATCAGGAATCAAGACTCCCACCACTGGGTCCAGGAAAAGAGTCCTTTCTGTCATGGTTCCTATTCCCTGGAATATCATGTCCCTCAAATTGAGATCCACCTCCAACTTTCCGAAGGGACCTTGAACCTGGTTCTGCCAATTAGCCTGGGGTCCCAATATGGGGATTCCAAGTTGGATATGGTTAGTGGAGTTTTAAAAAAGACAGTACTTCCACCCCATTGTATAATAGTACTTTCCTTGGCTAATCTTTGTTCATTTTAGTGTTAATATTTATTAATGTTTTCCACTGTTGTTTTTTTTATCTTATTGTAAGCTTCCTAGAGTTGCCTGATGGTGGTATGGGCAGCATATAAGTATAATAAATAAACAAATAAATAAGATGTAACAAAAGAAAAAAATCTATAGATTTATGAAATATGGTGGATCACTGAAGTGATTGAGTCTACTACTTCTTCACGCATCATTTTAAAGCAGGGGTGGGCGATTATGGCCCTCTTATGACTTGTGGACTTCAACTCCCAGAATTCCTGAGCTGGCTGGCTCAGGAATTCTGGGAGTTGAAGTTCACAAGTCATAAAGGGGCCATAGTTCCCCACCTTTGCTAAAAACATCCCAAACAGATTATTAACTAGTTTCTACTGTAGATTAAGGTAAAGGAGTCCTTGCAGATTTTACTTTGTTAGTCGTTACTTACTATAGGGGGACAGTGCTCATCTCTGTTTCAAGGTCATTGAGCCAGAACTGTCCCAAGACATTCCTGCGGTCATGTGGCCAGCATGACATCATGGAGTGCTGTGACCTTCCCATCAACGTGGTACCTATTTATCTACTTGCATTTGCATGCTTTTGAACTTCTAGGTTGGCAGGAGCTGGAGCAAATAATGGGAATTCACCCTGTCATGTGGTGCCCGGGTCTCGAACCTGGGATGCCAGCTTTCCAGCTGACAAGAGCTACCACACCACACCATCTAGCTTCTACTAAAATATATTCGTTGACTTGGGCGAGGGAAGGCCTGCCAGTGTCTTTTACTGCTAAGAAAATCTCTCTCACATTGAAATGGAATTTGCCTTCCCATAACTTAAGAACTATTATTCTGCAACGTACACAATAAGATGACAAAGAAAACTAATGCACTTAATGTGGACATGTCCATGCTGAGTCCATCTCACTCAAGAGTTGTTATATAAGTATTCTCTAAAGTTTTCTCTCTTTTTTTCTACTTGGATGATTTTTTTTTTTTATAATGTAACACAGGGGTCTGCAACGTTAAACACTCAAAGAGCCATTTGGACCTAATTCTCACAGAAAAAAGAACACTGGGAGCCACAAAACCTGGGTGGGCATGGCCATCTCCACATCACTCACTCCCACCCAGTCACATGACCCCCTAGCCATGCCTACCCAGCTGGTCATTAGGGCAGAGAACTGGTTGTTAAAAAACACTGGGAACCACAAAACCCTTTTCTCTCTTTCTCTCTCTCTCCCCCATCTCTCTTCCCCTCTCTCCCCCTCTCTTTGTATCTCTCTCCTCCCCTCTTCCTCTTTATCTCCTCCCTCTTTCTCCCCCCCTCTCTGTATCTCTCTCTGTGTGTGTATCTATGGCTCTCTCTCCCCTTCTTCTTCTCCCCACCCTCTCTCTGTATCTCTCAGATTTCCAAAGCCAGGCAAGGAGTGATTGGGAGGGGAGGGCAAGGGGTGGGGCCAGCCAGTGATGGGACAGGGAACCGCAGCAGAGGGCCCAAAGAGCCACATGCGGCTCCAGAGCCAGGGGTTGCTGACCCCCAATGTAACATTTACCTAACATTTTCATAGAATGCTGTTTTGTTTCCATGTTGTTCTTACTTTGCAGTTATTGGCATTGATTTTATTCTGCATTTATAACTGTCCCTGAGGAAAATATTTATCTAAGTGCACTGGTTTTTATACTTACCCACAAGGAAAACGTTTGTTGAAATCATTCTGTTTTGACAGCCATGTGAAGTTTGCTCTTCTCTTAAATTTTTCTGCTCAGTTTCTGGGTAATGTGTTAACCCTGTATTGTGAAGGGATTAATTGTTGAATTAAACTCATACCTGGTTTTGGGGGATGGTGATGGAGTTTTTTTTTTTAAAAAAAAAAAAGAAAAGCCTCGCTGAGATTTGTCTTAATTAGAGATGGATATAATTGTGTATACCTACTAAGAAAAAACATTGTTCAGAGCAAGGAGAATAATAATAACAATCTTAATGCAACCTTTTGATTCTGTTCCCAGCAGAACAAGACAGATTGAAATGGTAATTTATGGAGATAAATTTGATAGAGGAGAAATTGGGAGCACCGCAAATCACCTTGCAGCCTGGGAGGGTTAGATAATTCAAGTTTGCTTTCCCTTTCTTGCTGTTCAGTCAGTTCTGAACAACATACCTGATAATGCAACTTCAATAATAACTTTTCTGTAACATCAATAGCATTTAGCAATAACACTTAGACTTATATATCGCTTCACAGTGCTTCACAGCCCACTCTAAGCAGCTTACAGAGTCAGCCTATTGCCCCCAACAATCTGGGTCCTCATTTTACCCACCTCGGAAGGATGGAAGGCTGAGTCAATCTGGAGCCTGGTGAGATTCGAACTGCCAACTTGCAGGCAACTGGCAGTCAGCAGAAGTAGCCTGCAGTACTGCATTCTAACCACTGCACCACCACAGCTCAATAAGGTTAAATAAGATTAGGCAAAGGAAGACATGGGCAATTGGAAAGAAGGACAAATGAAGGGAAAGGCACAACATACTATTTCACTTCAGTTTCAGGTTTTAGACTGAACCAGAAAAAAACTAAGATGATAGTCAAAAATGTGACACAAGATCGTAAACACGAGCTTGAAAGGAGGGCAGGTTTTAAGATTGTACCAAAGGTAAAATATCTAGGAGTTCAGGTTGCAGAATCAAATATGAAATTGTTTCAAAATAATTATGAGGTGTTGTGGCGAGAGGTGCAAAAAGACATGGAGACTTGGAAAAAACTGCAGCTGTCTTTACCTGGAAGAATAGCAGCAGTTAAGATGAACATTTTGCCAAGATTTCTTTTTTTGTTTCAAAAGATTCCGGTGCTTAAAAATGATAAACAACTAAAAGTGTGGCAAACTGGAGTGAATAAGTTTGTCTGGAACGAGAAAAAACCAAGAGTAAAATTGAAAATTATGCAAGATGTTCCAGAAAGGGGAGGTCTTAAACTTCCAAACCTACAGTTATATTATGATGCAGCAGCTTTGACTTTAACAAGTGATTGGTTTGGAGGAAAAAAGACTGGAATACTGAATGCAGAAAGTTTTGATTTGGAATTTGGATGGCATGCTTACTTATTTTATGACAACAAAGTGGATAAAGCATTTAAAAGCCATATACTTAGAGATTCTTTGTTGAGAGTTTGGAAGAAGCACCGACTCAAATGGGATTATAAAATACCGCTATGGCTGGATCTTGGTCATACTTTGTGGAATACAAATATAATGTCACTCGGGGGGGGGGGGGGGTTATATAAAGAGGTTCTTTTTACAGATGCGGGCAGATGGCAGCTGAAGACATTACAGACATTGTTGGCTGAAGGGATTAATCTAACTTGGTTACAATATAATCAATTGCAATTGAGATGGAAAGAGGACCAAAGAACTGGTATTATGTTGCATGAGGAAGAATTGGTCAGACACATAAAAGAGAAAGGTCCAATGCATATTAAAAGACTTTATAATGTCTTGTTAGAAAGGGATTCAGAAACTGAACTAGTTAAAGATTGTATGATTAAGTGGGCACAAAATTTTGAGGAACCAGTGATGTTGGAAACATGGGAAAAAATTTGGGTTCAGAATGTTAAATTTACACAGTCGCAGAATCTGAGGGAAAATTTTTATAAAATGTTTTACAGATGGCATTTAGACCCCAAAAAATTGTTGTGTATGTACCCTAATGTGCAGCCTAAATGCTGGAGATGTGATTGTCTAGATGCTACATATTATCATGTTTGGTGGACCTGTAAGAAAGTTAAGGCTTTTTGGATAAAAATTTGGTCGGTCATGCAGAATGTTTTGAAGAAAAAAATTCAATTTTCTCCACAATTGTTTTTATTGGGTATAGTTAAGGGTTTTACATTGGGTGAAACAAAATTGATATTGTATATGATAACAGCAGCAAGACTGTTAATAGGTAAATACTGGAAAAATGAAGCGCTGCCCACGATTGAAGAATGGACTTTGAAAATGGCCAGTTTTGCAGAGATGGCGAAGATTTCAGCATATTTAAAAGATTGTTCACAAGAGACTTATGAATGGGAATGGAAGAGGTGGATAGATTATGTTCAGAACAAATATCAAACTAGGAAGTATCAAATAGCTTTTATTTGAAAATGTTATATTAAGATAGAAATATTTTAAGGTAATGAGGATGAAAATTTATTTGAAAATGTTATATTAAGATAGAAATATTTTAAGGTAATGAGGATGAAAATTTATTTGAAAATGTTATATTAAGATAGAAATAGGTTAATGTAATGAAGATGAAAATTTATAAGGGGGAGGGAGGGGTTCAAGTTTTATATACAAAGGAGGGTTTTTCCTTTTATTTGATACGAGTATACTGTGTGGAAGTCTGGGGGGGAGGGGAGGGTTAGGGTGGGTTAGGGAGGTTGGGAAGTTTGGGGTGGGTTGAGGGGGGGGAAAAGGGGTGAAAATGTAATTGTAAAACTTTTGCAATAAAAAAAAAAGGCCATTTCCCTAAAGTTATGAGCATACATCAGGGGTCACTTACCTTTACCACTGGTTCGCCATGTGCACGTATGCTCGCTGCACTCACGCTCTGTCAGTGCATGTGCCCAGTCTTCCATGCATGTACTGGGCCTCGAAAATGTGCCTAAATAGCACAACCTGGAGCTGGGGCAGGTGGGCGGGTGGGCGGGTGGACGGGCTCACCCACAATCGCCGCTACCAGTTCGGCGGAACTGGTGCAAACCGGCTGAATGCCACCTCTGGCATACATTCTAGCATTTAAAAAAAGAAATCCTATGATCTAATAATGTTCCTTCACCAGACAATTTTGTACATGAAAATGAAGGTTACAGGTCTCTAAAGAGCACAGGCTGTAAAATAATTACATCCATTCTGATTAAAATGCTCAGGCATTAGCTCCAAAAAGTACATCTCATGGTGGCCGAACTCTCTAATTTGTTAAATAAGATATTCACCTAACTATTCTTAATGCAATTTAATCATTAGGCTCTCTGCCAGCTTTCTTTCGTTCTTTCTTCTTTTTTTAAATAATAAATGTCCAGCTGGATCTGAATGAATTATTCATGGCTGAGATCTTGGCTAAAATGAAAGGAGGGTAGTTTATTTTTTCTCTGTAATTATGGGAACAAAAGGTTACAGAACAGTAACTCTTATGATAAATTCACTTCATAATAAAATATTTCCTTTGTGCGGCAACTATACACTGTAGATAGAGGACCATCAGTACGTTCAAACATATTTAAATGGCTTCTGACACGTTGAAGCAAAGTTTCAAGACTGTGGGTCATATAAGATACCTAAAACCTTGGATGTCCCAATGGGCATCTCCTAAATTATAAAGTGATAGAAAGAAGGTAAGCTTCATTCACTAGTTCATTCATTCATTCATTCATTGCATAAATATCCTGCATTTCTCAATTAAATGAAAGACAGAGGTGCCTCTTCTCTCTCTTTTTTTTTTTTCTTATCACAATAATGCTATGAGATTAGCTGGCTAAGAAAAAGGAAAATGATTGGCTCAAAGACTTGGCCAATCTCCTTCTGATTTAGGTGAGTCAGAGGTCCAGTATCCATAGCAATAGCAATAGCACTTAGATTTATATACCGCTTCATAGTGTTTAACAGTCCTCTGTAAGCGGTTTACAGAGTTAGCCTATTGACCACAACAATCTGAGTCCTCATTTTACTGACCTTGGAAGGATGGAAGCAGGGGGTGAAATACTACCGGTTTGGGCCGGTTCGCCTGAACCGGTAGTAAAAAAGTGCTACCGTTCGCCTGAACCAGTAGTAAAAAAATGCTTTAAAAAGTTAAAAAAAAATAAATTCTGACATCAGCTGTGCGACAATCAGCTGTGCTGCATGATTGTTGGAACTTTTTGTTTTACTTTTTTTAGCATTTTTTTTTACTACCGATCATCTGTGAGACAATCAGCTGTGCCTGATAGTCTGTGAGGTTCCTGCTTGTTACAGGGGCCATTTTGTGTGAAGTCCAACTGCTTTTGCATTGTGTATGAGTCAGTTGTGCAGCTTTTGCGTTATTTTTGTGTAAAGTGTGATAGTTGGTTTTGGAGCTCTCTGTGACTCTGTGAGGTTCCTGCTTGTTGCAGAGGCCATTTTGTGCGAAGTCCAGCTGCTTTTACATTTTGTGTGAGTCAGTTGTGCAGCCACGCCCACCCGGTCACATGACCACCAAGCCACACCCATCAAGCCACGCCCGCAGAACCAGTAGGGAAAATTTTGAATTTCACCACTGGATGGAAGGATGAGTCAACCTTGAGCTAGTTTGGATCAAACTGCTGGTTGTAAGCAGAATTTGCCTGCGCTACTGCATTCTAACCACTGCACCATCACAACTCTTATCTCAATCTAAACTAGTTACTTAACAGGAAAAACCAGTGGTCTCCAATCTTGGCAACTTTAAGACTTGTGGACTCCAACTCCCAGAATTCCTCAGCCAGCTGGTTGAGGAATTCTGGGAGTTGAAGTCCACAAGTCTTAAAGTTGCCAAGATTGGAGACCCCTGGGAAAAACCAACCAACTATGACCAAAAAAAAAAAACCCACATTGAATGGAACAGATAATTGTGTAACCTGAACACTTGGACAGCATTTGGAAGTTCACACTTATTTCAAATACCTGTGAGCCTTCCCCATTCATGGTGCCTTTTGTACATTAGATTTTTAAAGTACTAAAAGACGGCAAAGATATCCAGAGAATAATGAAACAGTGAAATACCATACTTCGTAAGAATATCAACTATATTGCCTAATAATAAAGAACAGACATCAAATAATGATAACCACATACATTTTCCCAATTCCCTCTTCAAATTCTAGGTCTTTAGATATGTCAAGATATGTTTAGGTATGTCAAGATCAGCAAGGGAGCCAGGCTGATCTTGAATATTCTATATTGTAAATATTGTGAAATAGGATATCATAAGCAGTTTCTCCTTACCTGTGTGTGTATTAAATATACAATATTTGAGACCAGTGACCTCATTTTTCTTTGAACAAAGGCAAAACACATTCAGAACAAAAATATGGGACGTGCCTTTTTTAAAAAAAACAAGAAGTCAAAACAGAATGTAGGTCTCTTATTTATTTACTTTTATTTATTTTGCATCATGTTTACACCATTCATTCAAAGGACTCTCTGACTTATGACATAGAACATGCCATTCCGAAATAATTTTATCGCCGTCATTAATCAGCAGAAGGAAATTGTCATTCAAATAGCCAAATTGAAAATATCAGGATAATTATGAAAGGTACAACAAGTAAACAAAGACATTTATTTTTAAAATATTAAATGAATACATAACACTTAAATGAAAATACGCTCAGGCTAGACATATGCAACAAGGGGAAAAAAGAGATTAAAATTAGCAATTCAGGTAATTTAAACGTTGAAATATTTATAGTGAGAGTGAGCCAGTTTGGTAACATGTTTAAGGCTAGAAAGCTGGAAAGTTTTAGTCCTGCCTTAAGCACAAATCCATCAGTTAATGCTGAATCTGAGCCCTTCTGGGTGTAACATACTAAGGCAGGTTCAATTGCTCTTAATTATTCATTGCCTAATTTTGCATGCCACTATAGAAAATCTGGCAACCTCGTATGTTATTTCAGGTTTCCGTTTTTATCTGTGGGCTGTCAGACTCCTGAATGAGAAATAACATCATAACTACATAGTATGATGGACTGCAGGGCCGGTGCAATGTGTAACATGTTCACACTGGTGCAATAGGACTGGGTGTTTTGTTAATATGAATACAACAACTAATAATAATAATAATAATAATAATAATAATAATAATAATAATAATAATAATAATTTTATTTATATACCGCCCTTCTCCCGAAGGACTCAGGGCGGTGTACAGCCTATTTAAAAACACAGACAAAACGACAGTATAAAATTTAAAATAATTAAATAAGGTGGCTCAAATTTAAAACCCCAATAAATTTAAATACCCAATTTAAAACTATTGTGTTGATAGTCCAGCCTGGCGGAAAAACAGGGTCTTCAATGCGCAGCGAAACACCCGGAGGTCGGAGATCTTACGAATTTCCGGGGGCAGTTCATTCCACAGGGCTGGGGCTCCCACAGAGAAGGCCCTCCCCTGGGTGTCACCAGCCGACATAACTTGGCTGATGGCACCCTGAGGAGACCCTCTCTGTGGGAATGGACTGGTCGGTGGGAGGCTATTGGT
Source organism: Arizona elegans (assembly GCA_022577455.1). NCBI lineage: Eukaryota > Metazoa > Chordata > Lepidosauria > Squamata > Colubridae > Arizona > Arizona elegans. Next base: position 2,758,527 of record JAKOOJ010000057.1, read on the forward strand.
GGCAGAAGACGGTCTCGGAGGTACCCGGGTCCTATGCCATGGAGCGCTTTAAAGGTGGTAACTAACACCTTGAATCGCACCCGGAAGACCACTGGGAGCCAGTGCAGCTCGCGCAGGAGGGGTGTCACATGGGCACAACGGGTTGCGCCCATAACCACCTGCGCGGCCGCATTCTGGACCAGTTGGAGCCTCCGAGTGCTCTTCAAGGGGAGCCCCATGTAGAGAGCATTACAATAGTCCAACCGGGAAGTAACAAGGGCATGAGTGACCATGCACAGTCACTCTAGACACAAGAACAGTTTTTTCCTGAATGCCATCACTCTGCTAAACAAATAATACCCTCAACACTGTCAAACTATTTACTAAGTCTGCACTACTATTAATCTTCTCATCTTCTCATCGTTCTCACCACCCATCTCCTTCCACTTATGACTGTATGACTGTAATTTTGTTGCTTGTATCATTTGTACCCTACGACTATCATTAAGTATTGTACCTTATGATTCTTGATGAATGCATCTTTTCTTTTATGTACACTGAGATCATATGCACCAAGACAAATTCCTTGTGTGTCCAATCACACTTGGCCAATAAAGAATTCTATTCTATTCTATTCTATTCTATTCTATTCTATTCTATTCTATTCTATTCTATTCTATTCTATTAGGGATTTTCTGTCTTCATTGTGAGTTGTTTTGTGTTGTGGGGGTGTGCACTGAGGGAGCTCAACCAACCTCATTGTACATATGTTGTGCACTGACAATAAAGATTTGAAATTGAAATTTGAAATTGAAATTAATGTCAGAAAGTAGAAATTGCTTATACTGTTGGTGGTTGTTTCCTATATTTCTGGTCAGGGGTGGTGCTATTCCTAATTAGATGTCCTGCTCAATAAAACCAGATTTGTGAGCATCCATAGAAACAGCCATAAACCCCAGGTTTCAATGACCTTTTGGCTGAATCCAAAAAATGTGTTCCCAATTTTTTCTGGATAATATCTGGAACAAACAAAACCTTTTTATCTTGAAGAAAATCAATGAAAACATTTCAATCCTCTCATGAAAGAACAGCACAATATACGGGGTGAGAGGCAAGCCAAAATGCTAAAAAGATCAACACTACGGTAAATAATTGGTGCAGTAAGTAACAACGATGATGAATTTATTAACAACTTATGGTAATGCATGCAGATTAGAGAGTTAAAAATGAATTGCGGTGAGTCAATTAATGAGCCTACCCCCTTAAAATGTGCTAATTTGTCTGAGTAGGCAAAGCAGAAACTCCTTCAGGCTGTGGAACTAGGTGGTCAAAGAGAAAAGGAAAGAGAAAAAAGAAAGAAGACAAATGAATGAAGGCTACACCTACCAACAGTATAAGCAATTTCTACTTTCTGACATTAACCCTGAAATAGCACACAAGGTTGCCAGATTTTCTTTAATGGCATGCAAAAATGGCATGGGAGGGAGGAAGGGAGAGAGGAATAGAAGATTATACAAAACTCTAGAAATCGGATTTATTCTACATTTGACTGCATGTTTTGGGTTCCTGCACTTTTTCCAGGGAGATTTCTTTTGAAGTTTAATGGAATTCTTGCAGAACATTTAAGAATACCTCTCTATTACTAGGTGGCTCAGTGGCTAAGAAGCTGAGCTTGTTGATCAAAAGGTCGGCAGTTCAGCGGTTCGAATCCCTAGTGCCGCATAATGGGGTGAGCTCCCGTTACTCGTCCCAGCTTCTGTCAATTTAGCACTTCGAAAGCATGTAAAAAATGCAAGTAGAAAAATAGGGACCACCTTTGGTGGGAAGGTAACAGCATTCTGTGCACCTTTGGTGTTTAGTCATGCTGGCCACATGACCATGGAGATGTCTTCGGACAGCACTGGCTCTTTGGCTTTGAAATGGAGATGAGCACCGCCCCCTAGAGTTGGGAATGACTAGCACATATGTGCGAGGGGAACCTTTACCTTTACCTATTACTAGGCACTCTCTGATTTTTTTGACTCAGCCTTCCATCCTTCCGAGGTCAGTAAAATGAGGACCCAGATTGTTGGGGGGCAATACGCTGATTCTGTAAACCGCTTAGAAAGGGCTGTAAAGCACTATGAAGCGTTATATAAAGACTAAATGCTACTGCTGCTATTGCTATTGTCTCCATAGCAGTTCTTGGTATAACCTCTGGGATGGATCACCCAGGCTTGTTATAATGTGAAGGGATTTCATGATAAACATAACCCCTGGATGAATATTATATAGGTAATCAATTTGGGATGTATAAATTCATTTTTTTTTTCCATAAGGGATTTCACTTCTCTGACTTTCTCTTTTCTCCGTCCTTGACATTTTTGAGGGCTTTGTCTCGGAAAGAAAAGCAGCTACATGTTTTGCATTATTGGAAACCCGAGAGCGATCCATGGATGTCAAGAACAGCACCATGGGAAATGGTGTGGGTCTTATCAAGACTCTTTCAATATCCTCCCTTTCTTAACATTCTCCAAACTTTTTGCTTTTGAGCAAAGCCCAAAACTTCATTCCAGTTTGATAGCTGGGGTGCAAAAGGAATTAAATAAAAACCACTCCAGTCATAACCGAAGATTTTTTTAAAAAAATAGTTGCATGCATTTCACAGATCATAACAATGTTTATGGAACGTGGGTCCATTGGATTATTCTTCAGATTCTGATATCCCAGTTTGCTGAATATGTTTACAAGAATAAAGCTCAAAATATCTGAATGCTTTGCTTCTTTCAAGGGATTAGGTAAAGGTAAAGGTTCCCCTCGCACATATGTGCTAGTGGTTCCCAACTCTAGGGGGCGGTGCTCATCTCCGTTTCAAAGCCGAAGAGCCAGCGCTGTCCGAAGACGTCTCTGTGAAAGTGAAAGGTCAAATGGGGCCTGTTATTTCCTCAGACAATATCATCTTAATGGTCATTTTTGACAAAGATAGACCAGTTGGCCATTTATAAAATAGCAGATAAAAAGATAAAGGTAAAGGTTCCCCTTGCACATATGTGCTAGTTGTTCCCGACTCTAGGGGGCAGTGCTCATCTCTGTTTCAAAGCTGAAGAGCCAGTGCTGTCCGAAGACGTCTCCGTGGTAATGTGGCTGGCATGACTAAACACCAAAGGCGCAGGGAACGCTGTTACCTTCCCACCAAAGGTGGTCCCTATTTTTCTACTTGCATTTTTTACGTGCTTTTGAACTGCTAGGTTGGCAGAAGCTGGGACAAGTAACGGGAGCTCACCCTGTTACACGGCACTAGGGATTTGAACCACTGAACTGCCGACTTTTCGATCGACAAGCTCAGCGTCTTAGCCACTGAGCCACCGTGTCCCTATTTCAAGAATTTTCCTAAATATTGAATATTATCCTTTTTCTTCCTTCAATATATAATACTTTGCATTTGAATTGAATATTTAAAAATTATTATCATTATCATTTTGGCTGTAGCAATGCAGACGCTGCAATTCTAGGTTCAATTAATAGAGGGATAGAATCAAGATGACGTGAAGTTCTATTAGCGCTTTACAAAACCTTAGGAAGACCACACTTGGAACATTGCATCCAGTTCTGGTCACCACAATATTAAAAAAAGATGTTGAGACTCTGGAAAGAGTGCAGAGAAGAGCAATAAAGATGAATACGGGGCTGGAGGATAAAACGTTCAAAGAACAGTTACACGAATCAGATTTGTCTAGTCTAATGAAAAGAAGGACTAAGGGAGATATGATAGCAGTGCTCCAATATTTAAGGGGCTCCTACAAAGACAAAACAGGAACCCAATGGCTGAGCTTGTCGATCGAAAGGTCAGCAGTTCAGTGGTTTGAATCCCTAGTGCCGCGTAACGGGGTGAGCTCCCATTACTTGTCCCAGCTTCTGCCCACCTATCAGTTCAAAAGCATGTAAAAAATACAAGTAGAAAAATAGGGACCACCTTTGGTGGGAAAGTAACAGCGTTCTGTACGCCTTTGGCATTTAGTCATGCCGGCCACATGACCACGGAGATGTCTTCAGACAGTGCTAGCTCTTCGGCTTTGAAATGGAGATCAGCACCTCCCCCTAGACTCGGGAACGACTAGCTCATATGTGCGAGGAAAACCTTTACCTTTACGAAGACAAAGGGAACATAATATTTTCCAAAGCACCAAAAGGCAAGTCAAGAAACAATAGATGGAAACTAACCAAGGAGAGTAGCAACCTAGAAATAAGGAGGAAATTCCTAATGGTGAGAGCAATCAAACAATGGAATGGCTTGCCTTCAGAAGTTGTGGGTCCGACGTGGGTTTCACACAATTTTACCACTGGTTCGCCGCGCACCGAAAATGAGAGCGTGCACGCCTTCCGCACATGCGCGCGGCCTTCCACGCATGCACTTTACTTGTGTGCACAGCTTGCACACATGTGTGCAGCTTAGAAAATGTGGCTAAATAGGACTGCATAGCACTGGGGCGGGTGAGCAGGCCCACCCGCAGGTCGCCACTACCGGTTTTCCCGAACCGGCTGAATACTATCACTGTTGTGGGTGCACTATTACTGGAGGCTTTCAAAAAGAGACTGGACAGCCATTTGTCTGAAATGATATGGGGTCTCCTGCTTGAGTGGGGGGTTGGACTACAAGACTTCCAAGGTCCCTTCCAAGTCTATTATTCTATGTTCTATTTTTGAAACTGGCTTGATTCATCTGGTGCAGTGGTCACCAACTGGTGGTCCAAGAGAAAATTATGGTGGTCCGCAGAAAAATAATTTGCATTTTTTATATTGCATTAAATACTATTTATCTTTTTTTAAAAAAATCATATTAGTGGTCCGCAGGATTTAAAATTATGAATTTATTATTTATTATTTATTTATTACATGTATTTATATGCCGCCATTCTCCTGAAGGATTCAGGGCGGCGAACACAAGTTAAGAAACAAGTACAATAAAATCTCATTTTAATCCAAATAATTAATTAATAGTAAATAATAAAACCAGGAATCAGAGTCATCCTATTTGTTTGAACAGCCAAGTCTTCAGGTCCCGACGGAAGGAACGGAGATCAGGAGCCGTCTGGAGCTCAGTAGGTAATTCATTCCAGAGGGTGGGAGCACCCACAGAGAACGCCCTACCCCTGGGCACAGCAAGGTGACATTGGCTCGCCATCAGAACCCTGAGGAGAGCGGCCCTATGTGAGCGAACAGGACGGTGGGAGGCAGGCAGGAGAAGGTCCTGCAAATATCCCGGACCTAAGTCATATAGGGCCTTATAGGTGAGGACTAGCACCTTGAAGTGGACCCAGAGAACCACTGGTAACCAGTGCAGCTCACGCAGGAGGGGTGTTATATGGGAGTAACGAGGGGCTCCCGTAACAACCCGTGCAGCTGCATTCTGGATCAGCTGGAGTCTCTGGGTGTTTAGTGGTCCCTGAGGTCCGAAAGGTTGGTGGCCCCTGATCTGGTGGGTGTTTTGTTCTTTTAAGCAAATATATAATGATCTGAGCATCCACATACTACGATACATAATCTACAACCATACACAAAATTAAAAAGTGAGGGGGGAAAAAAGAGATACTTTGGAAGTAATAATGGACAGAGCTGAAGAAATTCTCTTACCATGAGCAATTGTCTTTGGAAGGCAAGCAAAAGCAGACATGGAAAGAGATTATCTGGGATGAGGGGATTTTTGTTATGTAGTGGTTAAGATGTAACTCATTGGATGATATTTAAAACTCATAAATTTAGCCAAAGATTTCATTAGACTGGATTCTTTAAAGCCTGGATCGGTTTCCCTGTGGATACTTGGTCTGGTTCCTTGGTTCTTGAGCTTATTGATTTCCTCAGATGAAGATTTACACAGCTATGTTCTAAGAACACATCTGAAGCACCTGGAAGAAAACTGGATATAAATCTAATGAAGTATGTGGACTTATATGATAGCATACTGGCTGAAATTACTGTTCTGTCCCACAGATTTGAGCTCTTTCCTTATGGAAGATAATTATAAATCAACATAGATTAGGACTGCTCCACAAAAATTCAAACATCTAAGCTCTCCAAGGAAGAGCTCCTACGGATGGACTATGACTGTGCACTCAGTGAATTTAAAGTACATATTAAAGACCAGGAAGCTGAAGAAGCTTCTTGGATGAGAAGCAAAATGTCTTCAAAGAAAAAACCAGAAAAGTGCTTGGAAAAAAACCACCAAAGTGCTTGGAGCCGCATAAATATTTTGCTGATGTATCACAACATCATGTATATTCTTGGGAAGAACTCAATGCAAGTGAAGGTCACCACCACTTAAAGATCTGCCATTTGTGACTTCACCATTGTTGTGTATATAATAATCATTTAAATATCTATGGAGATTCTCAATCATCCAGGTCATGGTTGTCCCAAACATGCTTTTTCAAAAGGCAACTGGACTTTGTTTTTCCTTGAAGACATTCCAAGTGAACTGAAGAACCAAAGAAGCTTCTTGAAGGAGAAGTGAAACATCTTCAAGGAAAAACAAAGTCCAAAAAGCACCTTTGGGACAACCATGACCTGTATGACTGAGAATCTCCGTAGACTCCAGAAATTCCAACATTATTTATTTATTTATTTATTTATTTATTTATTTATTTATTTATTTATTTTTGAATTTGTATACTGCCTTTCTCCCTAAGGACTCAAGGCGGTGTACAGCCACATAAAAACATAGACTACAAATATTAAAATACCATTAAAAGATATATATAAATTTGGCCTGATAATTAAGAACAGTAACAAACCAATTAAAACATTTAAAAAGTGTTAGGCCAGCCTGGCTTGCTGGAAAAAGAAAGTTTTAAGGGCATGGCGGAAGGCACCGAGGTCTTGGATTCTCCTTATCTCTGGGGGCAGCTGATTCCAGAGGGTAGGTGCCCCCACAGAGAAGGCCCTCCCCCTGGGGGTCACCAGCCTACATTGTTTGGCCGATGGCACCCCGAGGAGGCCCTCTCTGTGGGAGCGCACAGATCGATGGGAGGCCGTCGGTAGCAGCAGGTGGTCTCGAAGATAATTAGGTCCTATGCCATGGAGCACTTTAAAGGTGATAACCAACACCTTGAAGCGCACCCGGAAGACCACTGGGAGCCAGTGCAGCTCACGCAGGAGAGGTGTTATATGGGAGCGCCAGGTAGCTCCCATGACTACCCGCAGCCGCATTCTGGACCAGTTGGAGCCTCCGGGTACCCTTCAAGGGGAGCCCCATGTAGAGAGCGTTGCAGTAGTCCAGGCAAGAGGTGACGAGGGCATGAGTGACTGTGCACAGGGAATCCCGATCAAGAAAGGGCTGCAACTGGCGGATAAGGTGAACCTGACAAAAAGTCCCCTTGGCAACAGCCATCAGATGTTCCTCCAAGGACAGCTGCATATCCAGGAGGATTCCCAGATTGCGAGCCCTCTCCGAAGGGGCCAAAGACTCGCCCCCAATAGTCAGTTATTTATCTGCTGTAATCAAGAATATTTTCTTGACCAGTTAGGACCCCCTCCATAAACTGGTAAGAAAGTTATCGGCTGCCCATTGATGATCTCATCATCAACTGTAATATACTGTTATGTTTTGTTTTGTTTTGTTCTGTTCTGTTTCATTTTACTTTAATGTTTTAGTTTTTAACTCTGGCCTCTGACCACAATAAAAATTCAATTCAATTCTATGAATTGAAGGAGAGCCATGGAAGAAATTTGAATTTGAAAAGGGAATATTGTGGCCTACTGAGGGCCTACCTCCTATTTTTGATATGCTACAGCAGGGGTATCAAACTCACATCGCAATGGCGGTATCATGTGACGTATCGCAACTTTTCCCCCTTCACTAAACCAGGCATGGGTGTGACCAGCATGTGACGCATCCGGTCTGCAGGCTGCGAGTTTGACAGGCCAATACTATAGTGTTTCTCAGCATCTGTGGACTTCAACTCCCAGAATTGAAGTCCCAGAGTTGAAGTCCACAGATCCTAAAATCACCATGGTTGAGAAACACTGATGATATACAATACGTCCTATATACTATTTTTACTTTTTTGACCACTCACATCATAAATGTCTATGGAGATTCTCAGTCATCCAGGTCATGGTCGTCCCAAAGGTGCTTTTTTTTCGAGGGGCAACTGGACTTTTTGAGTTGTCTTTGAAGACATTTCACTTCACATCCAAGAAGCTTCTTCTGTTCTGAAGGATGGTGGGGAATGGAAGGATTTATATTCCTTGCAAACAGCTGGTCATTTGCATCTTTTTAGTGGGTCGTTAAGGTCACCTGGAGGCTTATCTGTGTCATCAGGGTCACTTGAGTGGTGCAAATTGGTGTGGAGCATTCTTGGAACTGTTGAAAGGACTGTGTTATAGATTAGAGATACCTCCACCTCTGTTGAGAGAGGGCATTTTGACATAGATGGCCTCTTTGACCCCTCTTTCAAACCAGCAATCCTCTCTGTCCAAAATATGGACTTCGTTGTCTTCAAAAGAGTGGCCTGTGTCTTTTAAATGCAGACGGACTGCTGAATCTAGTTCTGATATGTTTGTTCTCCTATGTTGGATCATGTGTTTATGAAGTGGTTGTTTTGTTTCCCCATTGTACAGATCTGCACATTCCTCACTGAATTGTACTGCATATACCACGTTACTCAGTTTCTGTCTGGGTGTTTTATCCTTGGGGTGGACAAGCTTCTGCCTTAGTGTATTCTTGGGTTTGAAGTGTGCATGTATGTTACGTTGGCTGAAGTTCCTCCTAAGAGAACAGAATATCCTTCCCCAAGAGAAAACAAGTAGGTTGACGCTGTTATTAAGAATTAACCAAATGAAATCATGCTTACTGACACTGTGTCAGCAAAAATAACTCAAATTGTTTAAGTGTTCTTTATTAAATTTGCTGAAAATGGGCACTGAGAAATGACATCTATTTGTTGACTTGCTAAAAGCATTAAATGGATCGCATTTATTTATAGCTAGTTGCTTCTTTTCATGCATTAATCCTTGATGGAGTTTTCTTTCTTCCTTTTTAAAAAACTCTTCAGGTAAGATGTCAATTAAGCCACTTAAGGTATAATTAAATAGGCTTCAAAATGAATAATGATGATTACTGGTGTTAAGTCACATTTTAAAGCCATACCCTGATTTTGTTTTTCATTTGTCATGAGCATTCCCTATTAGAATATTGGAACAACTGTGATCATTCCTGGATAGATCTGAAACCCTGGGGATAAAATGAAAAGAAACATAGGAAATAGAGGGACAGCTATTTGTGATATAATTTAATCAACATTTACCATCTTTGGAATTACAATTGCCTAAAATTTCAGGGCAAAATTAGATAAATAGTTGGACTGAAAGGCAATAATTCTATGGGGTAATAGAAAAAGACAGACAGACAGACAGACAGACAGACATGGCTGGCTGGCTGGCGGATGGATGGATAGACAGACAGACAGACAGACAGACATGGCTGGCGGGTGGACGGACGGACGGACGGACGGACGGACGGACAGACAGACAGACAGACAGATAGATATGGCTGGCTGGCTGGCTGGCTGGCTGGCTGGCTGGCTGGCTGGCTGATAGATAGATAGATAGATAGATAGATAGATAGATAGATAGATAGATAGATACATACATACATAGAAAGATAGACAGACAGATGAAAGATTGATACTTTTCTTTTGCTTTTTCTTTGAGGGAATTTGGGGACTACCTGTTCCTTCTCATTTGTAATTCCATCTCTTCCCTTCTTCCTTATTTTTTTAAATCAAAGAGTAAACCCCTAAAACAAGTCTCCAAATGTTTTAGGAATATAAGCCATTAGTCTTCAGGTTATCTCCCCATTGTAAATTGTTTCCCAACCCCCGCTTTCTCCCACTAAATATTTGACAATAAAAATTAATCTTCTGATTATACATCACACGTCACATAATTTAAGGGATTGTTTTGGCAGCTTTTTTCCTGTGTGAAGGCTGTAAACAGCCGCTGGAATGGATTGATAGCTTAAAATATGGATGAAGCATCCAATCAATCTCTTAAAAGCAACATATTATGCAGTCACAAAGATCAACTCAGATGCTATATCTGGAAATAATAGAACTGAAGGATGGCATAAATATAATAGGGCAATTTGTCCAATCTCATACAACGTGGCATAATTTGTCTTGCCCAACATTCCAGTTGGCATTTTGATGATGATCAACTTTTGTGGTAACTGGGATGGGGAGATTGCACCTTGCCTTGAGGTTGATGTTAGTGACCACATTTGTTCTGAAAGATGTGTTGTGGCTCCGTTACCTGAGCCTGTGTCATCGGCAGGAGAGGACTCCAGGAGTGAAGGAGAGGAGTTGGCAAGGCCTCCCTCTCCATGACCCTCCTCTCTGGCAATGCCTTTGGTGTCCGCCAAAGGGCAAGAGATAGGGCCGGGGCCAAGCACGTCCACGCAGCCACAGGTGGACAGTGATGAGGGTAATGAGTCTTGGCTGGATCCACGCCAGCGTCGCAGAGATAAACACGTGCAACAGAAGAAAAGGCTTGCCCGAGATTAGGCTGAGTCACTGGACCACACCCCACAGGATATAAAAGGGAGTGTGGTGGCCAGTCAAACCTTGTGACGAACAAAGCTGAAAGCTTCCATGCCATTCTGCATTGCCAGACTTTTTGCTATAGACTTTGCTGGATTATCTCTGGACTTGATTGACTCCGTAATTATTGAGCTGTTTCTTTTGATGTATCAGAAGTGGGGAGAAGTTATCTCTCCTCTTCGTAAATAATAAACTCTTGGCAGGCAGCCACTAGGTTGTTGCCAAGTTCCGTTATCATAAGGAAAAAGATTTTGCCGGCTGGTTTGGTCTTTAACTCTTGAACGTCTGTTGGTGTGTGTGTGTGTGTGGTTGGGGACAGAACAAGATGTAGAGTTCATCTTCCCCCAAAGAAAGAGGGCAGAGAGGAGCAACAAAGATGATTAGGGGACTGGAGGCTAAAATATCTGAAGAACGATTGCAGGAATTGGGTCTGTCTAGTTTGATGAACAGAAGGACTACGGGAGACATGATCTAACAAAATGAAATGCAGTGTAGAGAAAAATAAAGTCTTACACTTAGGTAAGAAAAAACAAAAACACATATAAATTGGGGGAAACCAGGCTTAATAGCAGTGACTGTGAGAGGGATCTTGGAGTCTTAATGGTCAATCAGCTAAATATAAGACAGCAGTGTGCAGCGGCAGCTAAAAAAGCCAACACAATCCTAAATTGCATTAACAGAGGGATACAATCAAGATGAGGTACTAATACCACTCTATAAAGCCTTAGTAAGACTACACCTAGTTTTGACCAGTTTTGGTCACCACACTATAAAAAAGATGTTGAGACTCTAGAAAAAGTGCAGAGGAGAGCAACCAGGATGATTAGGGGACTGAAGACTAAAACATATGAAGAACGGTTACAGGAACTGGGCATGGCTAGTCTAGTGAAGAGAAGGACCAAGGGAGACATGATAGCAGTGTTCCAATATTTGAGGGGCTGCCTCAGAGAGGAGAGGGTCAAGCTATTTTCCAAAGCACCTGAAGGCCAGACAAGGAATAATAGATGGAAACTGACCAAAGAGAGATTCAACCTGGAAATAAGGAGACATTTTCTGACAAAGAGAACAATCAACCAAAGGAACAGCTTGCCTTCGGAAGTTGTGGGAGCTTCATCACTGGAGGCTTTTAAGAAGAGCTTGGACTGCCATTTGTCAGAAATGGTATAGGGTCTCCTGCTTGAGTGGGGGGTTGGACTAGATGGCATATAAGGTCCCTTCCAACATTGTTATTCTGTTACGATCCAATTCATAATTTATGAATGCACATGGATTCAATCTTATTCCTAGCCTTTCAGGCAGGCATGGCATCAGGTAGTGTATTTGTGCAACTGTATTTAATGCACCAGTCGGACTTAACTGATAACAGATGTTTATCCTTGAGTTATTTAATATCTAAGAAACTGCATTGGATGACTACCATTGAAGTCTGGGGATTTTAGGGGAGAAAAATACAATGGGCTGCCAATCAATGCATTTGGATATTGAAAAAAAATTGAATTAGGTGCCAACAGTATTCCAGGCGTAGTTCAAACTTTGGATTTTAAAGGGGGAGGGATGATGGAACCTGAAGATCAGCATTGTTCTGATGGAAAACCAATTCTCGTAATGTTGCAGAAATCCAGCTCCCATTATCCCTTGCCTCTGAACATATGGCATGAAAGTTGATGGGTATTCATGAACATCTGGAACTCATAGGATCCCTACTTACAGCATTTTAAGTGGCTTAGAGTCTGGCTGTCTTTCAAAGACATTATTACTCACAGAGATCCTCGTATCAGAAATGCCATGAAGGACTTCTACATTATCGTACTAGCAAAATGTGAAATGTTCTTCTTGCTGATGGAGACTGGATCTGTCTTGTCTTCTCCTTCAGTTCTTCACATAAAATGGAAGACAACCCAGCTTAATCCTGGTGTTCTGACCTAGGCTTCTCCAGCAGCACGAAGCCAAGTCCTCAACCCGATAAACCCCTTTTATTTAATTTACAGTGAATTCCTCTCCAGCAAACTCTTTCCTCTCCCAGTCTTTCAAGTTAGTTCACAATTACCAACCTTTATCAAGCTTAGAAAGTGGCCGGATCAATATCTTTCAGATGCTGCAATACTTGGCAAGAATGCAGGAATGAACTAATTGTCTCCTGGAAACACCCATCCCCTTTTGCTCCTCTTTTATTCCCTATGGGAGGTGCCTTTCATCATCCACCTGTGGCCTTACTCCTATTGTAACCGAGGCCCAAGTAATGATTACCAAACACAATTCAGTCCTGAACAAACTTATTTTATTAAAACAGCTGAGAATTAATTCATTCTCAGCTTAGTCCAAAACAAATTCTTCAGTCTTATCACCAACCTTTGATGTCTTTGGCAACCTGCCAAAGGCTTTTCTTGGCAAAACCCTCCACAAAGTTCAAGAGATGCTGACAAGAAGCACTGGAATCAACGTTGCTTTTCGACAAAGAACCCAACGGCTCTCGTTGCTGCTCTTTTAAGCCTTATGGGAGTGGCCAATCATCTTCTGGCCTTACTCCCGAGTTGTCCTTTTTGCTTCAGCTGCTCTTGCCTTCTGGCAGCTCTTCGCATGTGTGGCCTAGGAACAGGCTCCTCCTGTTCCTCTGCCTCTCTGCTGTCTGCCTCTGGAGGCTCCAGAGTCTGGACATCGCTCCCAGATGGCCCTGGCACCATCTCTGCCTCCAACGCAGAGCCCTCGTCCAGGCCTTCCCCTGACTCCACGACTAGCCCATTGTCCTCCCCAGCCTCCTCACTGTCCGACTCCGCTGCCAGGTCCGCAGGCTGCTAGAGGACACAACAACTCCCAAGTTGACCCTTGTTCCTTAGCTGTTCCCTTTGTCTAACAACTCTGCGCGTGCACACACTGGGAACAGGCCCCAGCTGTTTATCTGCCTCACTGATGTCTGACTCCAAAGGCAGCTGATAATTATCATGCGGCCCTGAGCCCATCCCTGCTTCCGACGCAGAGCCCTCATCAGAGCCTTCCCCAGTCTCCAGGACTGGCCCATGTTCCTCCCCAACCTCCTCTCTGTCTGAATCTGCTGCCAGCTCTGCTGGTGGGCCACAACACCTGGTGTTTGATACTGCTAATATTGTTTGTAAATGTTTTTACGTCTGAAGATTTTTTTTTTTTTTGAGTTTTACTTTCTTTTAGTCCATCATTTTGGTAGGCTGTAAATTAATAAAAAACAGCATCCCTTTAAAATTGTATGCCATATTATCCTGGTTGAAACCCACACATTGGGGGAGGGGTCAGACTACTAGGGAAAGCTGCATCAGCTAATGATGGATCTAATGTATTGAACTCAGTGCAATGTATAGTGATGAGGTCCTGGTGTTCTAGTCACTAGGGACATTTTTGTTTCAATCGGATTGAAATATTTTAAATCTGAGGACCGCATTTTCCAAATGCAGTCTTTCAGAAGAGAAACTCAAAACTGGCACCACACAATATGATACAGATTTCAGGAGCTCTAAGAAAAAAACATTGTTCTGTAGTCCGTGGTTTCTGGTCTATTGCTACGTCCTGGTAAATTTATCTGAGATATAAATATAGGAGAGGAGGGGAGGGGGGAGGGGAGGGGAGAGAAAGGAAGGGGAGGGGAGGGAAGGGCAGAGGAAAGGAGAGGAAAGAAAGGAATGGGGGAGGAGAGGAGAGAAAGGAAGGGGAGAGGAGGGGAGAGGAGAGGAAAAAAGGAATGGGAGAGGAGGGGAGGGGAGGGGAGAGGAGAGGAGAGGAGAGAAAGGAAGGGGAGAGGAGAGGAGGGGAGAGGAGAGGAGAGGGAAAAAAAGAATGGGAGAGGAGGGGAGAGGAGAGGAGAGGAAAGGAAAGGAAGGAAGGGGAAGAGGAGGGGAGGAAAGGGGAGAGGAGGGGAAAGAAAGGAATGGGAGAGGGGAGGAGTGGAGAGAAAGGAAGAGGAGGGGGATGGGGAAGAGGGGAGGGGAGAGGGAGAGGAATTTGTTCTACAAATTAGCACACAGGCAATAGCAAAATAGAAATTCCAATTTTTAAAAAAATCTGGAAACAATTCAATATGTATGAGCTCTCCTAGAAAGGCCTGTCTGCTTTCTAATATTCTTTGTTGTCCCATTTGGCCTTATCGGTTACTGTATTTTCCAAACGTTTAGCTTCTCATGCTTCATTTGTACTTATGGAAATGGCCTGGTTAAACATATCATTTATAAGTAGATATCTGTTATGAATAATGTTATTATTTTCTGGGCTTCAGACTGAAGGGAGGAGTCAACCTATATACACCATGTGTAACCTTCCTAGTGTTAACGGCTCTCCCATGATTCTTCCTAGCAGAGAAATAGGCGGATTTCTACACGGTACCTGTTTTCTTTTCATGAGACAAAAGGAATTTATACAGTTTGAGAAATCCTCTGGATACAGCCGGGATTTTAACAGCAGACATTTTGCTCCCACAGAACGGCTGCCATGAAGAGTTGGGCTGTTGTGGGAACTGTAAAAACACCATTAACAAGAAACTGGTGAGACCGTTGACTGATTTACCTCACAGCAGCTTGGGAAATTTTCTACCACCAAAGCTTATTTTTGTCTTTGTGAGGGCAGGAGGTCACTCTTTAAAAAGCCATCACCATTCAGGGCTGTGTAGTGGCAATGCAGAAATAGGTGTGCCATTTCCTACCAGCATTCTGGTGCCAATAATAATACTTCATTTTGTTTCAGCTGGATTTTTCTTGAGAGGACGCTCTTGAGCATTGAGGGCTTCTCTGAGGTTAATGTTTTCCTTCCTTCCTTCCTTCCTTCCTTCCTTCCTTCCTTCCTTCCTTCCTTCCTTCCTTCCTTCCTTTTTTTATCTCCTCCTCCTTCCTTTCTTATTCTCCTTCCTTCCTACCTACTTACCTACCTTTATCTTCTTCCCCTTCCTTCTTTCCTTCTCTTTCTTTCTTCTTTCTTTCTTTCTTTCTTTCTTTCTTTCTTTCTTTCTTTCTTTCTTTCTTTCCCCCTTCCCCTTCCTCCATCCCTCCCTCTCTCCCTCTCTCCCTCTCTCCCCCCTCTCTCTCTCTGTCTCTGTCTGTCTCTCTCTGTGTCTCTGTGTCTGTGTCTGTCTTTCTTTCTCTCTCTGTCTCTCTCTATGTGTCTGTCTCTCGCTGTCTCGCTCTCTCTTTCTCTCTCTCTGTCTCTCTTTGTCTCTTTCCCTCTCTCTCTCTCTCTCTCTCTGTCATTCTCTATCTCTGTCTCTCTCTCTCATTCGCTGTCTCTATCTGTCTCTCTGTGTGTTTCTCTCTGTCTCTCTCTTTAACACACACACACACACACACACACACACACAAATTTTACTTCCACAAACTTCTCTTGAATATATTGATTCTCAAAAGAAGGAGTAATTATTTGCTAATGAAAATGGTGTATGAAGGAAAAGTAGGAATGATAAATCCATCCAGGAAGTCTTTAGGGAAAGGGGTTGTAAATTGGCTCTCTAGAAGTGCCTGCCTTCCTAAACTAGCAGTGTAATTATAAGTATCTACCTCCTGGTAGTTTGTTATTAATAGGAAACTAATGAGGTGGATAATTAAATAGTCACCAGACATTTTGGTAATGCTAGACCAGAGCTGGAAGGAAATGGGGTTCAAATAACACGTCAGCTGAAGATAAAAAACCGAATGAGTCAAACCTTAGAAGAATCTGCAGTGGTGAGTATTTAATTTTTAAATTTCTAGTGTACCTTTCCTCCTGGATCTCAAAGCATCAGGTCACTAATGGATACCAGTTCTTCTTCAAACATCTGGAAAATTACTTGAAGCGCTGACAAGTGAAGAAGGTGATAACAAAGCTTTCAAGTTAATCTTTTGTTTGTGACAGGTTAGCAGAGAACAGCAACAGGAAATGAGAAAGTAATAAGCATTTCTATTCTCCTTGCTTCTTAATTGACACCCTTGCTGTAATCCTTTGAAAGATGTGGCCTACTCCTAATTGAAGTTAACACTCATTCTTGGATGGTGAGGGAAAGCAACGTGGGTGAGTGATTCATCAAAAAAAAAATGATTGGGGGCTGGAGGTTAAAGCGTATGAAGAATGGTTGCAGGAACTGGGTATGTCTAGTTTAATGAAAAGAAGGACTACATGATAGCAGTCTTCCAATATCTCAGGGGCTGCCACGAAGAAGAAGGGGTCAACCTATTCTCCAAAGCACCTGAAGACAGGACAAGAAGCAACGGATGCAAACTAATCAAGGAGAGAAGCAACCTAGAACTAAGGAGAAATTTCCTGACAGTTAGAACAATTAACCAGCTTTCCTTCAGAAGTTATGGGTGCTCCCTCACTGAAAGTTTGTAGAGATTCTCAGTCATGGTTGTCCCAAGGATGCTTTTTCAAGAGGCAAGTGGACTTTCCTGTTTTTTCTTTGAAGACATTTTGCTTCTTATCCAAGAAGCTTCTTCAGCTCTGACAGGATAGTGGGGAATGGAAGGATTTATACTCTTTGCAGACAGCTGGTCTTATGGCAGGGGTGAAATGCTGCCAGCTCTATCCGGCTCGTGGGAGCCGGTAGCATCGGCGGCGGGAAACTCCACTGCCCCAAAACGGCATGTCGTCACATCCCGGTTTTGACCATCTGCATATGCGCAGAAGGCTTTGCACATGTGCATATGACACTGTGTGCACATCAGCGAGCTGGTAGGAAAGGTAAGTACATTTCACCTCTGTCTTATGGTCTAGCTCAGGGGTCAGCTGACTGCAAGGAGTATAAATCCTTCCATTCCCCACTATCCTGTCAGAGTTGAAGAAGCTTCTTGGATGAGAAGCAAAACGTCTTCAAAGAAAAAACAGGAAAGTCCACTTGCCTCCTGAAAAAAACACCTTTGGGACTCCATCACCGAGGGCTTTCAAAAACAGACTGGACAACCATTTGTCTGACATGGTATAGGGCCATGATGGCGAACCTATGGCATGTGTACCACAGCTGGCACACAGAACCCTCTCTGCGGGCACACAAGCCATCGCCCAGCTTAGCTCCACTGGGCATGAGCATGCCTCCTGCCAGCCTGCTGATTTTCACGATGTGCGGGGGTGGGGGGTGAAGTGGTTCGGGAATAACGAGAGGTACAAGCAAGCAAGTGACAACAGCTCTTTAATATACAGTGAGACTTCAGCAAAAACTCAGGGGCTGCAGTCCTCCTTATATACAATCCAGGAGGGACTGTCAGCCAATCAGAAACGTAGGCAAGTTTGAACCTCCCGCTTAAAAGTATCAATACATAACACCCCTCCCTTCCCAGAAGGCACTAATACTCAAAAATTAACATATGTACAAACAAAGTCTCGCAGGTGCTTAGGACGAATTCTCGCCCTAGTTGACCTGCGCAGTTCAGAGTCTGGTGGGGCGTCGAGCTGGTCGGAGGGACTCTTTGTCTCTCCCGGCTCCGCCAATGGAACCTCCTGGATTTTGTCCGGGGCGTGGTTATCCCCGGCTGGGAGTGGCGACTCGCTGGGGCGGCGCTGGAACCAGGGCTTGTCAGCTAAGTATTTGCGCGACCCCGGGCTTGAGTTAGCTGTTTTGGAGAAGTGGTCATAGTTAGGCTCGGAAATGTCTAAGTTGATGTTTGCCTCGCCAACCACCCGTTTCCTAAGTTGGTCTATGTGGCGCTTCCAGAGTCTATCTACCCCAACGTCCACCGTGTATGATTTTGGGCCTGTTATCCCCTCTATGGTTCCTGCAACCCATAGAGGACCACTGGCATAATTGCGAGCGAACACCGGGGACCCGACCTGAAACTGCCTTAAGCCACAGGTTTCTCCCTTAAAGTTTTCGTGCGAGTAGTTAGGGTGAAGCCTGTCTAACACGCACCGGAGCTTCCTCCCCATGAGGAGCTCTGCTGGGCTTCTCCCTGTTGCTGTGCATGGTGATGCATGCTGAACTGCTAGGAATTGATCTATCCTGGCCTGCCAGTCCCCATTGTCTAATCTGGACAGTGCTTCCTTGGCTGTCCTGACAAATCGTTCAGCCAATCCGTTGGAAGCCGGGTGAAATGGGGCTGATAGGGCATGGCGGATTCCCAGGCCGGCCAAGTAACCTTCGAAAAGGGTTGCTGTAAATTGAGGGCCGTTGTCCGATACCAAGGTATCCGGCAGGCCGTGGGTGGCAAACAACTTCCTTAGGGCCTTGATAACGGCTTCGGCCGTTGTAGATGGCATTAATACAATTTCGAGCCATTTTGAGTAGGCATCCACAACTATTAAAAACGTTTGGCCATGGAACGGGCCGGCAAAATCAATGTGGATCCTCCCCCATGGGCCTTTTGGTTTCTCCCACTCTCGGATGGGCGCTACTGGGGGATCGGGGCGAGACTCCTGGCAGGGTCTGCACTTCCCCACCCACTCGGAAATGACCTGGTCCATGTTGGGCCACCAGACATAACTGCGGGCTAAACACTTCATCCTAACAATGCCCGGGTGCCCTTCGTGCAGCAACTCCAAAACCCGATTTCGTAGTTTCGTTGGAATTACCACCCTGTCACCCCATAGCAAGCAACCCCCCTGCATGAACAGTTCGTTTCGTTTGTTGGCAAACCCTTGGTACTCCTCTCCTACCACCTTGTCCGGCCACCCTTTCAGAACCCAACCCATAACAGTCCGGATGACTGGGTCTCTATTTGAGGCTTTCGCCACCTCGCCGGAGGAGATGGGGCCCAAAGTTAACGTGTCCAACAAGAGGACGGAGGCTTCCGGCGTTGGGTTGTCCAGTAGGTCGGGAAGGGGGCAGCGGCTAAGGGCATCCGCATGACCCAGGGTCCGCCCAGGTCGATGGACGAGTTGATATGAGTAGGCCGACAAAAAAATTGCCCATCTGGTCAAGCGAGGGGAGAGGGCAGCGGGGGTTGGCCTGTCGCCCGCCAGCAGTCCTAGCAAGGGTCTATGATCAGTCACAAGTTCGAATTTTCGGCCATAGAGGTATTCGTGGAATTTTTTAACCCCCGCAATCGCAGCCAGAGCCTCTCTGTCCAACTGGCTATAGTTCCGCTCTGTGCTGGACAGGGTACGGGAATAAAATGCAATGGGCGCCTCTAGGCCGTTCGGCAGTCTATGGCCTAGGATGGCACCAACTCCTACGGGGGAGGCGTCACAAACTAAGACGAGCGGCAGCTCTGCATTGTACTGAATCAGGAAACTGTCCTCAGATAGGAGTCTTTTCACTGCCTCAAAAGCGGCTGCTTGCGGTTTCCCCCAGACCCATGGTACATTCTTCCCTAAAAGTTTGTGAAGGGGATCTGCAACCGTGGCTTTATCTTTTAGGAACATTGAGTAGAAATTGAGCAGTCCAAGGAAGGCTTGGAGCTCAGCTTTGGATTTGGGGGCTGGTGCGCTCTTAATAGCTCTCACCTTGCTTTCGGTAGGGTGGATGCCTGTGCCGTCCACCCTGTACCCCAGAAATTCTACAGAGGGGACCGCTATCCTACACTTGTTCCTTTTAAGTCTTAGTCCCGCTTCTCTGAATCTGGACAGGACGTTCCGTACCCTGTCCCCTAGCTGGTGTTCATCTTGGGCGCTGACTAAGACGTCATCGAAATAGGGCACCACTCCTGGGACTCCTTGCAACAGGCGCTCCATGGTGCTTTGAAATAAGCCGGGTGCGATGCTCACCCCAAATTGGAGCCTGGTGCATTTAAATGCACCCCTATGAGTCACGATCGTTTGCGCCTCTGCCGTGGCGTCGTCGACCGGTAACTGTTGATAGGCTTGGGCCAGGTCTAATTTGGCAAAAAATTTTCCGGGGCCCAGGGAGTGTAGTAGATGGTGCACGATCGGCACCGGATAGGCGCTCGGCTGCAAAGCCTTGTTGATCGTGCACTTGTAGTCGGCGCAAATTCTTATTGAGCCGTCGGACTTAACTGGGGTGACTATAGGGGTCTCCCACTTAGCATGGTCAACGGGAACCAACACCCCTTGCTTAATCAGTTTGTCCAGTTCCGCATCGATCTTCGGTTTCAATGCGAACGGTACTCGTCTGGCCTTTAGTCTTACTTGGGCTATGTTGGGGGTCTAAGTTTAGTGAAATAGGGGTCCCCACATACTTGCCCAACGTGTCCCCGAAAACGTCCTGGAACTCGGACAGGAGGCTGTCTTTCAGGGTTGACTTGGACATCAGGTGGACGCCGGTGAAGCCCATGCCCAGGGCTCGGAACCACCCCATGCCTAGAAGGCTAGGGAGCTGCTTCGTGATGATGGTCAGCGGCAGGTCCTTCTCGTAGTCTCCGTAGGTGACCCGGAACGTGCCCACGCCCTCGAGGGGGACTCGGTTCCCCTGGTAGTCTAGGATGTGCAGTCTCTGTTTGGAGAGTTGATCCTTCCGGAACGATGGCAGGAGGGTCTTTAGGGTCGCCCACGACATTATGGAGAGAGCTGATCCGGTGTCGATCTCCATTGAGCACGGCCTTCCGTTGATCTCGACCACCGTGCTGACTTTGTCCTCAACCGTCGTGCTGGCCTGGTCGATGTGTATGCTGCGGCCATCTCGCGGTTCAAATTCGCGCCGTTTTTTCGCGCCGCCTTCTCTCGTTGGCTGCTTCTGGCGCGCTGATTCCGGTTGGCTGCGGCGCTCATGTGGTTTGTGTCTTCTGGGCAGAATGGCTCTGCAGACTCGCGCCAAGTGCCCTTTCTTCTCGCAGCACCTGCAAATAGCCTCTCTGTATTTGCAGGACAGTCTATCATGGTGCCCGCCACAGCTGGGACAGCTTTGCCGGGGGCTGCCAGTGTCTTTTCTCTGGTGCTCCGTTCGGAAGACGTCCTCATCCGACTCGGACTCCGAGCTGGATCCGGCGTCTTCTCTGTGCACCGGGGCAGACTTGGGGCTGTCCTTGCTGGTCAGCGGACGCTGCAACGTTTCAGCGGCCTTTGTGGAGGCTTCGTGAGCCCTGGCCTCGTCTAGGGCTCCGGCAAGCGTCAAATCAGGCTTGGCGAGCAGACGCCGTTGCAGCCTAATGTCCCGAACACCACAGATCAGTTGCTCAAGCAACGCATCATCCAAATCTCTGTAGTCGCAATGGGTTGTGGCTTTTCTCAGGCTGGCCATGTACGCGCTGACCGGCTCTCCCTCTCGTTGAACGCGCTGCCTCAGTTGGTATCGCTGCACGAACTTGGAGGGGACGGGAGCGTAGTGAGCCCGGAGAGTTGCCATCAGGGTGTCCCAGGAGACTGTTTGAACCGGCGTTGGCTCACACAGTGACTCGGCCATCTCGAACACGTCCGGTCCGCAGTGGCTTAGGAATAGGGCTCTCTTTCGATTAGCCGAGAGGCCCTGCATGTCGCTGGCTTCTAGCGAGCATTCAAACCTCGTTAGGTACGAGACCCATTTTTCGCGGGTCGGATCGAAAGGCTTGGGCGGAACGTAGGCAGACATGTTTGGTATGCCTCCTGTGGTTCGCCTCGTCGCCTAGCTGAAGCTCGTGGTCTCACTGGTTGGCTTCTTGTAGCCTCTATCCCACCTTCGTCGCCAATGAAGTGGTTCGGGAATAACGAGAGGTACAAGCAAGCAAGTGACAACAGCTCTTTAATATACAGTGAGACTTCAGCAAAAACTCAGGGGCTGCAGTCCTCCTTATATACAATCCAGGAGGGACTGTCAGCCAATCAGAAACGTAGGCAAGTTTGAAACTCCCGCTTAAAAGTATCAATACATAACAGGGGGCATGAAGAGATGCGCGTACATGCGCATGGGGTCACGTGCATGCGGGGGGCAGAGGCAGAGTGCGGGGGGCTGCAGGGAGGCCTGCTAGGCCCAAAATGGAGCATGAGGGAGTGGCCTGCCCCCCCAGCCCATTTTTGGGCCCAGGAGGCTGCAGGGAGGTCTGCTAGGCCCAAAATGGGGCATGAGGGAGTGGCCTGCCCCCCCGGCCCATTTTTGGGCCCAGGAGGCTGCAGGGAGGTCTGCTAGGCCAAAAACGGGGTGGGGCAGAGTGTTGCATGCGTATACGCGTGGGGCGGGGTGAGTGTGTGGCATCACATGCACATATGTGGAGGCAGGGTGAGCAGGGGGCCATGCACGCATGCACACAGGAACAAGCACATTGCATTATGGGTGCTGGCACATGCGTGTGCTGTCACATGCGTATGTAGGCGCTTTTGGCACACGACGAGAAAAAGGTTAGCCATCACTGGTATAAGGTCTCCTGCTCGAGCGGGGGAGGGGGGTGTTGGACTAGAGGACCTTCGAGGTCCCTTCCAAATGTATTATTCTATGTTCTATTCTATATTCTCTGTGATCCTGGAAAAAGCAGCCACGTCCCCTTGAAGAGTTAAAGAACTAAAGACGTTGACTGAGATTTCAATCTCTGGGTTTTTCTTTCCTTTATTTTTGTTTCTCCGCTTTGCCAGTTGCTTTGTTTACTTAGCCAGCAATTAATTTCAACAGTGAACAGTGCTGGATGCTTGGAAAAGATAACACAACGGTTAATAAAGCAGTCTTGAAGTGTCTCCACACAAATACACATACACTTTTCTTAAGCAACAATGGTAATAAAAGCTAAAAGGAGCTTTATTGCCTTCGGTGGATGACTAATTAGTCCACCCCATTGTAACACTACAAGGACTTCTATTACTTCTTGCCAAAAAATTACTGTCCAGCAACCAGTAAAATTGTGCTTTCCATAGTTAATTTCCTGTCTCTCGGATGGTCCTTTTTAAATTGAAAGGACAAGCAATTATTTTCCCCTACTTGGCATTTTGATCAGAAGGAAAATGTAAAAGCTAGGAATAAGGCTACAACACCATCTAGAAGGAGAAATTATTATACTTACCAGATTTCTTTCATAACTATTTTATGGTTTAAAGGACACACTATTCTGTCAACTATTGTCAACTATTCATATCATCATATATCCTTAAGACTTTTATTGATGATATATAGGGGTGGTATTTCACGTACCTTCGCTACCGGTTCGCAAATGTGAGCGCGTGCGCTGGCACAAAATATCGAAAACGGGACGTGATGACATCCGGGCGGGTGGGCGGAGCCTCCCGCAGCCGTCCCTACCAGTTCGCCTGAACCGGATAGAACCGGCTTAATTTCACCACTGATGATATAGCAATATTTCTACCTGCTTTCTAGAATTTGATTCTCATTTTTAAAAAGTGCAAATATTTGAACAAAATTAAGGGATTGTATTTGAATACAGTTTAAGCAAAGTGAAATGCATTTAGAAAAATACCTTCAACTATAATAAGGAATGTATTAAATTTTAGCAGAAATATATATATATACATACATACATACATACATACATACATACATACATATATATATATATATATATATATATATATATATATATATATATATATATTCATTCATTATGGATACTTCCAGAATATATTATTTTTCCTCCCCTTCCCTCCTTTACAGTCCCAAAGTGGAATTTTTTGTGCGGAGAATTTAGTATCTTCCTGCAAAACGTTCTATCCAATGTAGACCCCAAAAAAATTTAAAAATTAAATTGACTATTTTAATTTTGCTTTTTTCTTCTGTTGGTCAGGCCCAACTTACTGATTTTGGTTCTGCACTCTGGATTTTAGGAATGACAGTGACAAACTAAAGCACATCGAGAAAAGAACATCTGGTTGATAAGAAGGCTGAAGAAAAAAAAAATAGAAGGAATGTTTGTATTGGGTACGTTTTGCCTGAGATCAAAAACTGCAGAGAATCTGAAGAACTGCTTTCAAATGTTTAAAAGGCTATCATGTAGAAGAAGGGACAGAATTAAATTATAAAAAAGCAGATTTCAGGAGAACATCAGAAGGGGGAAAAATTCACAGTGGCCCAGAGTGCTTTAGATTAATTCACTGGACTGGAGGCATCTCAAAAAAGATTGAAGTGCCATAAATTGGGGATGCTGTAGTAATGGAGTCTTCCATTAATCACTAAATGGTCTATGAAGTCCTTTCTAACACTTATTTTCTATGACAAGGGGCAAGAATAAAACTTTGTGTACTAGCATTGTCTTCACATACCCTCAATATAAACTTCCCTTTTGGAACAAGGGATGTGGTGGCTCAGTGACTAAGACATTGAGCTTGTCGATTGAAAGTTCGGCAGTTCAGCGGTTCGAATCCCTAGTGCCGCGTAATGGGGTGAGCTCCCGTTACTTGTCCCAGCTTCTGCCAACCTAGCAGTTCAAAAGCACATAAAAAATGCAAGTAGAAAAAAAGGGACCACCTTTGGTGGGAAGGTAACATCGTTCCATGTGCATTTGGCATTTAGTCATGTCGGCCACATGACCATGGAGACATCTTCGGACAGCGCTGGCTCTTCAGCTTTGAAACGGAGATGAGCACTGCCCCCTAGAGTCGGGAACAACTAGCACATATGTGCGAGGGGAACCTTTACCTTTGGAACACAGTGGTCTGCAGGTGAATTGCATTCAGTGGAGCACAACATAGTCGTCAAAGTCAGAATTATTAGTTATAGAAAATCCATTCATTAGAAGACAAATTTAGTAAGAATTCTTCCTACTTGCTGACAGGGATAACAATCAACCAATGGAACAGAAGTTGCCTTTGGAAGTTGTGGGAGCTTCATCACTGGAGGCTTTCAAGAAGAGATTGGACTGCCATTTGTCAGAAATGATGTAGGCCAGGTCTCCTGCTTGGGCGGGGGGTTGGACTAGATGACCTCCAAGGTCCCTTCCAAATCTGTTAATCTAATCTAATCTAATCTAATCTAATCTAATCTAATCTAATCTAATCTACTTTCTTCTTTGGCACTTAAAGATGCCCAGAGTTGCTTATTGGGGAGAAGAGCAGCATATAAATTTAAACAAACAAATAAAAATAATCTTTCTACCACTCCAGCTAAATTAGGTTTTATTTTCTCTCCCCCCCCCCCCAACTCTGGATGGCTTATTTCCAAAGCATTGGACGATCACCAAGAATCATTTTCATTTTCTGATTTTCCAGGCTCTTGTAAGAGCTAGAGGCATTCCCCTAAATAAAAAAAAATGTTAGAAAATTGACATTTTCATTTAAGACATTTCATTACCCAACTAGGTAACATCATCAGGGCAATGAATAACGAAACACCTGCAAGCAATTATTCAAGTTCAGAGAGCACCAAGAACTCCAGAGTTCCACCCTGAGCTACAGTTATTTTCTTCTGTTTGAATAGTCACATTGTTATTTTAAAGAAATAGTCAAAATGCAACAAGAAGGCTGATAGAATCCCAAAAAAGGGATCCAGAGTGGTGTCCACAGTCATTATATTATTCTCAAACATACACAACCCACTGTCTTCCAGGAAAAACCGTGCTATAAATACACATTCTAAAGGATAAACAGAATTAAAATTGTTATTAAATACAGAATTTGACTTGTTGGCTTTTGCCACCTACTGGACATTGTGTTTAATGAATCAGTAGGGGGAAAACAGTATTTTACCACAAAATTGCAGCTCCTTTGTCAAATGATAGTGAATACCAAGCACTACAGTTTTGCCAGTCTGTCAAATTCCGTTTATATGCCAAGTTTGTACCGCACATCACATTTTGACGGTATGGTGCTTGGGCTACAGGGACACACCTATATGTCACAGTCTAGCCACTCTTGTTTGCAAAAACCATTCTTTCTTGTCTGGTTTAGCCTGTTTTAAATTTCTTTCACTTGAAAACAGAAAGATTGCATGGCTAGACCTGAAACAGTATTGAAGGTGGCATTTTTTCAGTTTCAATAAGCAAGGAAAATTCTACCTCCTCTTTCTTATACTTTTGTTTTGCACAAACCTACATGTGCAAGGAAGCCAGACATCCATCCTTCAAGTTTTATTTAGGAAGCGCTTTCCAGGCAGTGTATATTACACAGATCAGGAAATCAGAACGCGGGGAGAAAAATTGAGGCTGGCAGATAGGGCAGTCAAACAAGCACGAAACAATTCAAAACAGTGGAAAACAAAGCAAAAGAGATGGCCCTTCATTGAGACAGGAAAAATATATATATATATTGCAGGCGAGAACTTGAAATATTGCTGCTTGTTGAATTTTGGTTTTGTGGTTGGCTGGTTTGTATATATATATAAAAGAGGCAATGGTTTCAAGTCTTTTTTGTTTGTTTGTTTGTTACTGTGGTAATTTCAAAAATTTGACAGGACCTATGAGATATATATGTATGTATGTACGTATGTATGTATGTATGTAGGTATGTATGTATATAATATATATAGGGATGCAGTGGCTCAGTGGCTTAGACGCTGAGCTTGTCGATCAAAAGGTTGGCAGTTCAGCAGTTCGAATCCCTAGTGCCGTGTAAAGGAATGAGCTCCCATTATTTGTCCCAGCTTCTGCCAACCTAACAGTTCGAAAGCACATAAAAAAATGCAAGTAGAAAAATAGGGACCACCTTTGGTGGGAAGGTAACAGCGTTCCGTGTGTCTTCGGCGTTTAATCTTGCCAGCCACATGACCACCGAGACGTCTTTGGACAGCGCTGGCTCTTCGGCTTTGAAACGGAGATGAGCACCGCCCCCTAGAGTCAGGAACAATTAGCACATATGTGCGAGGGAAACCTTTATGAAAAATATGAAATGCATAGAAGACAGTGTATACTGATTTTTATTTCATCAAGGATATCAACATTCTATAAGAAAACCAATGGCCATGTGCTTTTTAATCTAGGAAAGCGACTATAAGCAGCATTACACCCAAATAATTGTTTGAATGTAATATGTAAATGTTGCCAAACATTTTCTGTTTATGCAAGTATGAAAGGTCTCAATGAGAACTCTCTTAGAGAGGTGTGGTAAACACTCAACAGAGTTTTTTTCTTTACCAAGTAGGGAATACCTATTAAATACGGAACCAGCAACTATTCAAACATTATTCAAAAAATTACATTTAGCTTTGGTAAACAGAGGGAAATAGACAAATAAGTTACAAAAGTAGGGGGGGAAATGCAGCCAATAGGCTTACCTTGTAGCAGGGTTGGGATTGAATAATTTCAGCAACCAGTTCGCTGTCCGGTTGCTGGGTGAGCGTGGCCATGGGAGTGGGGCTACTCAGCCTCCTGCACCACAGTGGAGGAGGGATGTTTTCACCCTCCCCAGGCTCCAGAGGCTGTCCTTGAGCTTCCAGGAAGGCGGAAACAGCCTCCCCCTGGCACCGGAGGCCCTCCGGAGGCCGGAAATGGACCCGTTTCTGGACTTCTGGTAGGCCCGTTTTTTACCCTCCCCAGGCTCTGGAGGCTTTCCTGGAGCCTCCAGGAGGGCAAAAACAGCCTCCCCCCGAGCAATGGAGGCCCTCCAAAGGCCAGAAAGAGGCCCATTTCCAGACTTCCTGTAGGCCCATTTTTCGCCCTCCCAGAGCCTCCGTGCATGCCGTGCACTTACTTGGCATCCAAAACAGGCTGTGTGGAGACTCCTGGGTCAGGCGGGGTGGGATGGGTGGGACCAGCCAATCCTTGGAACAACCGGTTCAGCGAACCGGATTAAAATTAACATCCAGTTCGCCCAAACCGGTCTGAACTGGCTGAATCCCACCCCTGCTTTGTATCAATATAATATTTGGATATGCCTAATAATAGGGAAAGACAATGATTAAGAGACCTGTCTGTGGGCACACATGCCATTGCCAGCTGCTCTTATGCTTTCCAGCACGCGCATGTGTGCTGGCCAGCTGGTCTTTGCCCGCCAGAACACTGAAGACCCGAAGACCAGCTGGCAGTGTGCATGCATGCATCAGAAACCCAAAAACCAGGTGGCTGGCACTGCATATGCACCAGCCAGCTGGTTTTTGGGTTTCCAGCGCTCCAGTGCGCGTGCATGCACGTTCCGGTTTCAGCACTCAGTGCCGCAAAGGTTCGCCATCACTGGTATAGGGTCTCCTGATTGATCAGAGGGTTGGGCTAGAACAGGGGTCGGCAACCTTAAACATTCAAAGAGCCACAAAGGTCCTAACCGGAAGTCCCCGTTCAATTCTGGAGCTGACCGGAAGTCCGATTCCCCCATCATAGTCTTCTCCTAGGGCAGCGTCTTTTTTCCTCTGCCTGTCCTAACCAAAAGCCCTATCAATTGTGGAGCCGACCAGCAACAGGGAGCCGCAGCAGAGGGATGAAAGAGCCACATGCGGCTCAAGAGCCGCGGGTTGCTGACCCCTGGGCTAGAAGATCTCCAAGCTCCCTTCCAACTCTGTTATTCTATGCAGAAAATCTCTGACATCATCGAGATGAATCCCAATTGATAATCATAAATGATGGGCTGAGATTAATAGAATGAAATTTAACAGGGAGAATGTAAAGTTCTATATCTGACAGAAAAAATAACAAAAATAGAATAGAATAGAGTAGAGTAGAGTAGAGTAGAGTAGAGTAGAGTAGAGTAGAGTAGAGTAGAATAGAATTCTTTATTGCCCAAGTGTGATTGGACACACAAGGAATTTGTCTTGGTGCATATGCTCTCAGTGTACATAAAAGAAAAAAATACATTCATCAAGAATCATAAGGTACAACACTTAATGATAGTCATAGGGAAACAGTCAACATAAATCTTAAGGACAAATGCAGGAGGAGGGTGACTTGACAATAATCTACGAGAAAAGATTGGATGTCCTAGTCAACCACAAGTTAAATGTGAAAGCAGCAGGATGATGCAGCTGTTCAAAGGTATTTTGGGATGTATTAACAGGAGAATAGATTCCAGATCCTAGGAAATAACAGCTCCTATCTACCCTGATCGGATTTCATTGACATACTAGATCCAGTTCTAGTTACACAAGGCCGGAGACACATTGGAGCAAATTCAGAGGAAGGTGAGTAAGATCAACATTTTAGGATTGACACAAAGAAGAGACAATAGGTTTATTCTCTCTTGCCAAAGAGCCAGGACCAAAACGAATAGATTACAACTATAAGAAAATAGATTTAGCGTACAAATCAAGAACTTCTTAATGAACTGCCCCCGGAAATGCGTAAGATCTCCGACCTCTGTGTATTTCTCTGTGCCCTCAAGACCCTGCTGTTCCGCCAGGCCAGGCTATCAATGTAATGATTTTAAATTAGGTGTTTTAAATTTGGGGGGTTTTAAATTTGAGCCGAAACTATTTAATAATTTTAATTATTTTTAATTGATGTCTGTCTTTGGGCTTTTAATAGGCTGTACACCGCCCTGAATCCTTCGGGAGAAGGGCGGTATAGAAATAAAATTATTATTATTATTATTATTATTATTATTATTATTATTATTATTATTATTATTATTATTATTATTATTATTAAATCTTTAGTGAGATTCACAGCCTTTGAGGCTGGTTAATAGCTCAGCAGCTCGAGTCCTAACCAAGGACCTAGGAATTGTTAAGGTATCATCAGAGGATGTAAGCTGTTCCGAGTAAGGTGGTTTTTTGTAGAGTCAAAATGTTCAAGTCCGGCAAATTTAGAATTTCTAAATAGCGGGGTAGCCCTTTGGGTATTGCTCCAAGGGCTCCAATTACAATCGGGACAAAACACGATTCCTTTTTCCACAGTCGCTCAACTTCAATTTGCAAGTCCCGGTACTTTGTGATTTTTTTCTTGCTGCTTATCTTCAATCCGTACATCACCAGGTATTGCAATGTCAATGAACCATACTTTTTTCATTATTATTATTATTATTATTATTATTATTATTATTATTATTATTATCTGTATAATCAACAACCAATGCAACAAACTGCCACATAACTGTGACACACAGGTAAGCAGGGGACAAGTTGCTTAAAGGCTTATCTCAGAAGAATGTCCAAATGTGAGAGATGTGGGAAGAAAAGTATTTTCAATCATTTTTGAAAAAAGCATTTCAAAAATAAATATATTTCCTTCCTTCTCCTATTTTCCCCCAGGTAACAACCCTGTGAGGTAGGTTGGGCTGAGAGTGAGGGTGACTGGCCCAATGTCGAAGTGCATCTACAACTCACAGTCACCTGGTGATTGGCCCAAAATCACCCAGCCAACTTTCTTGCGTAAGATTTCAGTCTCCTGGTTTCTAACCTGTTGTCTAGATCAAACTGGCTCTAACAGAATAGAATCGAAGAATTGAAGAAGATCAGGAAAACATCAAGATCTGAAAATCGAAATTCAAAGGTTCTGACACAAACCAGTTGTGGTGATCCCACTGGTTTATTTATTTATTTTATTTTATTTTATTATATTTCTATACCGCCCTTCTCCTGCGGGACTCAGGACGGTGTACAGCCAGGATAAAACATAGCGTATAAAATTTAAAAACATTTAAAAAAACAATTAAATAATTTTGGCCCGATTTTAAAACAACCCAATTAAAAACCGAAATTCGATTAAAAAACTGAGAGGATGGGATCAAGCCAGCCCAACTAGATGGAACAAGTGTGTCTTCAGGGCCCGACGAAAAGTCCGGAGGTCTGATATCGTGTGTATCTCAGGGGGCAGGTCATTCCAGAGGGCAGGTGCTGCCACAGAGAAGGCTCTCCCCCGGGGGTCGCCAGCCGGCACTGCCTGGCCGACGGCACCCTGAGGAGGCCCTCTCTGTGTGAGCGAACCAGTCGGTGGGAGGCTATCGGCGGCAGACGGCGGTCTCGCAAATACCCAGGCAAACTGGGTACTATACTAAAAATATTAGACGCACTTAGAAAATACAGCGTTGGTCAAATTTCCATCAGTCAATTGCAAAACACCAAAGTGCTGGGAGCTGCATAAATACTTTGCTGATGTGTCACAACATCGTATGTTCTTGGGAAGAACTCAGTGCATGTGACGGTCACCACCAATTAAAGATCTGCCATTTGTAACTTCACCATTGTTGTGTATATAATAATTTAAATATCTATGGAGATTCTCAATCATCCAGGTCATGATTGTCCCAGATGTGCTTTTTCAAAAGGCAACTGAACTTTGTTTTTCCTTGAAGACGTTCCACGCGAACTGAAGAACTGAAGAAGCTTCTTGGAGGAGAAGTGAAACATCTTCAAGGAAAGTCCAGTTGCCTTTTGAAAAAGCACCTTTGGGATAATAATAATTTTAAGTTACTTTATTTAAAAACATTGGACATGATCCAGTATTTTACCACACTCCCTTTCATATGTTGCTAACATTTTGAACAGATCCATGCCTAAAAAAAAGTTGAACATCCATAGACCTCAATCAGGTCCACCCCCATAACTTTTTTGCTTTGCCTTATAAAAAGTCCTGACAACCACTGTAAAAATCACTATAATTTAGCATGTTCCACATTTGTACACCAATCCTTGCTTCTTAAGTTTAAGAACTGAATGGAATTTTGCCACTTGAAGCAAGACACTTTCTGCACTAAAAGGTATATTTTTAACTCTTGTTAAAGCGAGAGTGAAATAATTAGAATTTATTCACAGTGCCTAGAATGTAAATTTCCAATGTGAGAAGTCTGATTCTCACCATATACTTTTTCTTTTTAAATAGTACTTTAGTGAATTGATTTGCAGAATGTAAAAAATGATAAAGGGTAGCTGGGGATGATCCCAGAGAAATGTTTGATCCTTGGAGGAGAAGCAAAGAAACGTGATGATGTGGAAAGGAAATTAAGCGATGGGTTAAATGTACTTTTCTCTAGTGCAGTGATGGCTAACCTTTTCCGGATCGAGAGCCCAAAGTGCACCCGTGTGTGCCAAAATGCACTCACATGCGCCCAAACCCCCAAAATGCAATGTGCGCATTTATTTATTATTTATTTATTAGTCCAATTTATATGCTGCCCTTCTCCGTAGACTCGGGGCAGCTTACAATGCATTATAGCAATAGGCTGCATACTTTTTTGTATATACCTGCTTATTAAGGCTTTCGGCCACCCCTAAGCGGTGTTGTTCTATACAAAGTTGGCTTATTGCCCCCACAATCCGGGTCCTCAATTTACCTACCTCGAAAGGATGGAAGGCTGAGTCAACCTTGAGCTGGGGAGATTCGGACTTGCACTAATTGCAGGCAGCGGGCAGCTAAGTGCTAGCACTTAACAGCACTTTAGTCCACTGCACCACCGAGGCTCTTTTCACACATGCATGGGTTCCACATGTGCCCCTCACCCCATGCATGCATGACCCGCACGTGCCCCCTGTGCATGCACTTCCTCCCACATGTTCCCCACTCCCTCACGCATGTACACGTGGCCCACGGCCCCCACAGATGTGCCCTGCCCCCACAAAGACCAGCTGGGCAGCGGAAGGCGTGCGCACATGTGCAGCGGAGCTGAATTGGGGCAACTGCTCATGTGCCATCAGAGAGGCGCTGCGTGCCACCTCTCGCACGCGTGCCATAGGTTCGCCATCATGATTCTAGTGGAACTGTGCTGCTTTCATTCCTTCTCTCTTCCTCTCTTTCCAAAAAAGGAACCGGGTGAATTATAAAATAAAGACTATTTCACTTTCAATAAATAAGACAAGTTCGTATGAAAGGAGAGCAAATCAGTTTACACCAACATTAATCCTGGGTGAGAAAACGGATATCTTATTTTGCCATTTTTTAAGCCAAGGATCACCACCTGGCTGAGGGATTTGAGCCGAGGGTGGTATCCAACCCAGCTTGCAGAATCAGACTGGAAAGAGCCGATATGAAATATTTATGCATTTTACACCTTGACACGAACTGTTCTCGCAAATATGCACATGCTGTGATGACATGTGGCGAGTCAGACCAGCTTTACAGAAAAGGCAATTGGAGAAGATTGCTCTCCATCATCCTGCCTCTTGGGGCTGAAGATGTTCCTTCTCCTTCCTTTGTTCCTTGGGCTTGTTTTTTTCCAGCCCAAAGAAAGCACTGGGTTGCAGGCATCAATTTCCATTTTTTAAAAAAAAATAATAATTAGCGTGGGTCTGAGAGATTTCTTTGGAAATAAATTGCAGGAATTGGGAATGTCTAGTTTAATGAAGTCAGTCCTAGAGGAGATCAACTGCTCTGACTGCTCTTTAGAAGGCCAGATCCTGAAGATGAAACTCAAATGCTTTGGCTACCTAATGAGAAGGAAGGACTCACTGGAGAAGAGCCTAATGCTGAGAAAGATTGAGAGCAAAAGAAGAAGGGGACGACAGAGAAGGAGGTGGCTGGATGGAGTCACTGAAGCAGTGGGCGTGAGCTAAAATGGATTCCAGAGGATGGTAGAGGACTGGAAGACCTGGAGGAACGTTGTCCATGGGGTCGCAATAGGTCAGACATGACTTCGCAACTAACAACAACAAGTTTAACGAAAATAAGGACCAGGGCCGACTAGCAATGTTCCAACGTTTGAGGGGCTGCCACAGAGAACAGGGGTCAACCTGTAGGAAGAAAAAAAACCCCAGATCCAGTTCCAAGCTGATAATAAAATAGAGGCTAAAGTTGGTTTATTGATAAGCAGAAATACCAACAGCATAAGATTCTGGGACAGCTGATCAAATGAAATTGGGAGTAGGATGGGTTTTTATACCTTTTTGATTTCTATAGGGTCATGTAGGGGTCATGGCTGGCTCTATAGGCAAAAGGAAAAATGCAAATGCTAGCGGTTTGTCTGAGCTAATCTTGTCTTGCCTAATTGCTTATCTGGAGTTTCTGTCTGTCCCAGTCTTTCTCAATGGATTACCAAATCTGCATTTATAAAAGCCTCCTCAGTTTCTGCTTGGGGGAAGGGAGATTGGGGCTGGTTTCTGCCTCCCTTAAGATTTTTTCCCCCATTTCTTCTTTAGGGGATATATTCTATGCTGCCTTTTTAATATTCCCCAAAATATTTCATTCTCTAAGAGGGTGGGTGGGTGCTGACTTTCTACAAACCTATTCTCCAAAGCATATGAAAGCAGGACAAGAAGAAATGGATGGAAACTAATCAAGGCAAAAAACAACCTAGAACTAAGGAGAAATTTCTTGACAGTGAGAACAATCGACCAATGGAACAGCTTGCCTTCAGAAGCTGTGGTGCCCCATCACTGGAGGCTTTTAAGAAGAGGCTGGATAGCCATTTGTCTGAAATGGTATAGAGCAGGGGTCTGCAACCTTAAACACTCAAAGAGCCATTTGGACCAGGGGTGGGTTCTAACTGGCTTTACTACCGGTTCCCTTTGGGCGCGTGCTTCATGCGTGATCGCCGTGTGCATGCTCGGTTTGCTCACCTGCGTGCCAAACTTGCACTTTGCGCAAGCGCGTTGCAAAATCTACCCAGCTGAGGTGCGGCACTCCACACTGTCGCACCTCTCAGCTGGACGAAAAAAGAAGAAATATAAGGTTGGTATAACGCCGGGGCAGGCAGGAGGGAGGGCCCAGCTCCTGAAGACTGAGAACTGGTTCAGTGATGTCATATCATCACCGCTACCGGCTCTTGCGAACCGGGAGGAACCCACCACTGATTTGGACTCATTTCCCACAGAAAAAAAAAACACCGGGAGCCACAAAAAACTTTTGAAATCTAAAATGAAGATAATGCTGCTTATATCGTTTTTTTATCTTTATGCTATATTTAAAAAAACTATAGAGCCGTGATGGCGAACCTATGGCACACGTGCCACAGGTGGCACGCGGAGCCATATTAGTGGGCACACCAGCTCAGCTCTGGGTCGAAAAGCTCAATAAATAGCATGCCGGTGGGTGTCGCACATTGGCAATTATGACGCATGTTTTGAGCGACAGGGAGCCGCAGCAGAAGGATGAAAGAGCCACATGCGGCTCCAGAACCATGGGTTACAGACCCCTGGGATAGAGTGTCCAGTTTGAGCAGGGGATTGGACTAGAAGACCTCCAAGGTCCCTTCCAACCCTGTTATTCTGTTCAATAATTCTATTCAAACCATCATGGCTGGAACCTGATGCTTCTTTCAATGCTAGCTATTAAGGAATAACTGTGATTACTGCTCACAGCCTTCCCAAAGGAACTAACCACTCAGAATTGCTTTGCAGAATGAGATGTGCGGCATATACATTTAATGAATGAATGAATAAATAAATAATAAAACAAACTTAGTAGGCTAGCTTTACCCAACCTGGCAGCCTGCAGGTATGTTAACGCTGCAATGCTGGATGGGGATATTGGGAATTGTAATCCCAGTGCAAGAGTCCTGGTTGTATCAGGTAGGTTTTACTCTAATCTACGAAATTCATGACTTTTTCATGCTGATGACTTTAAAAATGACCTTTGCTTCCCCTCCTCTTCCTCTTCCTCCTCCTCCTCTTCCTTTTCCTTCTCCTCCCCGTTTCTTCCTCCTCCTCTTTCCTCCTTTTCCTCCTCCTCCTCCTCTTCCTTCTCCTCCACTTCCTCCTTTTCATCTTCCTCTTCTTCTTCCTCCTCCTTTTTTTCCTTTTCCTCCTTCTCCCCATTTCTTCCTCCTCTTCTTCCTCCTCCTTTTTCTTCTTTTTCCTTCTCCTCCCCATTTCCTCCTTCACTTCCTCCTCCTTTTCCTCCTCTTTCCTTTTCCTCCTCCTCCCTATTTCCTCCTCCTCCTCTTTCCTCCTTTTCCTCCTCCTCCCCATTTCCTCCTCCTCTTTCTTCCTTTTCCTCCTCCTCTTCCTTCTCCTTTTCCTCCTCCTTCCTTTTCCTCCTCCTCCTCCTCCTTTTCCTCCTCTTCCACTTCCTCCTTTTCCTCTTCCTCCTCCTTTTCCTCCTCCTCTTTTTTCCTTTTCCTCCTCCTCCCCATTTCCTCCTCCTCTTCTTCCTCCTCCTCTTTCTTCCTTTTCCTCCTCTTCCTCCTCCTTTTCCTCCTCCTCCACTTCCTCCTTTTCCTCTTCCTCCTCCTTTTCCTCCTCTTTTTTCCTTTTCCTCCTCCTCCCCATTTCCTCCTCCTCTTCTTCCTCCTCCTCTTTCTTCCTTTTCCTTCTCCTCCTCCTCCTCTTTCTTCTCCTTTTCCTTCTCCTCCTCCTCCTTCCCAATTTCCTCCTCCTCCTCCCTAACGTATTCCCTATTATATTTTAGTATTCACAGCTTAGGTGCTTTGGGAACATTATCTAAGAGAAACGACTATAACTTAAACTAAATTATGTATGTACTGTAACATTTTTCCACTTTCCTACTGTAAAGCAGTAAATGAGAAGACCTCTATTCCAATGGGAAATGGCCATTCATCAGATTTAAACGAAGGGTATTTCATGTATACATGGAACAGATGTATGTCCGGTATCTACTCTGCAGATATACCAAAAATTTAGGTTGCACTTAAATCTTTGTCCCTTGTAGCATATAAAGAATTCTTCTTTGTTTCCCCCCCAGTGAGGAGATATGAGGCTTCTGTGCATTCTCTCAAGACAAATGCATTGCAATGAGCCCATCTCCCTTTCTCTTCCCCACTGGTTCTTTTAGTGCCGGAAATAATACATAAATATGAGGATGTGCAACATTGAAATACAAGCAGTGAAGGAGAAACAGCTGAAGAAGGCATTAGTGGATCTCCAGGGTTCCCGGCCATCCTCCTTACACATGATTATATTACAATTCAGGGGAATAAGCTTACACTCTTCCATTGGTGAAATGGAAGTGTGAACTCAGGCAGGAATTTCTGTCTTACTGCCCAAGTAGAGGAATACCCCATGCTTAAAAAGAGTGAACCACATCACCTCCAGAAAAAACAAACCATTGACGGTCCTTTGGAAATGATGGAGGGAGGGGAGGGAGCATTCAAGTATTCTATCACATGCCCAGATTAGGATACCAGGTGGCACAGAACAGTTGTGAGTCTCAGAGATATATATTATATCCTTCGGATCAGTGTCTGTTTTGAAGCAGAGGGAGAAAGTGTCTTTCAGTCAAGCATGACTCTTGGAGAATTCGGGGGCCCTCCCATGCCGTTTTCTTGCAGTGTCAATATGGAAATGTTGTTGTGTTTTTTCTTCATTTCTTTCAGCAAAATTTTCTCAAGTTCTCTGCCTAGCCTACAGCCCTGGAGTCTGGGAGTCTGCCATTAAGTCAGATGAACAGAACAGATTAATGGAGTAACACAGTTGGAAGGGACCTTGGAGGTATTCTAACCAGCTCCTCAAGCAGGAAACCCTATACCGTTTCAGACAAATGGTTGTCCAGTCACTATTTAAAAACCTCCAGTGTTGGAGCATTCACAACTTCTGCAGGCAAGCTGTTCCACTGATTAATTGGAGGAAATTTCAAAAGGAAATTTCTCCTTAGTTCTAGGTTGCTTCTCGCCTTGATTGGTTTCTATCCAATGCTTCTTGTCCTGCCTTCAGGTACTTTGAAGAATAGGTTCACCCAGGGGTGAAATGCTCCCGGTTCGGACCGGATCCGGTAGCGATGGAGGTGGGTGGTTCGGAGAACCGGTAGCAAAAATCCCTGCCCCCCCATGCCCAGCTGAGCCGCGCGATCATCAGAGGCTTTTTTTTCTTTTCAATGGCTCTGACGATTCAAGCTCTGACGATCCAAGCACCAGAAGGCAAGGCAAGAAACAATGGGTGGAAACTAATCAAGGAGAAAAGCAACCTAGAATGAAGGAGACATTTCCTGACTGTTAGAACAATTAATCAGTGGAATGTTTTGCATTCAGAAGCTTTGGGTGCTCTATCACTGGAGGCTTTTAAGAAGAGACTGGACAGTCACTTGTCTGAAATGGTAGAGGGCAGGGGTGTCAAACATGTGGCCCGCGGGCCAGATGCATCACATGCTGGCTCCGCCCCCGCCGAGTTTAGCAAAGGAGAAAAAAGTCCCGAGATGTCACATGACGACGAAGTGACGAGGTGAGTTTGACACACTGGTATAGGGTCTTTTGCTCAAGCAGGGGGTTGGATGAAATGACCTCCAAAGTCCCTTCCAATTCTGTTATTCTTTTATTATTTTTATTAGTCATATTTCTATGCCGCCCACTCTCCGAGGACTCTCGGCGGCTTACACCAAAGACAGTATACTAAATAGCATATTGCCCCCTAACAATCTGGGTCCTCATTTTACCCACCTCAGAAGGATGGAAGGCTGAGTCAACCTTGAGCCGGTGAGATTTGATCCGCTGATCTGCTGAACTAGCAGTCAGCTGAAGTAGCTGCAGTACTGCACCCTAACCACTGTGCCACCTCGGCTCTTCTATGTTCTAAAACTAGAATTGGGAGGTCCCATTTGTGAATTCAATCTGGAAATAAGTTTTGAAAGCAAGTTCTAATTCATAGTTATTCTCAACTATGAACTCTTTAAAAATAAACCCATTGGACCAAAGTTTATTGGGCATTGTTAACTATGGCAACCTATTCCATGGTCTTAATTCAGTTCCAATCAGCAAATTATAAATACTAATAGCCTCAACATTTTTCTATTAAAGACTCTTTTCCCTCATTTTTCAATGGATTAGCAAATGCATACTGAACTGTTTATTAAACCCCTCAGAATACCTCTTCTCAAACAACTGCAGTGTTCAAAGAGAGTAATCTGTTAGGAATTCATTCTAAAGCCCACTCATAAAAATAAGAAGACAGAATCTAAATGCGCAATAAAAAATCAGCCCAAGACCACCGCAAAAGAAAGGGATGGAACTACGAAGCAAAAGATAAGAGCTCATTTCTAATTCGCTCATTGTTCTTTTCAAAAAGGAATCCAATCCGAGGAGAGATTGAGGGAGAGAAAGGAGAGAGATTCTAAAGATTGCATGCTCAATTCAAAATAATTGAATTCATTAATGTGAGAAATAATGGACAGGAAAGAAAGAAAACAGGGAAGGTAGCAAAAGGCTCTTCTTTTCTCCACTGTTTGCAATCTGATAAAATGTTTAGTGGGAAATGTGGTAACTAACTAATTCACTGCTAAGGAAACATATTAAGTAGAAATGCTCTCTTCTTCTGAATTAAAGACAAACAGGCAAATGGATTTTAATGGTGGACTGGATTTTACTAATTCTAATTCTCCATACAGGAGTTCTTTCGGAATCCGACCATCAGCCATTCTCACAACATGCCCCAGCCACCGTAGACATCGCTGTTTCAATAGTGTATACATGCTAGAAATTCCAGCATGTTCCAAGACTGCGCTATTTGGAACTTTGTCCTGCCAGGTGAATTAGTGCAGGGAAAGCACCTCAGAGGGAGACCACAGTTGCGATATAAGGATATTTGCAAGAGGGCCCTAAAGGCCCTGGGAATGAACATTAACAACTGGGAAACCTTGACCTCTGATCATTTAGCTTGGAGGCTAAAGACGCAGCATGGCCTTCTCCAATTCGAAGAGACACTTGTTCGGCAGGCTGAGGCAAAGAGGCAGTCCCAGAACTGCCATGGCTTCCCTATTTTCAAAGTTTAGAAGCTCCTAAAATTTACCTCATAACCCTTTTGTGCATAGGAAACCCTAAGCATCAGAAAAAGTCTAAAGAAAGCCTGTTTAGTAGCTGTGGCCATTTTGGCAGCCATTGATTCATTGGAGATCAGTTCCAACTGGACATTAGCCAAAATATCACTTAGATGATCTAATAATGTACAAACTGAAAAAGAAATGTTTTGACTACATTCCTTCAAGGATGGTTCCTGCTGAGGCCTTGATATTTAACCAAACCTTTTGGTTAGAAACAAAATCGTTTAAATTCATCAGCTTATCAACATTTGGCTTAATTTGTTTTACAAACTCAGATAATATTATGTGGGACCAAATACCAACCAGCCGTACACAATTTAATAATTTTTCCACATTTATTTAACAGACAGAGAAGCCTCCGGATGTTGAGTGAAGCTTATATGTGAAATAACTCCATTTTCAGAAAAGATTATTACCAAGAGACTTGTTCCTCTTTAACTGTAATTATTTTCACAGTAAAATTATTACTGGAAGATTTGATTTTTTTTACTAGCAATCCATTTACCTTAACAAAAACTCTTTCAGCACAGTAGAAGATAACAACATGACAGCCGACTTTTAACTTTTACATATTAGTATATACTAGCTGATAACCTGGCATTGCCCGGGTATTTATTTATCCCGATCCTGTATTAGACAAGAAGAGCAACTTCACCCTGAGCCCTGATTTTGGTGAGAATTAAATTAGTTAAAAATGTTTTCCCTATGCCCTCAGAAGCATCAAGTAAAATGATACCACCTTGTTGTTTTGTCAGCTGATCCATGATCATTTGGTATCCTTTTTTCTGATTTTGATTTAGAAGTGGCTTCTTGTCCATGATATATGTAGTAAGCTGTTCAACATTGTAGTTCTTTTCTCATATGTAATCTGTGTGACGTACATCATGTCCGTCTCGTAGTGGTGCAGGCAGGCCGAGTTGCAGTAATGTTTTATTGATCATGGCCATACATTTGTCCTCAAGAATAATTACAGCCTTGTTGAAAATGTCCATGTTGAGATGAAATACCAGAGTGTTTTAATCTGGAATAAACATCACCAATATAACATGTTATATTTAAACTACATGTCCCATAATGCAATGTTCCACTTTCCCCTCCCACATGATATAAAAGGTACTCACCTTCTCTTTGTGCTCCACTCTCGTTTGTGTTCCAGTGATACTATGTACCTTGAAAGAAGATCAAAGGATAGACTTATTAGTTTAGAAACAAAATAAAACTTATCTTTTGATTTTATTTATATGGAGTTGTTTGGCTTGATCCTTTTTAATATAACAGTCCGGACCAAACATAATTTCTAATGTTGGATTTTCTCCCTTACCAGAGGGAGCCCCCTTATGGAGTACTGTGAAGCCATTACCATGACAACTCCACTGTGCTGTACAGTAGAAGCCATTGTAAGGCAGTCCACTAGAAGCCATTTTAAGGCACAACAGGCTGTATCTTAACAGAATGCACACCTCAAGGGATGTTAAGGGTGTCTTACCCCCACAATATTTCTTTCCAGAAAGTAAGTCATCTGTGTACCAAGTTTGGTTGAAATTGCTCGAGGCATTCCAGAGTTATGCTGGAACACACACCCACAGAGAGAGAGAGAGAGAGAGAGAGAGAGAGAGAGAGAGAGAGAGAGAGAGAGAGAGAGAGAGAGAGAGAGAGAGAGAGAGAGAGAGAGAGAGAGAGAGAGAGAGAGAGAGAGAGAGAGAGAGAGAGAGATTTTTATATATATAGACTAGCCATTTCTATAACAGCAAATCTATCTAATCGGCAAAACCAAGTCAAAGTTTCTTGGGGGTTTTTTTCATCACAAAATCCAGAAGTGATTTCCAAATAAAAAAACATAGTTAAATGTATTCTCCTCTTTGAATAAAGCAATCAGTTTAACCATTTCTGCTTTTTCTTCCTTGCTGTGGAAATAATATATATTTTATTTTATTTTATTTATTTTTATTTATTTTTATATGCCGCCCTTCTCCGAAGACTCAGGGCGGCTTACAATGCATTAAGCAATAGCCTTCATACTTTTGTATATTTTATACAAAGTCAGCTTATTGCCCCCACAAACCGGTTCCTCATTTTACCCACCTTAGAAAGGATGGAAGGCTGAGTCAACCTTCTATTTCTATTTGCACTTAATAATCTTAATAAACTATCACCATTTATATTAACAAAATTCACTGTATTCTGTAGAGTCTGAAGTCAACGCTTTTTTTTCTTTTTTCCCTTGCAGCCCATATTTTCTCTTTTTCCTTCCCTTCATTTTCTATTTCTATTTTCCTTTATATTTTATACTTCGACAAAACCATAAAAGTCACAAAAATTCTGTCAGCATTTTCTCATTTACTATGACTTAAAAAAAAAAGAAGCTTTATAAGTGACATACCTACAGTTTAGCACGTTTCAAGATATACAATAGAAACAATACCTTCTATGTAAAATAAAATACACAATGCATTATGGGCAGAACAATGAAACAGCTGCGTAACGTAAAATCTAGCTAGCATAAAAAGCCCCAAATCAGATAGTATATAATACAGATGCATGTCAAAATTAACTATCAACTTAAAATTTTTCTTTTGTTCACTGGGTTCCACAAAATAATAAAACCACTCCAGTGATGTTTTGATATTATATTTAAACAACTATAGTTCAATCATAGAGCAAATCCATAAAATGACATCACTCATTCAATGTTAAAATTATTTCAAGTTTTACAATAGATTTATTTACCAGGCAGCAGGCTTGCTATGGAATAATAATACAATGGTGCCCATCAAATGTAAATATATTTTACATCAAATGTAAAACAAATGTCGAATTGAATTGAATGTGGATGAGTGATCTCTATGCCCACCCACTTGACATTTTCTTGAAGCTAAAATCAAAATGTTGACAGGTCCTTAGAATAAAAGGGGGCTGGGTCAAAATAGATCAATAGGCAAACCAAGATATCCAAATGTCAACCGCAATATTCCTGAATTCATACATCTCTCCGACATGGCTCCATTAAAATGGAATTAAATTAATTTTAATTGTAATTATTTCAAATAATGCAACTGGATCTGGCTTGACTAAAGAACATAGATTGAAAGGTGGAAGATGCAAATAACAGAGATGGAAGGGACCTTGGAGGTCTTCTAATCCAACCACCTCCTCGAGCAGTCCAACCCCTTCCCTATACCATTTTAGACAAATTGTTGTCCAATCTCTTCTTAAAAACCTCCAGTGTTGAGCACCCATAATTTCTGGAGGCAAGCTGTTCCACTGATTAATTGTTCCACCTGTCAGGAAATTTCTCCTTAGTTCTAGGTTGGTTTTTTCCTTGATTAGCTTCCATCCATTGTTTCTTGTCCTGCCTCCTGGTGCTTTGGAGAATAGCTTGACTCCCTCTTCTTTGTGGCAGCCCCGGGATATTGGAAGACTGCTATCATGTCACCCCTGGTCCTTCTTTTCATTGAAGTAGACATACCCAACTCCTGCAACCATTTTTCATACGTTTTAGCCTCCAGTTCCCCTAATCATCTTTGTTTCTCTTCTCTACCATCTTTCTAGAGTCTCAACATCTTTTTTATATTGTGGCAACCAAAACTGGATGCAATACTCAAAGTGGGGTCTTATCAAGGCATTATAAGTGATACTAACATTTCATCATGGAACCTGCATGCCATGGCTTGCCTACCTTTGCTTTGGACCAAACTCCTGGTAGATCCTGAAAACCCAAGGTCAGAATAAGTTCAAGTGATAGCTGTTGAGTCTTTGCTTGAAGAACAACAGTACGAATAGCTCACTGTACCTCTTTGTACCATGTTTCCCCAAGAATAAGACCGGGTCTTATATTAATTTTTGCGCCAAAAGACGCATTAGGGCTTATTTTCTGGTTAGGTCTCATTTTTGGGGAAATATGGTACTACAGTAAATGCATCCATCTGGCTGACAATCTTAATTGGGGCTTATTTTGGGGGTAGGGCTTATATTATGAGCATCCTGAAAAATCATGCTAGGACTTATTTTCCAGTTGGGTCTTATTTTTGGGGAAAACAGGTTAAATGATTTCAACTGCTAATATTGTCGAAAAAATATTTCATATGAAAGACAGAGATAGGATCTCACAAAATCATTTTGGATGTAAGTTCTTCAACGGGACTTTCTTCTAAATCTAAGGATGGTCCTCATTTAGCCACCACAATCGGTCATTCAGCAAAGTGATCATTAAGTGAAAAAAAATTGCATAACTATGTTTATGATTTTATTCAGCAGGATTTGGTTATCTCCACAGTGAAGCATTGTCTGTTCTACCTCCTTTTCCCTTTCTCAAAATAGCTGAGCGTTTACTGGCTGGATGCCCTTCCTAATGCCATGCAAAGTTCACAGCAGATATTTTGTCTTTGCACCTTAGGCGAGAACCATCTGCCGCTACCTAGGTGTTGAATTCTCAACCTTCTGAGTGGGAGGCTAGGCCACTATGTCACTCAAGCCTTCCACTAGTGATACTGTGAATTTTCTAGTCATAGCCAATGTGCCCTTGACTGAAACCATTGGATACATCTTGAGTTCCAGTCTCTCCAGGAATGGGAAAAATCAGTAAATCTCATCATGATCTACTTTACATTTGGAGCAGCAGAATAGTACATTTCATATGTCAAGTAGGTCTTCTGCCATCTGCTTGAAATTTTGGAAATTATACTCTGAACACAAGCAGAGGGCCTTAGTTTGAGAAAGACTGTTTCAAGATCCAGATGAAACACAGAAGAAATGTAAAAGGAAAAGCAAGCAACTTGCACGGTGACCAATTGATGGCCTGAAAAATATGTTCTTGTAATTTCAATTGTTTTTACATTGTTTAGCCACCCAAGTAATGGCCTTAATATAATGCCATTAATTATAAATGCCTGGTGGGTCTTGTTCCTTTTTTTTTTTCTTCTTCTTCTTCCTGATTTCATCTTTAATGAGCATTACACCCAATTTCAATTATTAACATGCAGGTGCACTTCATAATAGCTCCCTCCCTCCCCCAGACATGCAAGAACATTAAAAATAGCTTAAGAAATGAATAAATGAGCATGACATTTCTGCAAAGCTCTCTGGTATTCCTCCTTCTCTGATTTGCCATTTCTTTTCTAGAGGAAAATTCTTCCTTTATTTCAGGGCATTTGAATCGGGGGAGGGGGTG
Source organism: Arizona elegans (assembly GCA_022577455.1). Lineage (NCBI taxonomy): Eukaryota > Metazoa > Chordata > Lepidosauria > Squamata > Colubridae > Arizona > Arizona elegans. The sequence continues at coordinate 2,803,454 of JAKOOJ010000057.1, forward strand.
AGAAGAAGAAGTGATTGAGTATAGAAAGTGAAGGCAAAGAATATAAATCAATTTACCTTTCAGTAGACTAGACTAGACTAGACTAGACTAGACTAGACTAGACTAGACTGGACTGGACTGGACTGGACTGGACTGGGCTGGGCTGGGCTGGGCTGGACTAGACTAGACTAGTCTAGACTAGACTAGACTAGACTAGACTAGACTAGACTAGACTAGACTAGACTTCAATACTTTATTGGCTAAGTGTGATTGGACACACAAGGAATTTGTCTTAGTGCATACGCTCTCAGTGTACATAAAAAGACAAGATACATTCGTCAAGAATCATAAGGTACAACACTTAATGATAGTCATAGGATACTAAATAAGCAATCAAATCATACTAGGAAACAATCAATATAGATTGTAAGGATACAAGCAACAAAGTTACAGTCATGCAGTCATCAGTGGGAGGAGATGGGTGATAGGAACAATGAGAAGATCAATAGTAGTGCAGACTTAGTAAATAGTTTGACAGTGTTGAGGGAATTATTTGTTTAGCAGAGTGATGGTGTTCGGGAAAAAACTGTCCTTGTGTCTAGTTGTTCTGGTGTACAGTGCTCTATAGTGTCGTTTTGAGGGTAGGAGTTGAAACAGTTTATGTCCAGGATATGAGGGGTCTGTAAATATTTTCACAGCCCTCTTTTTGACTCGTGAAGTATACAGGTCCTCCATGGAAGGCACTTACTCAATGGAAGTACTACTTATTCAACAGCACTGTTCACCCAACATGCCTAATCAGAATAGTTAAAGGCTTAATTGGTTGCAAACTTGCAAGACATGGTTAGAGTTAGCCTTGTTGAAGGTTTTGATTGGCTGAGCACATTACAGGAAGCCAACTAATTTCAGCAGTGATTGGGAAACCAGACAATGAGCTAATTCAATAACCAAGTCAAATGCATAGCCAGAATTCATCAGCTTCCCCCAACCTGCATCACTCTGCATCATATGAAAACAAGTTTGGTCCAGTGGCGAAGGCTAGAAACCTGGAGACTGTGAGTTCTAGTTCCACTTTAGGCATGAAAGCTGGCTGGATGACTTTGGGCCAATCACCAGGAGACTGTGAGTTCTAGTCCTGCCTTAGGCATAAAAGCTGGCTAGGTCAATTTGGGCCAATCACCAGGAAGCCGGGAGTTCTAGTCCAAGCACCTGGCAATGTTGATCATGAGGATGCTACAACAGTTGCAAGTGTGAAAAATGGCCATAAGTGACTCTTTTCACTGCGGTTGTAACTTCGAACGGTCACTAAACGAATGATTGTTAGTCAAGGACTATCTGTAATTGTAGTCCTTTGACTGACAATCAAGGACTGTAAGGACTTGAATACAATTGTTTCAAGTTTGCCTCAGATTTAGAAACTGTTTTAAATCTTATTTAAGAAACCAAGAAAATGTATATGCGTTCAGCTACCTCACTTTACAGTAAGAACAGAACAGAACAGAATAGAATAGAATTACAGAGTTGGAAGGGACCTTGGAAGTCTTCTAGTCCAACCCCCTGCTTAGGCAGGAAATCCTACACCACTTCAGATAAATGGTTATCCAATATCATCTTTAAAAACTTCCAGTGTTGGACCATTTACAACTTCTGGAAGCAAGTTGTTCCACTGATTAATTGTTCTAACTGTCAGGAAATTTCTCTTTAGTTCTAGATTGGTTCTGTTCTTGATTAGTTTCCCCCCATTTCTTCTTGTCCTGCCCTCAGGGGCTTTGGAGAATAGCTTGACTCCCTCTTCTTTGTGGCAGCCCCTGAGATATTGGGACACTGCTGTCATGTCACCCCTAATCCTTCTTTTCATCAGACTAGACCTACCCAATTCCAGCAACCATTCTTTATATGTTTTAGCCTCCAGTCCCCTAATCATCTTTATTGCTCTTCTCTGCACTCTTTCTAGAGTCTCCACATCTTTTTTTACATGTGGTGACCAAAACTGAATGCAGCATTCCAAGTGTGGCCTTACCAAGGCATTTTAAAGGGGTATTAACACTTCATGTGATCTTGATTCTATCCTTCTGTTTATGCAGCCTAGATAAGCCAACAGTCCTGAAATTTCAAGCAGAAGATTGACAAATATAAGTGAACTGAAGCAGTCAACTGTTTTGTCATTCATTCATTCACACACAAACACACACACCAGTGGTGGGTTTCAAATTTTTTTACTACTGGTTCTGTGGGTGTGGCTTGGTGAGCGTGGCAGGGGCAGGGGAAGGATACTGCAAAATCTCCATTCCCTCCCAATCCAGGGGAAGGTTACTGCAAAATCCCCATTTCCTCCCGATCAGCTGGGACTTGAAAGGCAGAGAATAAATGGGGGCGGGGCCAGTCACAATTTTTACTACCGGTTCTCTGAACTACTCAAAATTTCCACTACTGGTTCTCCAGAACTGGTCAGAATCTGCTGAACCCCACCTCTCTCTCTCTCTCTCTCTCTCTCTCTCTCTCTCTCTCTCTCTCTCTCTCTCTCTCACACACACACACACACACACACACACACACACACACACACACACAAATATACACAGACACAATTCTTCTTGAAATCCTGTTGAGTTTAACAACAAGTGGCTAATTACATTAGTAAAAAACGGCTTCTGATATTTCTGTAACAATATGTTTGGGCATCTGTTTTTCTTTGTATATTTAAAAGGGACCGTGGCAAGCCAAAAATTGTCTAAAGCTTTGAAGATACAGAGCTGGATGAATCAATTGTTTGATTCCACAGACATCGGTTTTCCTGCACCCCTAATATTCTGCTTCACAATTGGCAACTGCACTTATCTGAATTTCACATTATCTGCTTCACAACCCGCAACCGCACTTATCTGGATTTCACATTAGAAAACTCTAAACCATACGTTAACTCCTTGCGGTGATATTGTGAGCGATATCCACTGAGAAACATCACAGCGAAGGAGCAGCTGGTAAGAAGATAGACATGGCAACTGTCTAATGAAAATATTATAAGAAGAATGATGAGGATAAGTCCAGGCAAGGAGGTGAGACTGGAAAGGCAACAAAATCCAGTCAATTAAATCTGGGCATGTGGGTTTGTCACAACATCTGTGTTAATTAGATAGTGAAGGAATAATGCTAAGATGGGTCAGTGAGGCATCAGCTGCATAAACAAAACAGACATCAAGATTCAGTAGTTTGGTCAGACTCATATCAGGCCCCGTCCACCCTATTCATTCATTATAATTATCAACTGGCACAAAGGAATTGCAGCTTTGCAAAGATTAGGCATGAGTGAATTGTGGAAGGATAGACTCTTATCCTTCTTATCACATGGGCAAAGTAGAGATTTCCCTTCCAAGAAAGAGTTATTGAAAGGGGAACATTTATAAGATTTGGGGACCTGGTATTTCCTTGAGATGTTGTTATTAACAGAATAACAGAATTGGGATTAGGAGATTGGGACATGGGCAGACATGCCCACGTAGGAGAAGTGGCAATATAAGAATGTATTGGGAGAAACATTTGGATTAAATACAGAAAGATAGAGATGAAGTTACAGGTAAAGAGGAGGAGTGTGAGAAATGAGTAAAAAAAATGGATAAAAATCCAAGTGCTAATGAGGGCAAGAGATGACGGTTAGAAATAATTGCTTCCTAAATATTAAGATAGCTTGATTGTAAGTCAGAGAAGCAGAAATAAATTAGATAGAGGAACTTTGTTTTTCTACAGAATAAAAGAATAATAGATAGAAAGATTAAAGGCTTATAGATGTTAGGCTTTTTAAATGTATGTTTAAATAATATAAAGAGAATTATTTAAATTTGATGAATGTGAAAAAGGACACTAATATTGTGGTAAATTGGATCGATATGAATGATGCTCAGATCTAACACTGTTCACACATAATATGGATATATACTTAATATATATATGCACCCACAAAAAAAGGAGAATAACAGAATTGGAACACATCACTCCCCGATGGCCCTGGCCCCATCTCTGCCTCTGACACGGAGCCCTCATCAAGGTCTTCCCCAGTCTCCAGGACTGGCCCATGTTCTTCCTCAGCCTCATCACTGTCCAACACTGCTGCCAGCCTCACAGGCTGCTGACGGACCACAACAGACAGACAGACAGACAGACAGATAGATAGATAGATAGATAGATAGATGATAGACAGACAGACAGACAGAGATAGATAGGTGATATCCCATATAGGCCTAATATCCTAAAAATAATCAAATGAAACAATATAATAATTTACTTACATTGATGATGCATTACAAAAAAAAAATCAGAGTAAGTGATGAAAATAAGGTACAGGAATACTAGAAACTAACATCACTTTGAATTTTTCAAATTTTGCATAGTTGCCTAAACAAATCAGAAACTGTCTCCTTAAATTACATTCTGAAACATGGGCTGACAAATAGAAGACTGATTCGTTTTTCACATCCTTTCTCCTTCCTCCACATTTCAGTTTCTTACCTATCAAGTGACTTCATTATCCTCAACAAAAACAGCAATGAGAGGGGAAATTGTTGCTTTTCTTTAAATATTTGCTGTAGCTCATGTAATTACTTAGCCTGGCAAGCGATATGCAGTATTATTGAATTTTTCAACCTATTTCTTTGAGTAGCGAAAATTGCTTTTTACTTCCCTCTTCAAAACCCTCCAGAAGAATTCTTGATAAACAGTTTCAGAAGTGGGGAAGGGGGGAGGGGGAGCTTGCAAATACAAAAGGCAATGTTGAGTCTCTACAGTTTGCCTGACAGCTTGTTTAATGAATTCTTTTTTTGCAGGAGAGAAGATGGTATTGACGTGGCCAAGGTTGCATCACTGAAGATTTGTGTAAAATTAGAGCCATCTGTAAATGGGTATATCAATGTGATGATGGTTGATTGTTTTGATATTTGAAGCCTAGTGTTCCAGAGTGTATTTATCATGAGACTGTGTTTCCCTGAAAATAAGACTGGGTCCTATATTAATTTTTGCTTCGAAAGACGCATTAGGGTTTATTTTCTGGTTAGGCCTTATTTTGGGGAGAAACACAGTACTAAATGCACCCATCTGGCTGACAATCTTAACTGGGGCTTATTTTGGGGTTAGGGCTTATATTACAAGCATCCTGAAAAATCATGCTAGGACTTATTTTCCAGTTGGGACTTATTTTCAGGGAAACAGGGTAGAGATGGAGATGATGGAGATGGAGACAGAGATGTGGACTGAGATGATGGAGATGGAGATGGTGATGGCCTGCCTTCCCAGGAGATATCCCACATAGTCCTAATATCCTTAAAATAATACAGAATAACGGAAGGGATCTTGGAGGTCTTCTAATCCTACCCCTGCTTAAGCAGGAGACCTTATCCCATTTCAGTCAAATAGTTGTCCAATCTCTTCTTAAAAACCTCCAGTGATGGAGCAACCTCAACTTCTGAAGGAAATCCATTCCACTGGTTAATGGTTTGTAAATGTCAGGAAATTTCTACTTAGTTCTAGGTTGGTTCTCTCTTTGATTAGTTTCCACCCATTGCTTCTTGTCTTGCCTTCTAGTGCTTTGGGAAATAGTTGACTCCCCCTCTCTTTGTAGCATGGGCAAATAGACTTCCATCTTATTTTGTAGGTTCCATCCATGACTACCTGTCTTGCCCTAGCGTGCTTTGGAGAATAGGTGAACCCCTCTTCTCTGTAACGGTCCCATCAAATATTGGAAGACTCCCTTCATGTCACTCCTAGTCCTTCTCTTTCTGTGTTAAGACTAGACATGCTGAGCAGTAGTGGGTTTCAATTTTGGTTGCTACCGTTTTGCTCATGGGCAGGTGTGTGCTCACACGTGCACATGTGTGAGCACACACATGTGCAGAGACATCCCGGCAGGTGAGTGGAGCCTCCTGCCACTGCCGCTACCAGTTTGACCGAGCCGGGGCGAACCGGTAGCAACCCCACCAGTGATGCTGAAGTAATTAAAATAGGAAACACAGATCCATGTGGAAATGGTCCATCAAAATGATCCATCGTATTTTGGAGGCAGAAGAAAAAGAAGACAGGAGGGTTTGTTATTGAAGAAATTCCTCCAAAAGAAAGGAGGGGAAAAAAAACCATCTCTAAATATATGGTTTTGTGCAGAGGTGAGCTTCAGCAGGTTCTGACCAGTTCTAGAGAACTGGTAGCAGAAATTTTGACTGGCCCCGCCCCGTCTATTCTCTGCCTCCCAAGTCCCAGCTGATTGGGAAGAAATGGGGATTTTTCAGTAACCTTCCCCTGGAGTGGGGAGGGAATGGAGATTTTACAGTATCCTTCCCCTACCACACCCACCAAGCCATACCCACAGAACCGGTAGTAAAAAATTTTGAAATCTACCACTGGTTTTGTGTATATGTGGGTCATCATTATACCCCCAAAAGTTTATTTTTTCCTTCGTAGAGGTATAACCAACCCATTTTTTCTTCAGATATTGGTGCCTTTTAGTTCTCATGAACTTTAATTTATAATGTTGATGGAGAGGGACAATAGAGGTTGAAGTTCAACAATGGTCAGCAGGTTGGTAGATAACCTGTCGAGTCTTGAAAACACTTTGGTGGCTTTTTTTAAAAAAAAAGTTAAGTCTATGTGTCTGAAGAAATAATTGCAGGAAATGTCCATGAACCAAAGTCTCTGAGAAAGTTCAGTTCAGCAGTAATGTTTGAACAGGAAAAGAAAGAAATTTTGGATCCTTTTTCAGTTGCTTTACAGAAAGGCAATTTATCTTTATGCTTCTGCCAGCTAGTACCTGTCAGACAAAAGGTAAAAAGTATTTCATCAAAAAAAAAAAAAAAGTAGAATTGTGAATGTTCTATTTCTATCTTTATCCTTCTGGGTGCAGCTTCAAGTTGGATGCCAGATTAAAAGCAAATCTGGATATTAACAGACTAAATCTTATAATACAATGCTCCTGTACAAGCTTAATAAACCATTTTGCAATTTCTACCATATTGATATAGATCCAAATGATTGATTGATTATGTGATCGGAGAATAGAATAGAATAGAATAGAATAGAATAGAATAGAATAGAATAGAATAGAATAGAATAGAATAGAATAGAATAGAATAGAATAGAATAGAATAGAATAGAATATCAGAGTTGGAAGGGACCTTGGAAATAGTCCAGCCTCCTGATCAAGCAGGAGACCCTGTACCATTTCAGATATGTGGCTATTTAGTCTCTTCTTAAAAGCCTCCAGTGATGGAGCACCCACAACTTCTGAAGGCAAGTGTTCCACTGGTTGATTGTTCTCACTGTAAGGAAACTTCTCCTTAATTCCAGGTTGAATCTTTCTTTGATTAGTTTTCATCCATTGTTTCTTGTCCTGCCTACAGGCGGTTAGGAAAATAGGTTGACCCCTCTTCCTTGTGGCAGTCCTTCAAATATTGGAGCACAGCTTTCATGTCTCCTCTGGTTTTTCTTTTCACTAGACTAGTCATACCCAATTCCTGCAAGCGTTCATCATACGTTTTAGTCTCCAGGCTCCTAATTATCTTTGTTACTTTTCTTTGCACTTCGTCCAGACTCTCAGCATCATTTTTATAGTGTGGTGATGACTATATTGAAATCAATATAGTCTTTCTCTGTCTCTGTCTCTCTCTGTGTCTCTGTCTGCCTGTCTCTGTCTGTCTGTCTCTCTGTCTCTCTCTGTCTCTCTCTCTCTGTCTGTCTCTCTCTGTCTCTGTCTGCCTGTCTCTCTCTCTCTCTCTTCTCTCTCTGTCTGTCTCTCTCTTTCTGTCTCTCTGTCTCTCTCTGTCTCTGTCTTTCTGTCTCTGTCTGTCTGTCTCTCTCTCTCTCTTTGTCTGTCTCTCTGTCTCTGTCTGTCTCTGTCTGTCTGTCTCTCTCTCTGTCTCTCTTTGTCTTCGTCTGTCTATATGTCTATCATCTATCTTATCTATCACCCATTATCTATCTATCTATCTATCATCTATCTATCTATCTATCTATCTATCTATCTATCTATCTATCATCTATCTATCATCTTATAGTCAATATAATCAAGATATATTTATTATATCCAGTCAGCTTCACCTCTTAATGACTACATACAGTAGATAATTTTTCTCCATGAAGATCTGCCACTATGACTCTTTTAGGTTTGCCAATGGCACATCCATCACTGAGTCATCTTTGGTACTGCTGGTTGTCCTCTTCTTCTCTTTTTTCTACCCTTTCCAGTGTTATACCCTTCTTCAGAGAGCTAGGTCTTAGCATAATGTATCTGAAGCAGGATAATTTGAGCCAGGCCATTTGTATCTCCAGTAAGAACTCAGAGTTGATTTTTTTTAACGATTAAGTCCCTCCTCAGCCACCCTTTTCCAAGTTAACATTTTTCCCAAACTCAAACTTTTATCTTTTTCTGCTAAGAAAGGTGTTTAGAAGGAGAAAGGAACAACTCTATAAAGCCTTAGCAAGACCACACCTAGAGTACTGCATCCAATTTTGGTCACCACACTAGAAAAAAGATGTTGAGACTTTAGAAAGAGTGCAGAGAAGAGCAACCAGGATGATTAGGGGACTGGAAGATAAAACATACGATGAATGGTTGCAGGAACTGAGCATGGCTAGTTTAGTGAAGAGAAGGACCAGGGGAGACATGATAGCAGTCTTCCAATATTTGAGGGGCTGCCACAGAGAGGAGGGGATCAAGCTATTTCCCAAAGCACCTGAAGGCCAGACAAGGAATAATGGATGGAAACTGAACAAGGAGAGATTCAACCTGGAAATGAGGATAATTTTTCTGAGTGAGAACAATCAACCCATGGAACAGAAGTTGCCATCGGACGTTGTGGGAGCTTCATCACTGGAGGTTTTCAAGAAGAGATTGGACTGCCATTTGTCAGAAATGGTGTAGGGTCTCCTGCTTGGGCAGGGACCGGGGGTTGGACTAGATGACCTCCAAGGTCCCTTCCAACTCTGTTAATCTGTTAAACTTTAATAGCACACTAAATATGGAGACTGTGTCAGATTTATTGAACTAGGCCCAAATATTATCTGTGATGCAAATGCCCGTGTCCAAAATGGTTTATAAGCTCTGATATTCAAGCCCACCATGGGAGCGACCCTTGGTCACCCAAACATCTTGATGAAGCTTCTAAATTAGAACAAACAAGCATGGCCACGGCTTCCTGCTAGCCGTGGTTTTTGCAAGCAGAAGAGGAGACTGTCACAGCTTCCCTGCTGATGTTACAAATGAATGCCTACAGGAGTCCTGTCAAATTTCCTGTTTAATTTGCTGCCTGATTAAGATATGTGTGAGTGCACAGCTTTGCCTCTTGTTCTTTCTATAAGGATCAGTGATTTGCCCCTCACCCTCCACCCCCACCCTCTTGGTATTTCCAACTAAATAAGCATTAGCAGTATATGCAACTTCCTTCTTCAGGATAAACAGTCCAGCCATCTCGTTGCAATTAAAGACGATGTATTTGACTCTATCTAAAAATTGTCATGTTTCAAGGGAGCAATATTTAGAGTTGACTTGCTACTTCTGACTTGGATTCGGGTTCCAGAGAGTTAAAATAGCAATATCAGGCAGTATCTGAAGGTACAGCTGAAGATCTACCTGTCTTTTTATGAATTAGGAGAGGAGAGAAGCAACCTGGAACTAAGGACAGACTTCCTAATGGTGAGAACAATCAACCAATGGAATGGCTTGCCTTCAGAAGTTGTGGATGCCCCATTACTGGAGGCTTTCAATAATAGACTGGGCAGCCATTTGTTTGAAATGGTGTGGACCAGGGGTCTCCAACCTTGGTCACTTTAAGACTTGTGGACTTCAACTCCTAGAGTTCCTCTGGGATTCTGAGGAATTCTGGGAATTGAAGTCCACAAGCCTTAAAGTGGCCAAGGTTGGAGATCCCTGGTGTAGACCAAGGGTGTCAAACTCCCAGCCTGCGGGCTGGATGCATCATGTGATGGCCACACCCGTGCCTGGTTTAGCAAAGGGGGGGAAAAAAGTCCCGATACATCACGTGACACTGCCATGATGACGTGAGTTTGACACCCGTAGTGTAGACTCTCCCGCTCAAACAAGGGGTTGGTCAAGATGACCTCCAAGATCCCTTCCAACTCTGTTTTGTTATTTTTCTAAGAACAATGTCCAAAGACAGTTAGGCATGACATTGTTTTTGGAATACTGACTTCAGATGTTTGCATAAAAGATTTTGCTGGTCTTAAAGAGGAATCAATATTTATTCAGGTTTCTCTTTTCTGGATTCTTTCTTTTAAAAAAAAAACCCTTTTGTGGAAACCAGCATAAAACTGTTTCAGGATGAAGGCATTATCAGCAGCTTATTATGTTACAATCTGATGGAATGTACACCTGCAGGAACAGCAGTTTTTGACACCCAGAACTTTTCCAGGGAGAGGCCCAGATTAAGAGACTGCACAATTCTGAGCTGGAAGGAGGAATAGGGAAGAGGTTTAGGCTAGCCACACCCTAGAACACACACAAAAAAACCTCTAGAATATAATACATCCATGATACAAAAAAGATATTAAAGGTTACCACCTTTAGAGCGCTCCATGGCATCGGACCGGGGTATTTACGAGACCACCTTCTGCTACCAATAGCCTCTCACCGACCAGTACGCTCCCATAGAGAGGAGTTTCTCAGGGTGCCATCGGCCAAACAGTGTCGACTGGCGGCCCCCAGGGGGAGAGCCTTCTCTGTGGAGGCACCCACCATCTGGAACGAGCTCCCCCCGGAGATACGGAGGATCCCGGACCTGCGCACGTTTCGTCGTGCTCTCAAAACTTTTTTATTTCAGCAGGCTGGCCTGGCCTAACTCTCCTCTTTTAAATTTTTAATTCGTGATTTTATAAATTGGGTGTTTTAATCTGTGTTTCGGCCAAAATATTTAATAATTTTAAGGGATTTTTTAATATTTGTATTATCTGTATTTTATCTTGGCTGTTCACTGCCCTGAGTCCTTCGGGAGTAGGGCGGTATAGAAATTTGATGAATAAGAATAATAATAAAAATAAATAAATATTGAGGCCCTAAAAAGAGCACAGAGAAGAGCAACAAAGATGATAATAGGACTGGAGGTTGAATTGTGCAATGAATGGCTAAGGGAACTAGGTATGTTTAGTCTAATGAAGAGAAGTGATAGAAATCTTCCAATATTTGAAGGGCTGCCACAGGGAAGAGGGTATCAATTGGTTCTTCAAAGGACCTGGGAGCAGGGTAAGAAGCAATGGATGGAATCTCACCGGAGGGAGATTCAACCTGGAAATAAGGATGAATTTCCTGGCAGTGAGAAGGTTTAATTAGTAGAGCAGCTTGCCTCTTGGAGTTTTTGGTGCTCCGTTGCTGGGTGTTGCTTTTGAACTATCATCTATGAACGAGTAGCCAAGCATCTGAATTTTGATCACATGACCATGGGGATGATTCAAAGACCATAAGTGTGAAAAATGGTCATACCGTATTTTTCGGAGTATAAGACGCACCTACCTTTTTTGGTGAGGAAAACAAGAAAAGAAATGTCATTTGGGTTCAGTTCTGAACCCAAATCTGTCTCTGCCTCCCAGCAATTTACCTCCTTGCAGCAAACAAACTATTGTAAGTTGAGGACTACCTGTATTTACCACTGCAGCCAGGAAGCCCGTTTTTTCCCCTTCCAAATTTTCTTCTCTGCTGACAAGACTTCAATAAGCTAACAGCAAGGAATCCTCAATGGTCATCTCTAAAATCTAAGTGAATCTAGATGTCTATGGAGATCCTTAGTCATCCAGATCATGGCTGGTTTTTCTTTGAAGACATTTCACTTCTTATCCAAGAAGCTTCTTCAGCTCTGCATAAGAAGCAAAATGCCTTCAAAGAAAAACCAGAAAGTCTGGTTGCCTCTTGAAAAAGCACCTTTGGGATGAGTGAACCTAGCTTTCTTCCTTTGGGTTTACTCCTCTTCAGGAAAAGTTGAACCTGAAACCTGACAATTCATCTTTTTGTGAGATCTGGTTTTCCTTCCAGAGGTCAAACAGCAGATATAGCCCACAGAGATGTTTCATTTGTGATGACCTGTCTCCACTTCTAGAGAACATTGAACATGAAAAAAGTTAGCACCCACCCTTCTTAGAAAAATTAAATATTTTAAGAAATATTAAAAAGACAGAATATTATATTTCCCTGGATGAGAAATTGAGAAACATGCTCTTGGAGACAGAAACTTAGTCCCAGCTCCCTGCCCCCAACAAATATGTTGGTGCCAGCTTATTTACAAGACAAAAGACTGGGCCAACCTATCTACAAGACAATTAGACCTTCAGCTCCAGGGTGATGGGATTAAGACTTGACCCTCCAGGACATAATAGGATTAGCTATCAGCAGAGCTCACCACATGGCACAATCAAGCCCCTTCATTACATCAGCAAGGTTCATCCAAACTTGATTCAGACAAACATGACTCCACATGGGAGTCTGTAACCAATAGGATACATGCCCTTGCCACAGGAACAGGAAGCTCAAGTTCAAAGTCCAAGAGAGGGTATAAATAACACTCACTCTCCACTCCATGTGGTCAACAATCCAGAATCACACATGCTTGGTGGTTCGGCTTCACCATTAAACCACCCTTCCAAGCAGCCTCTATGTTTCCAGTGTTTTTCTCCTCACTTGGAACTGAACCCAAATGGACATTTCTTCCAACAACAGTTCAGTCAGGGACTTTATTATTGTGCCTCTAATGTTCAGATTGATGGGATAATACAATTCAGTGCAGTACCGTATGATGTAATCCATGAAAAGCTGTCATCAGCTCCAGTCGCCTGGGAGTAACTATGAGCTTTTCCTGAGAATGAATAAAGTCTAGCTTTTTAGCAAAAGTTCTAAAGTTCTTGGCTCTTAAATGCTTTATTAATGCTAGGATTGTAAGGAGTATCATACATAACTGAGTCTCAGTTTTCTAATGGACCTGCAAGAATGTCCAGCAAGTGAGGATGGGCTCCATCATGAGTCCAAAAGTTTGGAAGACTAAACCTCTTAGTCCCGTTGACCAACCCAGATTGGATAATGTCCAGGAAATCTCCAAAAGATGGATAGCAATCAGGAAGCAATGGAAATTTGATGAAAGTATAGAAAGGAACAGTGGTTTGACATTAAGTAAGGTTCTCTGTTCAGGGGTGCTATTCAGCAGTTCTGAAAGGTTCTGGAAAACCGGTAGCGGAAATTTTGAGAGGTTTGGAGAACTGGCAAATACTACCTCTGACTGGCCCCAGGGTGGGGAGGGAATGGAGATTTTGAAGTATCCTTCCCCAGGAGTGGGGAGGGAATGGGGATTTTGCAATATCCTTCCCCCAGGAGTGGGGAGGGAATGGGGATTTTGCAGAATCCTTCCCCCAGGAGTGGGGAGGGAATGGGGATTTTGCAGTATCCTTCCCCTGCCATGCCCACCAAGGCACGCCCACTAAGCCATACTATACCACACCCACCAAGCCACACCCACAGAACCAGTAGTAAAAAAAAAAATTGAATTCCACCACTGTCTCTGATATCCTCCCGACATTTTAAATGATGGATTTTGTACGTCCCACTCAGCATGATAAAAGCTCCCAAAGGAGTATTTTTTTCAAGAGGCAACTGAACTTCTTTGTTTTTCTTTGAGGATGTTACTCTTCTCATCCAAGAAGCTTCTTCATCTCTGACTGGATGGTGGGGAATGGAAGGATTTATATTCCTTGCAGACAGCTGGTCATTTGCATCCTTTTAGGGAGTCATTGAGGCTTTCAGCCATTCCAAGCAGGCTCCACACCCATTTGCACTACTCACGTGGTCCTGAGAACACAGATAAAACTCCAAGTGGCCTTAACGTCTCTCTAAAAGGATGCAAATGACCAGCTGTCTGCAAGGAATATAAATCCTTCCTTTCCCCACCATCCAGTCAGAGATGAAGAAGCTTCTTGGATGAGAAGAGAAACGTCTTCAAAAGAAAAAAAAAACCCAAGAAAGTCCAGTTGTCTCTTGAAAAAGCACCTTTGGGACAACCATGACCTGGACGAGTGAGAATCTCCATAGACATCTGGGTTCACTTAGATTTTAGAGATGATGGATGACCGAGAATCTCCATAGGCTGTCAGGTGGCCTGAATGTCAGAATTTCAAAACCATGTTGTAAGTCCATTTTCTTTAAAATTTGTAATTTTATTAGAACACATATTGGACATTTACACATACAACATATAACTTATCATATTTAAGCATTGTTTCTTAGTGGTCTTCCAGTTATTACTTTATTATTATTCTTCCCCTTTATCTTAATCTATTACTCCATCTTCTTCCCCTCCTTTTCCTCTTCCCCCCCTCTTTTTTTTTCCTTTTTCCCCTATAGAGAACTGTATATTTTAGTTATCTCTTTACTATTATACATTTCTACCTTCATATTATATACATTTTTGTTCCATTCCACACATATGATACATCTCTATTTTGTACTTCTATTTTTAAGTCCATTTTCATGGTCTGTTGTAACTTTGAATGGCCAGTCATAAGTCGAGGGCTACTTCTATAGCGTCCTTTCTTCCAATCACAGGCTGCAAGTTCTAAAACACATTCATTCCCTCTAAAGCAGTTTCCCATTTCATGGAAGTGAAAACTCTGTTGCCAACCTAGGATAATTGGCAATAAAAGTTATATTTAAAATACTTAAACATTGCTTTCCCTGTTGCTAGCAACTAAGACTGTCAGGCTGAAATAACACTTGTTTATTTAACACAAAGGGAAAGGATGAAGAAAACAAGCTGTTCGAGAGAACATTTCCAAACATTATTTTAATTAGTCACATGAAAGTACATTTCTATAAGGGTGTGTATCGGAGTCTGGGTATATGTATGTATTAGTGTCTCTCTTTGTAGATAGATAGATATATATATATATATATATATATATATATATATATATATATATATATATATATATATATATATATATATATACACACACACACATACACTCACACACATACACATACACACTCCATTACATCTTGCTTGGCAGGAAAATAAAAATAAAAATATCTTCTTAATGGCACAGTGCCATTTTACGTGTGTGCCACAGGCTTGGCAAGTCGGTGTGACGGTCCAAGTTCTTTTCAGCTCTAATCCATCTTGCTGTCTTTTCCCCAAAGGGCACAAATACTTTTATTAGAGGCCAAAAAAACCTGATACATGCTTCTGGAATCACAGGGATGCCTTTTGTAGAAGATTTTTGCAAACACCGCCTAGTATTAAATTGTTTCCAAGAAAAACAGTTGTCACCGAGACTCCATGCAGAGGCTAATATTCCATTTTTATTT
Organism: Arizona elegans; assembly: GCA_022577455.1. Taxonomy (NCBI): domain Eukaryota; kingdom Metazoa; phylum Chordata; class Lepidosauria; order Squamata; family Colubridae; genus Arizona; species Arizona elegans. The sequence continues at coordinate 2,818,761 of JAKOOJ010000057.1, forward strand.
TATTTATTTTTTTTTTGTTTTCCTTAGAGCCCTATCATTTGATTTCTTTCAACCCCAGTTTGAATAGGGCTCATCAGTCATGATCAGCCTCATAACAATCTGAGTTAAAACCCCGGAGCTTGGCAGTATTCAAAGCAGCAACTTTGGCCCAAGGCAAACCAAAGCTTTGTTTCTGATCTCTTTGTTCCCTTTCTTGGATGAAAGAAAGAATACAGTAAACAATTATTAAGCTGAACGGGCACTTAAGGATTGGTTTGGAAGCCAGTTGATCGGGTCACTGAGATTATGATGGTTTAGTTTGAATTTTGACCTTTGGCAGCTGAAACAACCACAGAGAAACAAACTCTCAACTGATGCATCCCTCCATCAGCTTCCTCACATAGGATCTCCCAATAGGATCGCTTGTTGCATACTGGAAGAAAGCAGTTACTCACCTTACTCTTGCCCAGAATCAACTGAATTGAGATAGACAGTTATAAAAAAATGTAATAAGTAAATAAATAAAAATCTAACTCACCACTTTTTAGACACTTTGGTGGCACTGTGGTTGGAATGCAGCATTGCAGGCTAATTCTGCCAACTGCCAGCAGTTCGATCCTCAACCGACTCAAGATTGACTCAGCCTTCCATTCTCCCAAAGTTGGTAAAATGAAGACCTCGATTGTTGGGGTCAATATGCTGGTATTGTAAACCACCCAGAGAGTGCTGTAAACACTATGGGGCAGGGGTGCTATTCAGCAGGTTCTGGAGAACCGGTTGCGGAAATTTTGAGTAGTTCGGAGAAACGGCAAATACCACCTCTGTCTGGCCCCAGAGTGGGGTGGGAATGGAGATTTTGCAATATCCTTCCCCCAGGAGTAGGGAGGGAATGAGGATTTTGGAGTATCCTTCCCCCAGGTATGGGGCAGGAATGGGGATTTTGCAGTATCCTTCCCCCAGGAGTGGGGAGGAAATGGGGATTTTGCAGTATCCTTCCCCCAGGAGTGGGGAGGGAATGGAGATTTTACAGTATCCTTCCCCTGCCATGCCCACCAAGCCACACCATGCCCACCAAGCCACGCCCACAGAACCGGTAGTAAACAAATCTGAATTCGACTACCTCTATGAGGCAGTATATAAATCTAAGCGCTATTTGTCAACTTTGAAATGTGCCTATGCTGTTTTTTCACAGCCATCTTTTCATTACTCAGCTTGCCGCAGACAATGGCGGGGAGGGAAAGGTCTGGAATGCTAGCCCCAGACGACAACAAGAAATCATCCTGTGGGAATCAAGGTCATCTCAACAGATGTTAAGCAAGGACTTGAAGGAGTCGCCATAGAGACACCAGAACATCTAATTGTGACCTGGGCAAAGGAAGGGAGGAAAGAATTCGTTCTTTAATTAGGTAAAAACTGTGGGCGCTAGCTAGAGTTGGTTTTGCTTCATGCGTGCCAAAATGATGTACTCAATAAAATTATGGTTAAAGAGTTCTGATCGATTCTACTTGCTGGTTTGGTTGGGTTCGTCAGTTGGAATATTGACGCTATTTTTATTGCTACATACATACCCTATTTCCCCCAAAATAAGACATCCCCTGATAATAAGCCCAATCAGGCTTTTCAATGCATGGCAATAAGGCCAAGCACTTATTTCAGGGTTCAAAAAAAATATAAGACAGGTCTTATTTTCAGGGAAACACGGTACATAATACATACATATGTACATATGTACATATATGAGGGTAAAGTTTAATTTTCTGAGCTGGTGGGTTGGTTTCCGAACATATTGTTACCAGACTTGATAACATCTTTCATATATATATATATATATATATATATATATATATATATATATATATATATATATATATATATATATATTCATTCTCAGGTTTTCGCGGGTGTTTGTATGTAGGTCTTTGGTTATTCGGGTCTTCTCCCACGTAAAATTGGAAGTGTCTTGGCGCCAAGACACTTCCAATTTTACGTGGGAGAAGACCCGAATAACCAAACACACACACACACACACACACACACACACACACACACACACACACACACACATATATATATATATATATATATATAAAATTTTTCCAACATTTAAAACACAAAACACAAATTTACACTTATTACAGCATTTTCATATCAGTATCAATATCATTCATAACATTCATGTTTACATAAATTCTATTTCTATGGTTCACTATCCTATATTATGCCTTCTTTTAAATTATAATAATATCTACAATCATATTATCATCAATATAATATAGTTCTTATATATTATACATTATATATCATATTTTCTACATCTTATATATTAATTTTACTCCTATTCTCAAGCCAGGTATACCATCTACTGCAAATTTGGTAGTACTCAGATTCTTTTCTCTCTTTCAATTCCATAGACAGCCTATCCATTTCTGCACACTCATAGATTTTTCTTATTATCATTAGTTCTGAAGGAATATCAGCCTGATTCCAATTCTGGGCAGAAACGATTCTGGTTGCCATTAATATGTGTAATATTATGTATTGAAATTTGTTACCCATTTTCCCATCAAAAATGACCAAAAGGAATAATTCCGGCTTCAATTCGATTGAAGGTAGCTAACATCTTCAGCGGAGTTTAGGGGATGTCAGGGTCGGTGTTCTTCTATTTATAAGGGCTTCAGGTGTGGCCGTGTCAAGTGAGGGTCTTGTGATGGGTCAAGTGTGAGTCATCAATGAAAGTCTTGTGATGGGTCTTGTGATAGGGAGGTTACATCAAGTCAGGGTCATTGGGAGGTGAACTGCTGGTGGTGGTGGGGAGTTGTGTGGGTTGGCTGAGGGTCGGTGTTGTCTCTGGTTGGCTGTGTGGTTGATTTGGATTCTGAGGGGTTCGAAGGCTGCTTGTAGGTCTATGTGTCCATGGATGGAATTGCTTGTGGAGTGCCAGCAGTGGTGGGTTGCTACCGGTTCTCCCCCAGTTCTTGCGAACCGGGGAGAAATTTTGAGTAGTTCAGAGAACCGGTAAATACCACCTCTGCCTGGCCCTGCCCCCAATCTATTCACTGCCTCCCAAGTCCCAGCTGATTGGCTAGAAGGAAAAAAACTGTTTAAACTCTTGCCGCAGTGCTTCAAAGGGCCGCTCTACAGCTGATCAGTGGTAAAAGACAGTGTGGTGGTAGACCGGTGCGCTTCAAAAACAAATGGGTAGACCGGTACAGCTCTGCAAGCAGTTAAAAGCCTGGCAGACCAGTACCTCTGCTAAATCCTATAGAATTGTCACATGACCATCAAACTATGCTCACAAACTAAGCCCCGCCCACAGAACCGGTAGTAAAAAAATTTAGAACCCACCCCTGAGTGCCAGGCTTCAATGAACTCACAAGTGGGGTGGATGGTAGTGTGGCCGATGATTTTTGTGTTGCTCCAGTCGAATTTGGTGCTGTTTGGTGTGGCTAGAGATTAAGGATTTGGAATTGTGGCGTTTGAGTGCACTGACTTTTTTGACTGTATTTCTCATATTTATATTCATCAATTATGGACGTTCCATCACTGGAGGTTTTTAAGAAGAGAATGGACAGTCACTTGTCTGAAATGGTATAAGGTTAAACAGAGTTGGAAGGGACCTTATGGGTCATCTAGTCCAACCCCCTGCTCAAGCAGGAGACCCTACACCATGGCAGTCCAATCTCTTCTTGAAAGCCTCCAGTGATGAAGCTCCCACAACTTCCAAAGGCAACTTCTGTTCCATGAGTTGATTGTTCTCACTGTCAGAAAGTTCCTCCTCATTTCTAGGTTGAATCTCTCCGTGATCAGTTTCTATCCATTATTCCTTGACTGGCCTTCAGGTGCTTTGGAAAACAGCTTGACCCCCATTCCTCTCTGTGGCAGCCCCTCAAGTATTGGAACACAGCTATCATGTCTCCCCTGGTCCTTCTCTTGATTAGACTAGCCATGCCCAGTTCCTGCAACCGTTCTTCATATCATTTAGCCTCTAATCCCCTAATCATCCTGGTTGCTCTCCTCTGTACTTGGATGCAGTACTCTAGGTGTGGTCTTACTAGAACTTTACTTTACTTTACTTTACTTTGATTTATATACCGCCCTACTCCCAAAGGACTCAGGGCGGTGAACAGCCAACAATAAAATACATACATACAAAATTTAAAAAGCAGAGATAAAATCGAATTAAATAGTTTGGCCCAGACAGATTTAAAACCCCAATCAATTTAAAACAAATTTAAACTTTGAATATTAAAAATATTAAAAAATATTAAAAAATATTAAAAAATATTAAAAAATATTAAAAAATATTAAAAATATTAAAAAATATTAAAAAATATTAAAAAATATTAAAAATGTTTAAAAAGAGAGAGAAAGTTAGGCCAGGCCCGCCTGGTGGAATAAAAAGGTCTTAAGAGCACGGCGGAAAGTGCGTATATCCGGGATCTTCCGTATCTCTGGGGGGAGCTCGTTCCAGATAGTGGGTGCCCCCACAGAGAAGGCCCTCCCCCTGGGGGCCGCCAGTCGACATTGTTTAGCTGATGGCACCCGGAGGAGCCCCTCTCTATGAGAGCGTACCGGCCGGTGGGAGGCTATTGGTGGTAGTAGGTGGTCCCGGAAGTACCCAGGTCCTGAGTCATGGACTCAGTTCACTAGAAGACCTCCAACGTCCCTTCCAGCTCTATTCTGATTGCTTGATTGAAATCATGGCATCAATTTCACACACAATTCCTAAATGCAGTTCCCGAGGAAGGGGGAGAGTGGGGGGAATGATGCTGTTGGAATGTGCAAGTCAGCCTTGATCCAATTAAACTCTGATTACATTCAAATAGTTCTTAAAATGATTGAATTTGGGGAAAGGGCCTTTTTCCCATGCACAGAAGTCCATTACGAAATCAACTTTGATTCGATTGAATCGCCTTTGAATAGAAGCTTTGCAGAACCCTAATACAGCTTTGATTTCTATCCACATATATATTCAGTTTGATTGTTAATGTGATCTGTCCTAATAGCCTCAGTTTCCTGCCACAGGTACAATCCATTAAGAAAATACATTCAATGCTTCCAGGTTCTACATCTGTTTCTAAGCTTATATGTGCATTTCTATTCCTCTTGAGAATGGGTATGGTGTTATATAGCTCATAAAACTACTTAGAACTGTATACAAATAGTGTTTTGAAATTCCCCATAAGATTTGGGCAACGAGAAACTTGATGGAAGATTCCTCTGAATTTCTCCAACAATTTCTCAAGGGCAGAGTTATCCTTAGCATGACTGTGGGGAAAAAAAACCCAAGGAAGGAGAAATCCTCTGCTGAGATCTTTTGTTGGGTTGAATGAAAGTGTGAGAAGCCAAGAAGGTTGAAAACCACAAGAAATCAGAACAATGAAAATATAGAACAATTGTATATAACTTTTGGTTATCAAATGAAGACTAGTTGGTTATCATATGAAGAATTGGATATGTCTAGATCAGTGAAGGCTAACCTTTTTGCCATCACATGCCAGGGGGGTCGCGCACACCTGCACCCACACCCATAAGTCAATGTGCCCCGCCCCCCTGTGCATGTGCGTGCAACCTCCCGCACTCCCCCCACTATTGGCACGCGATGGCACAGTGGGACTGGAAAGCCCATTTTTCACCCTCCCCAGGCTCCAGAGCCTTTCTAGGAGCCTGGGGAGGGTGAAAACAGCCTCCCCCCCGGAGACTCTCTGGGGGTTGGAAATGACCCATTTCCCAACTTCCGGTGGGCCCAGAAGACCCGAAAATCAGCTGGCCAGTGCACGCATGTATGCTGGAGCTGAGCTAGGGCAATGCTCGTGTGCCCAAAGATATGGCTCCGCGTGCCACAGGTGCCATAGGTTCACCATCACGGGTCTAGGTTAATGAAAAGAAGGACTAGAGGGGACATGATAGCAGTGTTCCAATATCTAAGGGGCTGCCTCAAAGAACAGGCATCAACCTATTCTCTAAAGCACCTGAAAGCAGGACAAGGAACAATGGATTGAACCTGATCAAGGACAGAACCAACTAGAAATAAGGAGAAATTTCCTGATTGTTAGAACAATTAATGGCTTAGAATGGTGGAATAGCTTGCCTCCAGAAATTGTGGGTGCTCCAACATTGGAGGTTTTTAAGAAGAGATTTGACAGCTATTTGTCTGAAACAGTACAGGGTCTCCTGCTTGAGCAGGGGGTTGGACTAGAAGATCTCTAAGATCCTTTCCAACTCTGTTATTCTGTTATCTTGCAACATATAAAGCGTAAAGATCATTGTAGACTAACTGTAATAATTCCTATTAATTTCTCTCTCTTTTTGTAAATAAGAAAAACCCTAAAAACAAATTAACGTCCATAGCACTGAGTAAAAACTGTTAAGGAAAAAATGGTGAATAGTCAAAAATCCACAATTAAAATATGGTAGAGCACAATGTTTGGGTAGGGCAATCTCTGAAAAAGTTTGAAACAGAGCAAAGGATAAGTTTCTAAACTTCTTCCCCAACCCCATGGAGAAATGAAATATGTCAAAGGTCATTTCTGAAGTGAATTTGAATATTCACATAATTCCGTCATATCAGCTTTTTTGCAGTTTCTGGAAAATATCCAATGCTGTCCACAGATAAAGCTTATTGTTACTTTCAACTGTGTGTAACAGGCCCTTTCATTTAATCCATCTACTTGGGGTTCAGGATTGGCTTGTTTATTCTCATACTGCCAAAGTTCACAATTATCTCATTTAAAATTTGTCCAGAATGTCAGGCTCTGACATGTTGCAAATCAACTATTACTGCCATGAGAAATACAGAACAATTCAAATGAGATGATGCACACGCCTTCAGGTTGATCTCACAGCTTATACAAGTACAGTATGTGCCAAAGTCCTTCAATGTTAACCTTGGTGCCTTCTCAGCAGTGCTGGGTTTCAAAAATTTTTACTACCGGTTCTGTGGGTGTGGCTTGGTGGGCGTGGCATGGCTTGGTGAGCATGGCAGGGGAAGGATACTGTAAAATCTCCATTCCCACCCCACTCCAGGGGAAGGTTACTGCAAAGTCCCCATTTCCTCCCGATCAACCGGGACTCAGGAGGCAGAGACTAGATGGGGGCGGGGCCAGTCAGAGTTTTTACTACCGGTTCTCCAAACTACTCAAAATTTCTGCTACCGGTTCTCCAGAACCTGTCAGAACCTGCTGGATTTGAGTAGTTCAGAGAACCAGCGAATACCACCTCTGGCTGGCCTCAGAGTGGGGAGGGAATGGAGATTTTGCAATATCCTTTCCCCAAGAGTGGGGAGGGAATGGGGATTTTGCAGTATCCTTCCCCAGGAGTGGGGCGGGAATGGAGATTTTGCAGTATCCTTCCCCCTGGAGTGGGGCAGGAATGGAGATTTTGCAGTTTCCTTCCCCTGGAGTGGGACAGGAATGGAGATTTTGCAATATCCTTCCCCCAGGAGTGGGGAGGGAATGGAGATTTTGCAGTATCCTTCCCCCCGTAGTGGGGAGGGATATGGGGATTTTGCAGTATCCTTCCCCTGCCATGCCCACCAAGCCACACCCACCAAGCCACACCATGCCCACCAAGCCCACATCCACAGAACCGGTAGTAAAAAAAAATGTGAATTTCACTACTGGTCTTCAAAGAAAAACCAGAAAGTCCGGCTGCCTCTTGAAAAAGCTCCTTTGGGTCAACCATGACCTGGATGACTGAGAATCTCCATAGACATTTGCCAGGTAAATATAGTCAATTCTTATTATTCACAGGTTCCCATATTAGCAAATTCACCTGCTTGCTAAAATTTATTTGTAGCTCCCAAATCAACACTTCTGGCACTTCTCCATCATTCATGGACGTGCTTAAAGGAGAGAAAAATGTGAATCACCCAATGCACACACGTTTTCAGCTGAGTTTCAGTGAGGTGGAGGTCTGCCTTCTTGTTTCAGCTCTCACACCGCAAACCAGTGTCCTGTATTTCCCTTAGGAGCAATGATTCAATATTCCCTGTTTCATTGTTCACAGTGACTTTGTAGAACATAACTACCGCGGAAAATGAGAATCAACGGTACCAGCAGGAGCATTGGAAAGTGAGCTAAGTTAGAAAATAGGATAATTCAGTTACCAGATTAAAAGGGTTATTGAAATACTGCTAACTGCTCTGCTATCACAAATCCCTTATGTTATTAGAGGTTTCAAGTGCCGTGGGAACACCAGGGAGTTAACTGACCCCGTCAACTAACTCACCAGTTATGATCCAATCAGTTCTTTCAAGGGAGTGAGAAATGTTCTTTACGCTTTTTCACTACAGGTTCAAAACATTAAGGAAGACACTGTGCGTGCATCTAATCTAAACAGGCTTAGACATACATAGAGTTCAGTGGTGGGTTTCATTTTTTGTTACTACTGGTTCGCTGAGGGCGTGAACAAGAGGTGGTATTCAGCAGGTTCTGACCAGTTCTGGAGAACCATTACTGGAAATTTTGAGTAGTTCGGAGAACCGGTAAATACAACCTCTGACTGGCCCCGACCAGTGGTGTGTTGCCCCCGGTTCGGACCGGTTCTATAGAAACAGTAGTAAAACTGGAGGGAGGCTCCGCCTACCGACCCCACCGTCATCAGGACGCTTCTGTGCATGAACATGCACATGCAGCCCCGTTGCAAACCAGTAGTAAAGGTAAGTAGAACCCACCCCTGGCCCCATCCCCATCTATTCTCTGCCTCCCGAGTTCCCAGCTGATAGGAAGGAAATGGGGATTTTGCAGTAACCTTCCCCTGGAGTGGGGAGGAAATGGAGATTTTACAGTATCCTTCCCCTGCCACTCCCACCAAGCCACACCCACCAAGCATGCCACTCCCACCAAGCCACACCCACCAAGCATGCCACTCCCACCAAGCCACACCCACCAAGCATGCCACACCCACCAAGCCATGCCATAACCACCAAGCCACGCCCACAGAACCAGTATTAAAAATTTTTGAATCCCACCACTGGCGTGAACACTCACTTCATGCGCTCATGCGCCTTCCACGCATGGGCCCAGCCTAAAAAACATGCCTAAACAGGACAGCATAGAGCCAGGGAAAGTGGGTGGTCTCATCCACAATTTCCGTTAACGGTTCGTGCGAACTGGTTTAAACCAGCTTAATATCACCTCTATTAACTCCATAGAGTCAAGTTGTGTTGTGGGAATCCTGAAACCCAATTTATTAGTCTGGATTGCATTTCTACCCCTCCACGGAAAAGCTGGTGTAAAAAAGCATTTGTTCTGATTTGCTGGCATTGCCTGATGTGCTCAGAAGCCACATCAACATCTGATTTCTGATTGAGGGATGAGCTTGTGATGTTATAACGTTTTGCTAGTACTTTGTCTGATAAAAGAGCTAAACGATGCCAGATGAGAAGATTTGATTGGTTCATGACCAGGAGTTGGTTCTAAATTTTTTTACTACCGGTTCTGTGGGCGTGGCTTATTTTGTGGGTGTGGCTTGGAGGTCATGTGACTAGGTGGGCGTGGCTAGCTGGTCAGAGTCATTTCTGGAAGGTCCTCGCACTTACGACCAGTCCTGCACTTACGACCCGACTCATTTGTTTGCTTTTAACACTGATCAGCTGTAGGATGGCCCTTTGAAGCCCCGCGGCAGGAGTTTAAACAGTTTTTTTTCCCTCTAGTCATCAGCTGGGACTCAGGAGGCAGCAATAGATTGGGGGTGGGACTAAATAAAAGGTAAGAATAGCGTGGGTGGGGGGGTGGGAGGGCGGGGGGGAGAACCGGTTCAGTGACATCATATCACCACCACTACCGGCTCGGCCGAACCAGACCGAACCGGGAGGAACCCACCACTGTTCATGACTGATTGGAGGAAATGTGTGAAGAAGGCCATCATGTAATGCCACATTTAGAAAAAAAAGTACGTAAGCATTGTGATGGAGCCCTAAAAATCCAGATGTTCTGTGCTTGCGATCCAGTGATATCTTTAAAGAGAGTGAGAAATATTTCTACCATTTTTTTTTAATTGGATGTTGGGGTATTAAAGAAGAAATGAATTAATTCCTGCAGAGTTTTAACAACCTGTTTCCCCAGGTTGTGTTCCTCTAAAAAAAAAGCCCCATGAAGCTGCCAAAATTTTGCATCCTGCTGTTGAATTTCTGTATGAGACTTCAGTGGGAGATTATGGTGGAATGTACAGTAGTGGCCAAAATTGTGAAACCTTTTAGGAAAAGTGTATTTTTCAGGTTTGATGGCTAATAACACCATTTTTGGGGGAGGAGTTTCAAGATAATCATATTCTACTGCTGGAATGGCCTGGGAATAGCCCAGACCTTAACCCAATTGAAAATCTATGGAGCAGACTAAAGAAACTTGTTAGTCAGAAGCGACTCAGCAATAAAACCCAGTTAATAGAAGCCATCCTTCAATCTTGGATTCACATTAGAACAGCTGCAGAACTCAAAGACTTGGTTCACTCCATGGGAAGACGTTGTAAGGCCGTAATTCAAGCTAAAGGTTACCCAACTAAGTATTCACTGACATGGTGATCATTTTTGTATATCTAATTTTTTCTACGTTTTTCACTTTTCTTCTTTATCCTGTAACTGCTATTCTAATAGCAAATCCTTCATAAAAGCTATTGCATTACATTCTTGATTCAATTATCTTTCCATTGATATATAATTTTATGGTACTATTCCAAAAAAAAAAAAAAGTCGTGTTATTAGCTAGTTTTAGAAAATACACTTTTCCCAAAAGTTTCCACAATTTTGGCCACTCCTGTAGTTTGGATTCCCAGGAGGGACCCAGGAGGGAGGGGCTGCATTCCAGAGGAGCAAAACACAATGAAGTTTAGAAGTTTGGTGTAAGACAAAGAGGGAGAAGGCAGCTTCTCTCTAGGAGTTCTTAGAGTAGATCTAAAATCTATGATCTATGATTCTTCACGGACGTATCTTTTCTTTTATGTACACTGAGAACGTATGCACCAAGACAAATTCCTTGTGTGTCCAATCCCACTTGGCCAATAAAAAAAAATATATTTTATTCTACTCTATTCTAATGGTGCGAGTAGTCTGCTTTACTTTGGCAAGATTTTTGTCTATAGGTGAGAAGAACAATAAAGGAAAGTGCTTGGAAGAACCTTAGCATATCATTCTTGGGTTTTGGAACTTGTTGGTGACTCAGAAAAGAGATCAGAGATGGATTGTGGGTCAATAGGTGAGATATTCACCTATCTTGTAAAGCAATCAGCCGCATGGAGACCCAATGATAGATGTACGTATCTTGGAAAGTGCATATTTTATACTAGAGACTCCCTTATTTAAAAAGCTTTGGGAAGCTGCCAGTGTTAAAACTCTGCCTTTGCTTTTATTTTCCCGCATTCCTACCCGTGTGTGTCAAAATTCAGTGTTGAGGGATGACGTTATGAATACGAATGCAACATTCATCCAACATTCAACTTGGTGATCTGCTTTCTTGTTACAGAAAGTCAAGCGGGAATTAGTTCGTTTTAGCTGCCATTTCCACTGAATGCCATCAGAGGCTGATCTGATGAGTAACGCCGTTTCATAATTTTTAAAGAGAGTTTAACTTACACCCAACTGCTTTCCCCTTAACCCCCTTCTCCCTCTCTCCCCCGCTCCTACTTCTTCCTCGAGACATTTTTTGCAGCTGATCTGGAGGATATCACTCAAAACTGATTTTATCGTTCAAGAATAAAATAGATGTGATTGGCTTTCAAGGTACTGTGCAAATGCCAGATCTTAGAGGCCTTTTTAAAATAAGTTTTAAATGGTTTTTATTTTTTAAGGCTCAGAATATTTTCCATTGTGGAGAGAGAGAGAAAAAAAAGATTTGGTGCCATTAAGTACATTTTTTTCATTGTGTGAAAAGCCTGATCTATTTTTTTTTTTTTTGTAAATTTCCTTTCTCAAACAAAACTATATATATATATATATATATATATATATATATATATATATATATATATATATATAAACCAACATATATAATTTAATCCATTTCTTAAAACATTCGTGTGTAAGATAAAAGGCCAGCTTTCAGCACACTGTCTTGTTTGGAAGGAACCCATTTCAAAATAAGCAATATTGATACAGTATATAAAACTGATATACTTATTATATATAAATAATAAGAAATTATATAATTATATAATTATATAGAAATAATAAGAAATAATAAGAAAAACCATGTTGTTCTGCCAGGCTGGGCTATCAATGTAAATATTTTAATTGGTTTTAAAAGGGATTTTAAATTTGGGGTTTTATAAATTGGGCCTATTATTTAATAATTTTAATTATTTTTAAATTTTGTCTGTCTTTTTTTTTTAATTAGGCTGTACACCGCCCTGAGTCCTTCGGGAGAAGGGCGGTATAGAAATAAAATTAATAAATTAAAAAAAAAATTCCAAGCATGTTTTGCTTTCTGATAAACAGAGTTGGAAGGGGTCTTGCAGGTCATCGAGTCCAATCCCCTGCCCAGGCAGGAGACCCTACATCTGCCTCTACCTAGGATCGAACTCACAACCTCCTGATTATGAGGCAAGAAGTCCACCTCTAGGCCACCGGCCGGTGGAGAACTTGAAAGCAAAAACTTTGTAGCTCGTAAAGTTTCATAGCTCTCCATGTGTGTTCCATCATGGACAAAAGGTTAACACAGAAAAATTAACATCTATTCTCAGTCTTTTGGGGAATACCAAGCTAGAAATTTCTTGGGTAAATGGTGTCCAGTTTAGAAGGATCTAGGACAACTCGCCAAGGGCAGCTCAACAACAATATACAGTTTTTACAGTAACAGAGTTGGAAGGTACCTTGGAGGTCATCTAGTCCAACCTCCTGCTCACTCAGGAGACCTATACCAGTGATGGCTAACCTTTTTGCCATCACATGCCAGGAGGAGGGTGGGGGAGGTTCGCACACACACGCCCACACCCATATTCTATGCACCCCACCCCCGGGCATGCACACGTGATCCTCCCACCCCTTCCTGACACGCGATGGCCCTGTAGGCCCGTTTTTCTTTCTCACCTGGCTCCAGATCCTCTCTGAGTCTAGGGAGGACAAAAACAGCCTTCCCTCTCTAGGAGTCTCTGGAAGCTGGGGACAGCAAAAAATGTCACTTCCTGTCCAACTGGAAGTTAGAAAACTGGCCGTTTCTGGCCTCCGGAGGGCCTCCGAAAGGGTGGGGAAGGCTGTTTTCACCCTCCCTAGACTCATAGAGAGGATCTGGAGACAGGTGAGAAAGAAAAATGGACCTTCCCCACCCCACCCCAGGCCCTCCGGAAGCAGGAAACAGTCTCTTTCCCTGCTTCTAGTAGGCCCAGAAGGTCCGAAAATCAGCTACCCAGTGCATGCATGCACACCAGAGCTGAGCTCGCGTGGCCACTGATAGGTTCGCCATCACTATACTATACTCACACAGGACAACTCACTGCAGCCAATTCATTGTGGGACAATTCAATACCGTATTAATTTTTTTCATCCAGCTATTTTTATTATTGATGACCACGTTTTCATCGAAATTATTGTAACTCTTGTATTTCTGGATTGGCTTTCTTTATGTTATTATTATTACTGGCCACAGTTTTCTCGAAATTAATTTAACTTTTGTGTTTGTTGAATTGTCCCGCGGCGATATGACCACTGTCCCATTCTGAGTTTAGGATACAGCCATAAAGTAAGAACTACACAATAATACACAAGCAAGATAAAATAATTCCAACCTTTAATATTACCAATATATATATATATTGGTTGGATTCACACACAAAAAAGGAAAGCCAGGATAAATAAAACAGATATGGGAAATAAGCCATAATTTAGCCTTAATTTAATTCACACATATTATTACCCCACAATAGATGAGTACCTATATTTGTGCCCCAGGGATAAAATGCACTTACCTTCGCTACCAGATCGCAAATCAGTGGTGGGTTGCCCCCGTGTCAGACCGGTTTGCAAGAACCGGTAATAAAACCGGTGCAAGCCCCCCCCCCCACCGCCCCGGATGTCATCATCAGCAATCTGCGCATGTGCAGAAGCAAGGCGTGTGTATTCTCTTCGCTTGTGCACGTGTGCGCGTGATCCTATTGCGAACCGGTAGTAAAGATAAGTAGAACCCACCCCTGTCGCAAATGTAAGCATGTACGCCTCCTCCACGCATGCACAGAGCCTTCTGCACATGCGCAGAGGGTCAAAAATCGGACATGATGATGTCCGAGTGGGTGGGCGGAGCCTCCCGCCACCGGCCCTACCGGATCACGCAAGCCGGATAGATCTGGCTGAATTTCACCACTATTGTGCCGGAACCAATGACAGAATTGGAAGGAGGCAGTTAACTTTCTGCTCAGTGCAGAAACTCAAATTAAATATCTTGATTAGTTGATTGTGCAATTCTGACTAAACCTGCCCAGTGAAAGGAGTTTAGCATCTTCTTCAACAATGGCATTGGCTGCTAAATTTTTCTTACCAGTTTTCCTAAAATACCATCCGAATCTGCCCTTTTATAACAGGAAGCCATTATCCTGTGTCCTACATTATAGTATGATAGAGGCCTTCTGTGCTCCAGTTTCTCTGAATCTTTCTTTAAAATGAATACAATTTTGAGAGCAACTGAAGTGGTACGAGACCCATTTTTCGCAGGTCGGATCAAAAGTCTTGGGCGGAACGTAGGCAGACATGTTCGGTATGCCTCCTGTAGTTCGCCTCGTCGCCTATCTGAAGCTCGTGGTCTCACTGGTTCGCTTCTTGTGGCCTCAATCCCACCTTCGTCGCCAATGAAGTGGTTCGGGAATAACGAGAGGCACAAGCAAGCAAGTGACAACAGCTCTTTAATATACAGTGAGACTTCAGCAAAAACTCAGGGGCTGCAGTCCTCCTTATATACAATCCTGGAGGGACTGTCAGCCAATCAGAAACTTAGGCAGGTTTGAAACTCCCGCTGAAAAGTATCAATACATAACAGCAACAGTTTGAGAGAACTATTGCTTCTCATCATTTGGGAAGTCTTATTTCTGCTGATAGGGTCTATAACTGTCTTTGACATTTCATGAGCCCCATTGCGCCACTGACTCATTTTCAGCTTATGATCAACTGCAGGTTTCAATTTCATAAAGCTAGGCTCCCCCAGTCTTGTAACTAGGTTTTGATTTTTTGTTGTTGTTGTTTTTAAATGAAAAAATTTGCAATTATCACTATTATAGCACATCCTGCTTATTATCAGATCATTTTCTCCTAATGTTAATGCTCTTAATGTCAAGAACATTTTGTGTTTTGGTTCTGATTTCTATACCTTTAGCTCTCTACCCAAATTTAATAGACATTCCTTCTGTTCCTTCATCCAAGTAATTAATGGAGATTGCCTTATTCTTCAGCTGCATTGGTGGTCTATTGTGTTAGATCCACTAGATTCCATTAATTATATGTAAGGTAAAAGTAAAGGTTTTCCTTGTCCAGTCATGTTTGACTCTTGGGGGTGGTGCTCATCTACATTTCTTAGCCCAAAGAGCCAGAGTTGTCTAAAGACATTTCCGTGATCATATGGCTGGCATGACTGTATACCAAGGGGCACAGAACACTGTTACCTTCTGATCGAAGTGGTACCTATTTATCTATTCACATTTGCATGTTTTTGAAGGAGTGGTGTTTTAAAAGAAAACAAAAGCCTCTGACGATCAGGCAACTCAGCTGGGATCGTCAGAGCCTTTTAAAAGCTCTACACCCGAAGAGATTGTAGAAAAAAATGCTTTTAAAAGTAAAAAAAAGTTGACCGCGCCCACCCAGTCACATTACCCCCACCACCAAGCCACGCCCACAGAACCAGTAGTAACAAATTTTACATTTCACCACTGCTCTGCATGGTTTGTAAAAAGTCTTCATTATTCCACAGAGAGTTTAGATGGCAGGAGGAATTTTCTGCCTGTAAACCTCTGAAATTAACTTTCCTCAGAATTCCAACCAGTGATTTTTAGCAAAGCCAGTTAAAATTCACCTGTCACTCATCTAGTATCTAGAAGCCGAATGAAGCCTGTTTCAGCTAAATCCAGCTTGATCTTCCAGTTTATTATTCCATTTTTCAAAATTACTAGAGGGTATTTGAGTGAGCTTTTTTTTTTCCACAAGCCACTAAACTCTTTTCTCCAGTCAGCTGAATTTCATTCTTTTGGCCCATTAACACAATACTTCAAATTGATATCAAAGCAATATCCGTTTGGGGGAAGAAGAAGAAAAAAAATTGAAGCCCTGTTCTGGTTTAAAATATCAAGGTGAATGGAAACATCCAGATAAAACAGAAGGCTTGGCTTGATACATTCTTCATTGTTTTTAAATAATTTACAGCTGTAACCCTTCATCCTTTCTGAATCCGGGCATGTGCCATATCTTTTTGTGCTTTTTCAAAGCATCTCTTGTCATCCTTTTGAAATCTATAGCCCAGATTCTGGAGCTATATATCTCCCTGGGGTGCCTGTTTAGTCATTCGCTGTGATTCACTCATCTTGAAGTTTGCTTTCCAGACTGTCTGTTTCTCTCATCTCCATTCTATTTCATTCATTATCTTAATTCATTCTCGCTTTTCCAAACAGCCCCCCCTCCCTCCCCTCCACCCTTCATCTTGCTGAAGGGCCAACGCGTTGTGTTCTGTTAATCAGACAAACGGTGGGAGTTGCATATTTTTAATGGGGGTGGGGAGGAAACAAGGAAAGTTTGCAAAACTGCTGTTATGCATTGCCTCCAAGAATTTAACGTTCCGCAGCAGAGCGATTTTGTGGATATGGGTTTTTCCTGCGGAAGGGGGGGTCATTAAAGGTTACAGCAGAGATAGACAACTTACAATTCTCTAGCCGCAGAGGGACTTCAACAGTTATAGCTTGTGCCCTTTGGCTAATTTCAAAAGCTTTCTCCCAGAGATCATAACAAACTCTGGTAGAGCTATCTGTTCTTTCGTTATTGCCTCTCCGTAGGAGGAAAAAAAGAGGATTAAGAGAAAAAAAACAAAAGAGAAATACTGGAAGTCATATAAAGGGAATATCTGAGATGCAGCACTTACTTCAACCCACACATCATAAGCAATAGCGCTTAGATTTATATACCACTTCAAAGCGCTTGTATCGGTTTCATCCTTTTTTTAAAAAAAAATTGATTTATATGCCGCCCTTCTCCGGAGACTCAGGGTGGCTTACAGTGCGTTAAGCAATAGCCTTCATACTTTTGTATATTTTATACAAAGTCAGCTTATTGTCCCCACAAACTGGGTCCTCAATTTACCTACCTTAGAAAGGATGGAAGGCTGAGTCAACCTTGAGCCTGGCAAGATTTGAACTTACTTCAATTGCAGACAGCTGGTGTTAAATTACAGTGCCTTGTCCACAGAGCTATCCAGGCTCCTCCTTTCTCCCACATATCCCAAATCAATAAATGCCGGAAGGCAGGGGTGAAATCCTGCAGGTTCTGGAGAACCGGTAGCGGAAATTTTGAACAGTTCGGAGAACCGGTAGCAGAAATTTTGAGAAGTTCAAATACCACCTCTGGCTGGCGGGAATGGAGATTTTGCAATATCCTTCCCCCAGGAGTGGGGAGGGAATGGGGATTTTGCAGTATTCTTCCCCTGGAGTGAGGTGGGAATGGAGATCTTTCAGTATCCTTCCCCTGCCGCGCCTGCCAAGCCACGCCCATCAAGCCACGCCCACAGACCCAGTAGTAAAAAAATTTGGATTTCATCAAATTCATCCCTTCTGCCGGAAGGGAACTTATATGTATTGAACGGATATAGTTGTGTTAAAGTGAAACTAACTTTTAGATGACCCCAACTGTTTTGGAGGGAAACTTAGAACATTTATATTTGGGCGGACTTTTTCTAGTTCTATGATTGGTTAAGGCCCTGTGACCCTAGAGTATAAATAACAGGCATTTGCCTGTATGTTCCTCAGTTCCATTTTTGAGTCAATAAATGCTGTTGCAGCTATGCTGGTCTGGTTCTTGCCTACTGAAGCCCACTACTCAACAGGAACAACAGTATTGGCAGCGAGTGGTTGTAGTTGGTACTTCCTGGAAGTATTTCATGGAGCACACAAAATTGGAGCAGGTAAACGGCACCTCCAAAGTAGTAAAAACAATCAGAAACAACCCTGAAATGCTCTCTTTGCTACAAAACCACTATTGCATCTCTTCAAATTGATCAGTAGACACCTTTTTTTTGCAGACTGGTCTACTCTCTTTTAAAAAGGAATGTAGAACTGTTTAATAACTGTTTAGATACAGATACAGAAACAGATTAACAGAATTGGAAGGGATCTTGCAGGTCATCTAGTCCAACCCTGTGCCCAAGTAGGAGACCCTACGCCATTTTTGACAGATGGCAGTCCAGTCTCTTCTTGAAAGTTTCCTATGATGAAGCTCCCACAATTTCTGATCCATTGATTGATTGCTCTCACTGTCAGAAAATTTCTCCGTATTTCCAGGTTGAATCTCTCCTTGTTCAGTTTCCATCCATTATTCCTTCTCTGGCCTTCAGGTGCTTTGGAAAACAGCTTGACCCCTTCCTCTCTGTGGCAGCCCCTCAAATATTGGAAGATTGCTATCATGTCTCCCTTGGTCCTTCTCTTCACTAGACTAGCCATGCCTACTTCCTACAACCGTTCATCGTATGTTTTAGCTTCCAGTCTCCTACTCATTTTGGTTGTTCTTCTCTGAACTTTTTCTAGAGTCTCAACATCTTTTTTATAGTGTGGTGAAAAAAACTGGATGCAGTATTCTAGGTGTGGTCTTACTAAGGTTTTATAGAGTGCTATTAGTACCTCACTTGATCTTGATTGTATCCCTTTGTTAATGTGACTTAGAATTGCATTGGCTTTTTCGGCTGCCGCCACACACTGTTGGCTCATATTTAGTTGGTTGTCCAGTAAGATTCCAAGATCCCGCTCACAGTTATTGCTATTAAGCCTGGTTTCACCCAATCTATATGTGTACTTGTGGTTTTTCTTGCCTAAGTGTAAGACTTTACTTTTCTCTACATTGAATTTCATTTTGTTAGAGAGGGCCCAGTGTTCGAGATGTTTAGCAAGTATTTCATAAAAGATCTAGTGGAGATCTAGTGGTCTCCCAGAAAACCTTGGTATGTAAGGGCTCTAAGGATTGTCTCAAAAATCCTTTTGACGTGTGGACCACGTGCCTACGTGTACAAGCAGGCAGTTGCTTGTACAACTAGCAGTGTACAATCTTTCCTATAGTTAGAGCCAGGAGTAAAATTTACTTAACTTCCCTACCGGTTCGCCAATGTGTGAGCACCCCACATGCACTTCCTCTGCGCCGTCGTCTACACATGCCCAGAGTTTAAAATGTCGCAAAAATGTGATGTTATGACGTCTGTGCGGGTGGGCGGAGCCTCCCTCAGCTGCCGCTACCAGTTCGTCTGAGCCAGATAGAACCGGCTGGATTTCACCCCTAGTTAGAGCCAAATGGCCACAGGCAGCAGGATTGAAGAGCAAATAAAAAACAACAAAACACAAAACAAAACAAAAACAAAAAAAACCTCAATTGCAACCATCCTGTCTTCCATGGAGGACCTATATACTCCAAGGGTCAGAAGGAGGGTTGAGAAAATATCTACAGATCCCTCACATCCCAGATATAAACTGTTTCAGCTCCTCCCTTCAGGATGCTGCTATAAGGTGTTGCATGCCAAAACAGCTAGACACTAGTTTTTTTTCTCCATGCCAACATTCTGCTAATCACCTAATTCCCACAGTGCTGTCTTATGCCTAAAATATTTTGCTCATGTTGTATGGATGTATTATTATTATTATTCTGTTCATCTTTTCTACTGCCTCCTCCTATTGGCATCCTATGGTTACATTATTTTGTTGTTTGTATGTACACTGTGAGCTTATGCACCAGAGACAAATTCTTTGTGTGTCCAATCACACTTGGCCAATAAAGAATATTCCACTCCACTCCACTCCACTCCACTCCACTCCTCCTCCTCTCCTCCTCCTCTCCTCTCCTCTCCTCTCCTCTCCTCTCCTCCCCTACCTTACCCAGGGACGGATTTTCCTATAGGCTAACTAGGCTTCAGCCTAGGGCCTCAAGATCAAGAGGGGCCTATGAAGTGGTTCGGGAATAACGAGAGGCCCAAGCAAGCAAGTGACAACAGCTCTTTAATATACAGTGAGACTTCAGCAAAAACTCAGAGGCTGCAGCCCTCCTTATATACAATCCAGGAGGGACTGTCAGCCAATCAGAAACGTAGGCAGGTTTGAAACTCCCGCTTAAAAAAGTATCAATACATAACAGCCTACATTCAAATTGTTAGCAAAATTAAAATTACACTTTTACTATAGGTGAAAGGGCCTCATAAGCAGAATAGCCTAGGGCCTCTTTTCATCTAAATCCCGCCCTGACCTTACCCTACCATACCCTACCCTACCCTATCCTATTTTCTATTCTATTCTTTCATGAGTGAGACCAAAAGATATGGGGCTTTTCTGAATGGGGCCATTCTGATGTTAACCTCAGCAGAAACCAGCTCCCCGATTGCATGAAGAGAAGATGGAAAATAATAATTTAAACCCAGAACAACCAAGGATACATTTAGGCTGCTTCTGCTGTAGGTTAAGGATGAGAAAGAGGCCTTTTCTTCTGAAAGTAATTGGTGAGCATGTTTTGTGCTGGAGGACATGAGGAAGATCCTTTGCTTCTATGTTCATTTTATGCCCATTTCCTGTTTGAATTCATTTTTGGCAGCAATTTCACCCTAGGATAGGTTTGAGGAAGCAACCTGATTTAAGTGCTTCAGCTGACTCCCTGCCCTCTCTGTGATATATAGCAGGCATCGGTTTTATGGGTGGAAGGCAAGGGTACCATCTTTGTGAAGTGATGGATTAGTTCCACTTTTTAACATGCTAAATCTTCTAGTTCTGAATGAGGTAGCAGATGGTGATTTAAATAGATTAAAATACCTATTCAGCGGGCCATTGATTATGTTTTAGTTTCAAGTAGTCTCTAAATCATGCTCAACGTACGCAGTCAACCCAAGAGTGAGCACTTCTCTTTGATAGCATGTTTAGCTAGCAACTCATTGTTGGTACTTTAAAACTTGCCTACTCAGCAAAGCTAACATAAGGGCCACTTTTAATACTAACTCAGCGCCATGTCCAGAAATATATATATATATTCCCAGGTTTTGTTTTGTTTTGTTTTGTTTTGTTTTGTTTGCAATTTAACTTTTTTATTAGTTTATCGAAGTATTTATTTATTTATTTATTTATTTATTTATTTATTTATTTATTTAATTTATATACCGCCCTTCTCCCAGAGGGACTCAGGGCGGTGAACAGCCAAAATTAAAAAACATACAAATACAAAAGTTAAGATAATTAAAAGAATTAAATCATTGGCTACCCAATTTAAAACCCCAAATCCATAAAATTTAAAATCCCAATTAAAAACCATTTAGGCTAGGCTGGCTTGATGAAATAAAAACGTCTTCAGGGCTTTACGGAAGGTCCGGAGGTCCAGGATCAATCGTATTCCAGGAGGCAGCTCATTCCACAGGGCGGGTGCCCCCACAGAGAAGGCTTGCCCCCTGGGAGCCGCCAGCTGACATTGCCTGACCGACGGCACCCCGAGGAGGCCCTCTCTGTGAGAGCGTATTGGCCGGTGGGAGGTTATCGGTAGCAGCAGGCGGTCTCGCAAATACCCTGGCCCTAAGCCATGGAGCGCTTTAAAGATAAGAACCAACACCTTAAAGTGCACCCGGAAGACCACCGGGAGCCAATGCAGCTCGCGCAGGAGAGGTGTTACGTGGGAGCGCCACGTCGCTCCCATAATCACCCGCGCGGCCGCATTCTGCACCAGCTGGAGCCTCCGGGTGCTCCTCAGGGGAAGCCCCATGTAGAGAGCGTTACAGTAGTCCAGGCGTGACATAACCAAGGCATGAGTGACTGTGCACAAGGAGTCCCGATCCAGAAAGGGGCGCAACTGGCGTATCAGGCGAACCTGATAAAAAGCCCCCCTGGCCACGGCCGTCATATGCTCTTCTAAAGACAAAATACAAAATACAAAGAAAAAAAACATGGAAAAGTAAGAAGAGAGGAAGGGGAAAAGAGGGGGTATGGTGTAACGGGAGAGGAGTGGTGCAGTGGCCTAGAGGTGGAGCTCTTGCCTCACAATCAGGAGGCTGTGGGGTTCGATCGTAGGTAGAGGCAGATATTTCTCTCTCTGGGCACACTGAGAATATATCTGCTGAACAAAACTCTGCATTGGTGACAGGAAGGGCATCCGCAGTGGTGAAATCCAATTTTTTTTTTTTACTACTGGTTCAGTGGGCATGGCTTGGTGGGCGTGGTGTGGCTTGGTGGGCGTGGCTTGGTGGGCATGGCAGGGAAAGGATACTGCAAAATCTCCATTCTTCTACCCACTCCTGGAAGAAGGATATTGCAAAATCTCCATTCCCTCCCAACTCCTGGAAGAAGGATATTACAAAATCTCCATTCCCACCCCACTCTGGATCCAGCCAGAGGTGGCATTTGCTGGTTCTCCAAACTACTCAAAATTTCCACTACCGGTTCACCAGAACCTGTCAGAACTTGCTGGATTTCACCCCAGGCATCCGGCCATTAAAATGCTCTGCTAGCTCCATTCGATAGCCCAGACTCCACCCCACATATGAGGCTGTTAAAAGATAGTGTAACAGGAGAAAAAATACAAAAAATAGAAAACTTCCAACTCTCTTTGGCACAGTTGAAGGTAACAACATTACAATCACAACTTTTTGCTTTTACACAACAGACCGTACAAGCCAGAGGTGGTATGCAGCTGGTTCTGACCAGTTCTAGAGAACTGGTAGCGGAAATTTTGAGTAGTTTGGAGAACCGGTAAAAGCCACCTCTGACTGGCCCCACCCCCATCTATTATCTGCCTCCTGAGTCCCAGCTGATCGAGAGGAAATGGGGATTGTGCAGTAACCTTCCCCTGGAGTGGGGAGGGAATGGAGATTTTACAGTATCCTTCCCCTGCCACACCCACCAAGCCACGCCTACAGAACCGGTAGTAAAAAAATTTGAATCCCACCACTGGTACAAGCCATTTCTATAATAATAAGCCTGTCTAATTTACAAAAACAGAATCAAAGTTTCATTACCATTCTCCCAAACTGATGGAGACCAAAACACCAAGGATCCAATATATACTTTCAAAGAGATAAAGCTGAATGTTCAGAATATCTTGCTGCTCCATTGTTCATTTGTCAAATATTGTCAAATTTGTCAAACGTTGACAAATTGCCATTTTGTCCCGAATGATATAGAGTCTCCTTCTTGTGCAGGGGGTTGGATTAGAAGACCTCCAAACTCCCTTCCAACTCTGTTATTCTGTACTTCTGTTCAAATAATAGCAATTGGAGCCTTGGGAAAATCTAAACCATAGTTTGATCAGGTTTACGTCAGGGTGAAAACCAAGTGGTTTGCAGCATTTAAGGTGTAATTGGTTTTTCCCCCTAAGAGACTTCTGTGAAATGTAAAAAATTTTATAAAACAGTAATAAAAAGAAATTGCATAGCCAGTGTGATTACGTTGCTGGCTCCAATTAATTAAGGTCATTAAAGTGAAGAGTGCTGTGGCTTATGGTGCTGGTTTATAGCTAAGTCCTGCTGCTGCAGTGGGAGCGTTCACTGTCTGAGAAATACATTATCAGTCTACTTTGGTGAGTTTATTGAACTTTGAGGGATTTAATTTCAGAGTCTGTTCTTCATTGGCTGCTTGTATCCCCCCTCTGAAGTTTTTAAATGAATTAAACAGTTGCAAAACTGTAAAGTCTACAGATGGTGTACAACATCTACCAAACTATCGAAATGAATAGTGATTGGTCAGTCCCAATTTTCACCTCCCTATTGCTACAGAAAGTATACTGTAGAGGATAGGCTTGAATAACAGAGGGAACATGCCTCAGAGTCCCTCAGACAGAGGGAAGATGTAATGCCTCAGATAGAAAGTCCCTACAGAGAGTGGTAAGGACAGCAGAGAAGATTATAGGAAGTTCGCTTCCCGTCATTCAGAATTCTGCTTATAGCGCCATATGCTTAGACCTCAAACCATTTTTAGAGACCCCACACATCCACTTCACAGTCTTTTTCTGTTGCTCCCCTCTGGGAGGAGGTTTCAAAGTATTTCTAGCAGGACTACCGGATTCTGTAACAAATTTGTACCTTATGCAATTCGTCTTGTAAACTCGCAGGATTCTTTTTTTTTTTTTTTTTGCCATGTACATGTCTACATCTGAACTAGACTGTTGTTTCGCTGTGTCATATAATATATGTGGATATATCCATAATTTTGTATTTATTTATTTTGTCATGTTTATGTTGTGTATATTGGAGGTGGTGACCCTTTGAGAGCTGTATGCAACGAACTTTTATTTTAATATACTGTATGCCGATTAGTGTACATTCAAAGTGACAATAAAGTTATTCTAAATTCTAAGATCTGTTGCCAAGGCAGCCATCAAATAAACATGGCTTGAACCCAGATCAAGAAAGTGATTTGTGAAAATTCCCCAGACAGGCCCTTCCACTCTTCATTCTCGTGGATGAAAGACTGAAGAAATAAAGTGTATTCAAGATTTGCAAGATTCTTGATTCCTACAGCTGTTCTGATCTTCTGATCTTCTAAAGTAGCTTTAGGTCCGAAGAAAGTTGTCCGTTTCTTAGTTTGTTCTGATTTAAAGCCTGACAATCGAGTTATTGGTGTGGATTGTTCAGGGAGTTGTAGTAAAGTTGGAGTAATGAAGAAACTGGTGAAAATTCATGAGAGTTTGTTATGAGAAGCAAGTACATAATTTGAGCACCAGGAATTGGAGCTACCCTGGCATTGAAATTAGCAGGATATACAAAAGAGGATATAACACCAAGAGCCTTGGTAGTACAGTGGTCTAAGGCACCCTATTATTAAGCTGGTTATTAAGACCAGATGCCTGCAATTACTGCAGGTTCGAATCTCGCCAAGGCTCAAGGTTGACTCAGCCTTCCATCCTTTCTAAGATAGGTAAATTGAGGACCCAGTTGTGGGGACAATAAGCTGACTTTGTATACATATACAAAAGGATGAAGGCTATTGCTTAGCACATTGTAAGCCGCCCTAAGTCTCCGGAGAAGGGCGGCATATAAATAAAAAAATAAAAAAATAAAAAAAATAAACATTGAATGTAAGGAATGAGAATCCAGGGCTTTGTCATAAGTGGGAGGAGATGGATGATAGGAACGATGAGAAGATTAATAGTAGTGCAGACTTAGTAACTAGTTTAACAGTGTTGAGGGAATTAGTTGTTTAGCAGAGTGATGGCGTTCGAGAAAAAACTGTCCTTGTGTCTAGTTGTTCTGGTGTGCAGTGCTCCATAGCGTCGTTTTGAGGGTAGGAGTTGAAACAATTTATGTCCAGGATACGAGGGGTCTGTAAATATTTTCACAGCCCTCTTTTTGACTCGTGCAGTATACAGGTCCTCCATGGATGGCAGGTTGGTAGCCATTGTTTTTTCTGCAGTTCTAATGATCCTCTGAAGTCTGTGTCTGTCTTGTTGGGTTGCAGAGCCAAACCAGACAGTTATAGAGGTGCAGATGACAGACTCAATCATTCCTCTGTAGAATGTAAAAAATTACTTAGCAGGAAAAGGTAAAAGATGTGTAAGGCTTTCTCCCTGCTTTTTCATAACTGAAGTTCAAGGGGAGTGGATCAGCCAGAAGGGCCTTACCTAGAGTAAGGCTTTACCAGATGGACAGAAGATTGGGGCCCAGAGATCATGCAGCTACTACATCAAAGTAGCTGAAGAACAGATCAAGACTGACAGATGAGAAGAATCTATGACTGGCCAAACTAGTTGGGACTGCCACCAGCAAGGAGGAGATCTGAGACAGTTGTGTGCGATGTGTACAGAATCTGTGGTTTTAAAAAAATGTACTGTCCCTTTAAGGGATTGAATGAGGTCACAAAGGTCCTTCTTCTGGAGTCCAAGATTCCAGCCCATTGAATTCAGTCATTTTTATTATATAAAATTATTCATGTTATCTATTGATAAATGTTTGCTGTCTTAATGAAAGACGTAAAACGGAGCTATTTGCAATTTCCCGGTTCTGCATGTGAAATAACAAGTCAAGTTGATGGTACAACTTTACAAATATATCTAAGGTTTACTGGATGGGTGGAGTAGAGGAGCTCACTGTGGGTAGAAGGATTAGCAATAGGTTGGAAATCTATAGGAGCTGGTAGAGATTCTGTTTGGCACATCACTGTGGTGAATTCAGCTATCAAGCTGAGATCAATAAAAGCTGTTCACCCACAGTTGTAAAATTCCCTCAAATCAACTCCTGGAGATCATATGGAGATATCTGTGCGGTTCTTTAACAGAAACTTAACAGAACAACAGAATAACGGAGTTGGAAGGGACTTTGGAGGTCTTCTAGTCCAAATCCCTGCTCAAACAGCAGATCCTATACCTATGATGGCAAACCTATGGCACGGTGCCACAGGTGGCACGTGTAGCCACATCGGTGGGCACGTGAGCTCAGCTCCGGGGTGCATGTGCATGCCAGCCAACTAATTTTCAGGCCTTCTGGGCCCACCAGAAGTAAGGAAACAGGCTGTTTCCTGCCTCCAGAGGGGTAGTGGGGAAGGCCCGTTTTTCTCTCTCCCCAGCCTCCAGAGCCTTTCTAGGAGTCTGGGGAGGGCAAAAATGGCTTCCCCCCCTTGGAGGCACTCTGGAGGCCAGAAATGGCCCGTTTGCAAAGTTTCCAAGTTTTCACCCTCCCCAGACTCCTAGAAAGGCTCTGGAGGCTGGGGAGAGCAAAAAAACAGGCCTACCGTGCCATTCTCGTTCCAGGAGCGGGGAAAGCATGGTGGGGTTGCATGCGCATGCATGGGGGCAGGGCGCATAAAATTATGGGTGTGGACATGCACATACACGACGCCACCACCACCCCGCTCCTGGCACGGGATGGCAAAAAGGTTAGCCATCACTGCCCTATACCATTCTCTTCTCTTCTTAAAAGTCTCCAGTGATTGAGCACCCATAATTTCTGAGCTTCTGTTCCACTGATCAATTGTTCTAACTGTCAGGAAATTTCTCCTTAGTTCTAGGTTGCTTCTCTCCTTGATCAATTTCCATCCATTGCTTCTTGTCCTGCCCTCAGGTGCTTTGGAAAATAGGTTGACCCCCTTTTCTTTCTGGCAGCCCTTCAAATATTGGAATACTGCTATCACTGTCACCCCTTCTTTCCACTAGACTAGACATACCCAGTTCCTGCAACTGTTCTTTGTATATTTTAGCCTCCAATCCCCTAATCTAACCTAAGCGTAGTACATAAAATTATCTGCCACAATGTCCTTCCTGTCAATGACTACTTCAGCTTCAACCACGACAATACACGAGCAAATAATAGATACAAGGTAAACCGCTCCAAACTCAATTGCAGAAAATACGACTTCAGCAACAGAGTGGTCAATGCCTGGAATGCACTACTTGACTCTGGGGTTTCTTCCCCAAACCCCCAAAACTTTAACCTTAAACTGTCTACTGTTGACCTCACCCCCTTCCTAAGAGGTCTGTAAGGGGGCGTGCATAAGTGCACCAGCGTGCCTACCGTCCCTATCCTAATATTCCTTTTTTACTTACTCTTTTCATGTATTCAAATTATGTTTATACGTTTACCTGTTATCTTGTATATGCTTGACAAAATAAATAAATAAATAAAAATAAATAATAAATAAATCAATCATTTTGGTTGCTGTTTTCTGCAGTCATTCGAGAATCTCAACATCTATTTTATAATATGGTGACCAAAACTGGATGCAGTATTCTATCTTCTAATCCAGTGTTTCTCAACCTTGGAAGCTTGAAGATGGGTGGACTTCAACTCCCAGAATCCCCCAGCCAGCGCTGCTGGCTGGGGGATTCTGCGAATTGAAGTCCACCCATCTTCAAGCTTCCAAGGTTGAGAAACACTGTTCTAATCCATCCTACAGACCATGCTTAGCTTTCTAGAATTAGCAAGGTGAGCTACATGTTCCTACCTAACTCTAGGCTTATTACTCTACCTATCATTTTAAAATGAGATACTGGTAGATTTGATCCAGTCTAGTATTATGCGCTCAGGTCATTGAGTGTGAATATGTATTTTATCCATATTGGAACCTGGTACACTGGTATAACACTCTGGCTGAAACCAAGGGTTTAGAGCAGAAAATCAATCTTGGAATGATATACTACCTCGTGGAAAAACACACCAATACCCACTGTTGGCTTGTTATGTTCCATTCATTGATTTTAATTTGATATTGGAATTGATCCCTGGGGACAAACACCGGTGGAGGACAAAACACTCATCCATGGATTGTTAAGTACGGTTCTTAATTGCAATGAAGTTGAAATGTGTCAACCAAGGCAACCTGTTGCCTCCAAGGCCATTCAAAGAGGGCTCCAGCACAGATACAATCTAGTTCCTTTGTGTGAACTTTATGCTGGATTAAGTGATTGCTTGGGTATAAAAAGAAATAGAAATAGAATAGAAATAGAAATAGAATAACAGAGTTGGAAGGGACCTTGGAGGTCTTCTAGTCCAACCCCCTTCTTAGTCAGGAAACCCTACACCACTTCAGAGAAATGGTTATCCAATATCTTCTTAAAAATTTCCAGTGTTGGAAAATTCACAACTTCTGGAGGCAAGTTGTTCCACTTACTAATTGTTGTAACTGTCAGGAAATTTCTCCTTAATTCTAAGCTGCTTCTCTCCTTGATTGGTTTCCACCCGTTGCTTCTTGTTCTACCCTCAGGTGCTTTGGAGAATAGCTTGACTCCCTCTTCTTTGTGGCAACCCCTAAGATACTGGAACACTGCTATCATGTCTCCCCTAGTCCTTCTTTTCATCAAACTAGACGTACCCAGTTCCTGCAACTGTTCTTCATATGTTTTAGCCTCCAGTCCCCTAATCATCTTGGTTGCTCTTCTCTGCACTCTTTCTAGAGTCTCAACATCTTTTTTACATCGTTGCGACCAAAACTGAATGCAATATTCCAAGTTTGGCCTTACCAAGGCATTATAAAATGGTATTAACACTTTAAATATTTTTATTGTTTTATATCACAAATTCCATTTCTATATTGAACAGTGTGTTTCCTAGGTGTCCAAAGTGTTAAAATATAAACATCATCGTAATCATAATAATCATGTACATATAAACATATATGCTATAATACCAATCGTTATTGAAAAGTATACCGTCTTCCATTATAGTATCAATTATATAATTGCATCTGGAGGTTCCAAATGGTCCAGAATGCGGTTGCGTGAGTAATAATGGGGGCGACCCGTCGCTCCCATGTAACATTCCTCTTGCGCGAGCTGCACTGGCTCCCGGTGGTCTTCCGGTTGTGCTTCAAGGTGTTGGTTACCATCTTTAAAGCGCTCCATGGCTTAGGACCTGGCTATCTACAAGACTGCATTCTGCCACCGATTGCCTCCCACCGACCAGTACGCTCACACAGAGAGGGCCTCCTCAGGGTGCCGTCAGCCAAACAATATAGACTGGTGACCCCCAGAGAGAGAGCCTTCTCTGTGGGGGCTCCTGCCCTCTGGAATGAATTACCCCTGGACATACGAAGGATCCCCGACCTCCGCGCCTTCCGTCGTGCAGTGAAGACCCTGTTATTCCAGCAAGCCGCTCTGATGGGATAAATGATTTTAATTTGGTTTTAATGGGGTTTTAAAAGTTGGTTTTAAAATGAGAGTTTTAAATTCGGCCTATGATTTAATTATTTTAATCTGCTTTTAAATTCTATTTTTGTACATTATTTTTATTATGGCTGTTCACCGCCCTGAGTCCTTCGGGAGAAGGGCGGTATATAAATTAAATAAAATAAATAAATAAAATAAATAACCGTCAAAATATTTACTCCTCAGTTTTTCCTTCTCATGTAGTCCATATGTCACATAAATCCACACATCTAACCTCTGTATCTGTCAACTAACCATTTGTAGTCTGGTTCCTGTGTTATAAAAAGAGTTAAGTGATTTCTATGGTGGAAGCAGCCTCTAAAATGACATTTCATCTCCCAAAGTTAAGAAGTAGGCTCACACCTATGTTTTATATAATGAAGACACAGTTATTCATTCCTTTATGTATGTGGCCCTTTGGACTCTTGCCTCCATATTGCAAAAGTGAGCAATTATTAGAATTTGTACAAAAAAAGAAAAAGTATATAACCTCAAGGAGGCAAGTGAATGATGAGGATGAATGAGAACATTTTAGAACAAATTAGGACCTTCAGGTCACCTGATATTAAAATTAAAATTCCTTTTTGACTTGAAATCAGTTTCTGGTAAATTCGTGAACACCCATGCAATTCTGTTGGCAGCGATATGGAAGATATTTTTTCTTTGTATTCTATCTAGAATATACATATTTTTCAACCTTCCAACCTATCCTATGGGTCTAAAATGTCTTAACAGTTTCCATCTACAGTAGTAGCCAAAATTGTGGAAACCTTTTGAGAAAAGTGTATTTTCTAAAACTAGCTAATAATGCCACTTTTTTTTTTTTTTTTGGAGTAGTGCCATAAAATTATATATCAATGGAAAGATAATTTAATCAAGAGTGGAATGCAATAACTTTTATGAAGAATTTGCTATTAGAATAGCAGTTACAGTATAAAGAAGAAAAGTGAAACATGAAGAAAAAAATGAGATATTCAAAAATGATCACCATGTCAGTTAATACTTAGTTGGGTAACCTTTAGCATGAATTATGGCCTTACAACATCTTCCCATGGAGTGAACCAAGTCTTTTAGTACTGCAATTGTTATAATGTGAAACCAAGATTGAAAGATTGCTTCTATTAACTGGGTTTTATTGCTGGGTCGCTTCTGACTAACAAGTTTCTTTAGTTGGCTCCATAGATTTTCAATTGGGTTAAGGTCTGGGCTATTCCCAGGCCATCCAGTAGTAGAATATGATTATCTTGAAACTCCCCCCCAAAAGGTGGTGTTATTAGCCATCAAACCTCAAAAATACACCCAAAATATTTCCACAATTTTGGCCACTACGGTAGGTACCAGTGAAGGTTGATGCTACTTACCTTACAACCCAGTTCTGCTGGGTTGCCATGTAGTGGGATCCTTTCACACAATAAAGGAACAAGTAAAATCTGTTTCTTAGAGCAACCAAGATAGTTCCAGGATTATCCAAAGCTTTCTGGGGAAATCATTAACCTTGTTGAAAACAAATCAATCTGTCAAATGCTGAACAGCTTCCAGATCTGGATCTATACAGATTTAAGAGCAATGAAATTATTCAATTAAACAGCTGGATCTCTTGCTGCTCCTGAGGCCCATTGGAGAGACAATGGAAGATCCAGGGGCAGAAGGGAAATCCTGAAGAAAAGATCTAAGGAGATTCCTAGCAGCCATTTAGTAACGCAGTGGCTTTAATTATCTTAGTTTCAACTTGGGTTTCACCTTGAATGTCTGTTAAATGTTCTTAACAGTTTTGTCTAAATCAGCAGTGGGTTTCACATTATGTTACTACCGGTTCGTCGCACATGCTTGCTGCGTGTGCGCGAGCGCCCGATTCGCACATGCGCCTGCCTTCCGCAAATGCGCCTAGGCTTCCATGCATGCATTTTGTTCACATGCACACCTGCCACATATGCGACCAGCCTCAAAAATGTGCCTAAATAGGATGGCATAGAGCCAGGGCGGGTGGTCAGGTTTGCTCGCGATTTCCGCTACTGGTTCGGGCAAACCGGTCTGAACCGGCTGAATACCACCTCTGGTCTAAATGCTCATCAAATGGAAAGGCAGACCAAATGCCAAAGAGGCATTTTGAAAAAGATTATTAATGTCTCAGTAGGAGAGCCAGCGCTATGTTTAGATTATGAGCCTGAATTTGAGAAAGCCCATTTTCATATCCTCCCTTGATCATAGAACATAGTGTAAGGTCCCAAAATATACTTGAGTCACCAGAATGCCAAAGAGAGAGACTCAAGACGAGGCTTGCAAAAAAGCAGATTTTATTTATGGCCAAAAACAAAATACTTGGTGGAACTATATCCAGAACATGCAGATACAATGCATGCGAGGAGATAGCCACACCTTGGGCTATACCCTCAGAGACGTCAGCTTAGTACCCAATTCTGGCCTCCTAATTTAGGTTTGTATATTCCTTGTTGCCCTGCAAGGGGGAATAGAAACTTCCCAATTAGTTTTATCTTAAGCATTTCTTTGTTTACTCAATTGGCCACTTAGCCCCCTGGCTCTGGAAGACAGGAGTTTATCCAGATCAAACATAAATTAGGGCTGAGGTGTAAATTATCCCTTTGTTGATGGCTGTAGTTTCAACTGAGATACGTACCATGCTTTTAGATAGCACAGAAAGAAGATTGATATGAGTTCAGGTCAAATGGCAGGGACATACGTTTGACAAATACCAGATACATTACAGAAGCCTAATAACAGAATATGTTTGTTACAGGAGATACAAATATAAAGGCATAATATATGTGATACAAATACAAAGGCATATATGTATTACAGGAACCTAATGGTTACAGAATCTAGTATACCAGTATATCATATTCTAGTATTATTTATTATATCCTTATTATTGTTTCCCTTCAATAGAGCATAGATAAACAGAATTGGGAAGGACCTTCTAGTCCAACCCCCCTACCTCAAGCAGGAGACCCTATACCAGTGATGGCAAAAAGGTGATAACCTTTTTGCCGTCGCGTGCCAAAAGCAGGGGGAGTGTGTGTGTGCCCATAGCCATAATTCAATGCGCCCCACCCCCCCCTTGCATGCACTACTCCTTAGTCAGGTTCAATTTCCCACTGAAGGAAAAAAAAAAACCCCCACACACCCTCAGATCTCTTTCTTCATCCCTTTCATGGTAATTTGCTAACGTACTCGGCCCCTTCATTAATTCTTCACCACGGCAGTTGTGTACCTGTTATGTCTGCCTGCCACATCCTCCTTTGTCTTGCAACATAAAGCGAATGCAACGGGTGACCCTCGGAAGCTCGTTCCATTATACTCGATACGGTCAATGGCTGTAAACAGTGACAGAATCAGGTAAGGCCAAAATTAATGCCATTAGTTGTTGTTGCATCGCGCCCCGGCTTTCCCTTTGCAAGGATCAGGGTCTCTTTATGAATTTTCAAGAAGCACTTTGTTAGTTCTCCTGCTTGTTTGTCCCGTCGCTTGTCATAATCACATTATTCCACAATGAAGCTAGAACAATGATGTTATGGGAGCTGGTTTCTCAGGTCAATAGCAGAAATGAGGTGTAGCCGCTAGGAACAAAAGGACAAAATGTAATAAACTTGGCAAAATTCCTGGGATATTAATGAAGCAGAGCTAGAAGCTTAGGAGAAAAAGACATTTCATCATGGAAAGGAGCCGGGGAAAGGGTTAGAAATTAAGGACATGAAAGCAATGCAAAGATTAAACAAATTACGTTATACAAAAAGGGGCAAGCTACAGTCCCCCGACCCAGTTTGAATTTTTAAAAGAAAAAAAATAACCCCAAATGAGCATATTGAGTGGGGAGGGGCACAATTTTTTTTCCCCCTTTACTTTAATAACATTTTCTCTGTTGTTAGTTTTTTCCTCCCCTTGCAAGTGGAGAATGTAATTTAAGCACACAGCATCCCACAACAGACAGTATTTAATTAGATATTAGCCTGGTAAAATTAGATAGGCTTTGGTGAACCACAAGTCCATACTAATGAATATTGTTTGAGCGTGCATTTTAAGAGCCTCTGAACTAAAGCCAGTCC